>CAVNZL010000019.1:1845000-2445000 GCA_963693355.1 Pontia daplidice
ATAATATTTAAAGAATTCATATTCAAGATGAACTCTTACATTAAATACTATTACTAATTTATTTATTATGTTGTTTGTTTACATTTTTATTATTTTAATATAATATATTAGTATATGTACATATGTTGCTTTTTGGATCTTAAACAATTATAAAACAACATTGAAATTAACACATTTAAATATCAATATATTTAAGCCTAACTGTTGCTGTAAGCTTAACTGTTATGCTGTTGTACATTTTATTATAATATATTCAAATTAATAAACCAACCAAATAAGTTCTGAAGAAAGGTTCATGCGAATAATTTGTTAAACTACCATATATTTTCCGGATGTGGGTATATTTAATGAAATCACCTCGTTTACAAGTATACTATGACGTAAGAAACTAAACTGACGAATTTTTATTCCATTAAAGAATTATATTGAAAAAAGATACAACAAAAGATATATTCATTTACGTATGTTGAAATGTTTTCTTATCTTTCAAAAGAATCCTATAATATAAGCCTGTATAAAGCTTGACCTTAGGATTATTACATACCTCTATAACCGATAGAGTAGAAGTCTTGATCCAAACAACGCTTTATTTCAGCAGAGCATAGACATGATAACTCCTCCCTTCTATTAAATAACGAATTGATAACACACCTTTACTGTATATTATATATATTACGATTCCCATTTGAATATATCCCCGGACATACAAAAATCTGATGTTGCGACGATCGCGACTAAGTCGCTGAGAAAAGAATGTTGTATTAGATGGAGTTTTTCAGCGTATGAAATAAGACATCTTTTTCCTTGTTGATAGCAAAATATGAGAGGCAGGCACGTTATTTAAAACCTAATATCAGTTTATTTCAGGGATGCAAATTCTGTCGCAATTAATTAATTTTACGATGATTTAAAAAACTGTGTTTTCACAAGATACTTCAGATCAAGTCACATTGCAAAGCAATCATGGAAACCCAAATCAAAGGGAAACGTCGACGCTCAAAGTAAAACTTGTTATTGGAGCGGCCGTTAGCAAGAAAAACCAAGAAAATTAAAAACTGACCAAGGCCGATCAAATGGCTACGGTAAGTCAAAACATATATAAAAACTGCGATAAGTCAATAGTTCAATTGCGCTCAAAAATCGATTAAGTAATAATATGTATTTTTAGGGATTAAATATTCCAACATTTGCATGCTAAATTCCAGGATACTAGGTTAGCGTCTATTTCAGTGGCCGACACGCAACTGAAATTCCATTACTATTTGGAATAAAACAACTCATCTCTTACCTTCCTTCCCGACTCAAATATCCAAACTACATCGAATCAAATTGTCAAGTAACAAAAAGATAAAAACCTTTACGCCATCATATACCAGATAGAGCTTCCTCAAATGTATACTGTAAGTATGAAGTATTTAGGGCGGATAAGTTCGATATTACTAATAATACTATAATGTATATTGTATGTTGTAAATTGTACGTAGCGTGCGTTGAGGGGACGTAGATGTACGCGGGTGGTGGAGCTTGGTTACAGCCACGCTCGTATGCTCTAGCGCCATTAAAATATTTGAGATTTCATCTTACTTTTATTCAAGTAAAATAAGTTGGTATCGACTACAACCGGAAGGATTTTTACACCACCAAATTAAACCAAACCAACCCCCGGGCAAACCCAAATGCAGCTTTGCCCCCCTTAATTTAAATTAAAACCTTTAATAGCGACGGCATTTAACTTAATATACGTTTTTATGATTCCCGGAACAGCTAGTATATCCCAGCTATAAGTACAGGCTATAAATAAATAACCAATTTAATTTAATTGTAGACTTTTTTACAAAGGATAGTATATGGAAGAAGGCTCCTCTGATATACAGTAACAAAGCCCGTATACTCTCACTGCCAGATGTTTTTGGACTCAGAACTTGAATGCCCTGTTTTATTAACTAGATTCAATATCAGTTTCTATTTTATCAGTATTCTATTTTATTTGACCGATCGTGAAGAGCCCTTGAACAGAGTAAAGGTCAAAAAATTGTTATCAACAAAAGTGAAAAGAAGGCTTTTTCTTCGATGTAATTAGGCCTCTATAGTTAAAACGTTCGAGGTTTAAAACAAACCTTTAAACATGTCTATTTTACGCGTGCATAATGAAGCATATCACCAATATCAAGTTTCAACATATTCAAACTGCAAATCTCTAATTATGAAACCGTATTTCCCCAGCGTGTTTTGTTTATTTAAACGGATCCAGTGTCTACGGAAGTAATTAAAAATAAAACCGCAAAAAACCCATCTCGACAGATGTTTGCTTTGTCGACTATTTCAGTGAGGAACTGATTTAAAATTCTTAATGCATTAAGACTGCGATTTACATTTAAATTCCCTTTATCTAGTGTTTGTATTGTTGAGGTTAAAAAGTTCGGTGCACCAAAAGTTATTTTAACAATTTCGAATCTTGTTTAAAGTTTAACTAGTCCTTTCAGGACCTTTGGAATAGTTAAGTGAGTTGGTGTTTCTTTGGAAAGTAGAAAAACTCTTTCGGTGTGTAAATGTAAGGAAAATGTATGAAGATGAGAACTGTGACTTTGTTTGAAGACAGTAAAATGTTAAAAATATTTTTTTTTCTTTCAAATAAGCAATCACTATTGATACAATATGTAAAGGATATTCTTTATGATCTGAGACAGTTCTCACAAAGGCGTAGAACTGACTAGCAGAAGTGGCAAGAAACCTCGCGATTTTTTATAACCCACAACTTTTATTATGTACCTACTCATTGTTTATTACGACCGAGAGGAAATTAAATAAATATGATTTTCTAAACTTTGTACGAATTTTTGCAAACTGTTACAAAAATTTGAATAGGTGACAAGGTCGCGGTATTATAGAAATTTTATAACCAAATCTAGTGAAAGTGCAAAAAAACATATTTATTGAGCAAATATGCAATAACGAAAATATAATTAAAAAACACATCGAACATAAATTAAAATTGACTTGGTGATTGGATAAAAATTAATTGATTATTTGTGATAGTATTTGACTTATTCATAACATACCTGAATTAGTTATAAAACGAATTAAAGTTAACATTTTGCAAACAAGCCAAAGGAAAAATAATTGGTTCTATTAAAATACATATTATATATTTAAATATAGAATGTTTAAACTCTTCCTTGATGAACTACAAATCTTAAGATCCAAAATCGAGGCAATTTATATCAATGAAATTTAATAAAACCTTTACAGTGCTAATACAAAAGAGTTCGTTAAAACTCAATCCTTTCCTTTGCTAAGATTCTTTTCGAATTGTTCCATTCTAAAATAGAAAAGCATCGAGAGAATTAATTGAAAATTTCCTTTGGAAAAGTTATGACGTATTAGAAATTATATGTTTAAGATTTAGTGAAATTTTATTAAGAAATAGCAGATTTTACTTTAGAATATACATATAGTGAATCGTTTGAATAGAAACACCTGTCATACCTCTATATATGTGTTTGATTCAACTGTTAAACAAATTGTAATGTGATGATAAAAAAAAAGAAATAAATGTGCTCCACTCTTTGTAATCATTTTACCCTTTGTTCAGTTTTATAACGAGACTTAAGAAAGCGTAATAGAATAATGTGCATGACCACGCAACATGGTTAAGTGGTGTTGGTGAAATTAACTCACCAGTGAAATCGAGAACGAACAAGCGCAAACTATTGCGACGGCCAGATTTTAAATTACATTTTTTAGTTCCCTTATAGTTACCTTAACCTTTTATTAATGAGAATAAATAAAGATAACAATTGAGCGTTTAAATTTACTTCAAGTTTATATCACAGTTATGACGGTCCGCAATGGAGAAATCAACAATAAAATTGATATTCATAAACGAACGAGGAGATTGATGTCCTCTTCGGATCTGAAAATTACAACCCGCAAATCGGTCTAATTTAAAAAAAAATTGTAAAATACATACTTACAATCCGTTAACAAAGTGTTTTTCTTTAAATGAGTAATAGTTATGTTAATAAAAGACAATATCTTTATAGTTGTAGCGTGGGTGTACAAATCATATAGATAATTGATAATTGAACGAAAACAGTTTATTGAATAAAAGATATATACACTACACAAACAAATAGAAGGAGTAAATAAGAAAATTAAATAATTGCGTCGACGTGAACAAAAACCACCATATTTTACTTATCCGTTGACAGTGTGTCATTGCAACGGACTGTCAGTGCAGACCGGCCTGCACACCTAATTAAAAATGAAATTATTAAAAACCTACGTAGGACATAGGCTACACTACATAGTAAACCAAAATGACGTCGGGTTTCAATTGCGTATTGGACTATACATAGCCGAAGCATTACGAAAACAATTACGATATTTCAAGCACGACCATGGTAGTCGTTAAAGCTTTAATAGGCCATACAAGTCTAAATTACACGCAGGCAATCAAAATACACTTTAATCGATGCCCACCGCATTTGATGTGCCACAAATTCAGTTTATGGCTCCCTAAATATCTACAGGGCATCTTAAAAATACATAATAGATTTTAAATAGGTCGTAGGGGCTAAGCATTTCCTCAACGGAATCTAGTATAAAAAGTTTTTGGTGTAAACCTGTAAGCATCTTGATGAGATGTATTTAGTTCGACTGCTTTGATATGATGATAAGAACTCATTTTATTTTATTATTAATAAAATTAATTTGAACGTAAAGAAATAAAAGGAAATAGGAAAATAACCTGCCACGCCGACGATATCGCCTCACAAACATGGACATGTGTGACCATGCACGATCGTCATAGATTGCATTCTTGTTTCTTAATAAACAATAATTTAAGTATACAATTTCTTTATTAAAACCAGACCGATTTTAAACATTTAGTTTTTGATTTTGATTAAGCAAAAAATTATTAAAAAATATAATTAGCTTTAGCTATAGGATAGCTTGA
Organism: Pontia daplidice; assembly: GCA_963693355.1. Taxonomy (NCBI): domain Eukaryota; kingdom Metazoa; phylum Arthropoda; class Insecta; order Lepidoptera; family Pieridae; genus Pontia; species Pontia daplidice. Next base: position 1,849,961 of record CAVNZL010000019.1, read on the forward strand.
ATTGTTAATGGGCAAGTAGTGAGTTTTTGTAGGACGCTTAAGCTTATATACAATTACACTAAATTTCAGAGCACATGTGATATATATTGTATTATTTACACTAAATACTAATTATTTCAGAAACAGTTAAAATCCTTTTGGTTTAATTGAAATAACACAAATTATATTGATCTGTAAAAATATGATAAAATATTGACTTAACAAACTTAAAACATAGGTTGCTAAAATATATGTCACTTTTTTGAGTCATTTTGATTTCTTTTTTATCTATCCAATTGCGTCCTATAACTCCACATCATGGCGATGGGAATTTGATGAAAAGACGAAACACTGCTTTAGTGAAACAAATCTACAAATAAATTCCTATCCTTTGAAATCGATATTGTCATAGACTCGTGTGAACAAAAGTGGGACAAAAATGACGCTAAGAAATTTCACTTGACATTTTCACACTCTAGAACTCGTCCAAATTGCACGTTTCCTTTCTCGACGCGAGACCGTAATTGTAAGAACGCTCCTTGTATTACACACGCCAGGAAATAATTCTTTGAAAAACAATATTAACTTAAACAACGTTAACTACTTGAATACGTTAATTAAGCAATCAATTTAACTGTGTAGTTATAATACGTTTAAATGCATGGAATAATCTTTATTCCTTCGTTCCTTAGCAGTTGGTTGAAATAATCACAGATAATATATTTCTGTTAGCGCTATATTACATAACATGACCTTTATACGTGAGCCCGACTAGCACCTAACCTGTTTTTAATCACGGTTACCTTTCATTAGGTTTCAATATGTATCGATAGAGTAAGAACATTGTAATTTATTCTTAACGCCTTTGTTCTTCCAAATCGTAACATAGTCTAAATTATCGAAATAAACACGGTCTATAAAAAATACTGAAATTATATTTAATGAAAATAAGCCCGTTTTGAGGAAATTAATCCCATAAAGTAAGAGTTACCAAGTTGAACAAACAATCGTAAAATAACAATAAAAGTTTACCCTAGACGAAGATAATTTTATTACCGGCTGCGGTTAAATAGAAAAAATGGTAGGAATTACAATAATTTTCATGTGTGTGTGTTCGTCAGTGATTTTGCTTAACCCACAATAAATCGTACGTATAAACTTTCTATAAATGTAGCTTATGAAGAAAAATAATATCACAAAAAATATTAAAAAAACAAAATTCAGTCTTACTATGAATTTTGTACCTCCACGAATTCTAAAAGCTCAAAACCATTAAAGTATAAGTTAAATAAATATATGTTATACAAATAATAGGTCAATAAAAATAAAATACACCCGTAAAGCACATACACAGTGTACATTTTCCATATAAAAAGGTCTGAATTAATGAGAAATATTAGAAAAAGAATATTTTTTTTTATACTCAAATTAAAATAATACTTTGACGTTCAATTAATGTAATTATTGATTCAAGTATCTTAAGTATTGAGTGAGTAGCATTATTTATTACACAAACAAACAAAAAAATCAGCAAAACTTAGAATGCTCTCAGTGACCGTAACTTAGCTTTTAAAAATAGTTTCCTTGCAATTGGGATTTTGTTAAACTAGTTGTACTATCTTTACCCGTGTTAGTCAAGAATGTGTGTGTGTGATAGACATTGCACGTGAGATATTATATGTATTTCATAAAAAATATTCTACCTCAATAATTCTCAAATGCGGTCCCAAGACTGACGAGAGAAAATGTTTCAATTCGAATCAGTTGTTAGATTTAGCGCGTCTAATTTTATTTCCATCTGCGAATTCACCCGCGTTAATATGTATTTATATATAGGCTACAGCAATTTTACTTTAGCTTTTCAGTAGCAAAAGCATCCTGGTTCAACCGTTCAATCGATTAGAGCTTTTTATCAAGCTACAAAAGAGTTGTGCATTTAACATAAATTATAAATAATTATTGCAGCTATGGTTCACTATTTTGGCAATAAGACATAAGATAGATTTGCTTTGATATGGAGTGAACTGTCACGCCATATATTTATATATTGTAATTAATGTGTTATTCTGATGTATAGCTACATTCACTTTAAAGTTTCATTAAAATCCATTCAGTAGTTTTTACATGAAGGGTTAACAAACATCTATACTTATAATATTAGAAGTATATCATCCACATAGTCATTTTAACTCTAGGGGAATTCTGTGCCTTAAATTGGGCACTTCTAAGTTACCCCTATCTCACGGGGACTAAGCTGTAACGAGGAACTTTTACTATTATGTGCGCGATTCCTGCGGTCAGGCTTAAACTTATCTTAGCTTTAAACCCACTTTAGCTGTTAGTTGAATCTTCGTATTGATATAAAAGTTTAATTACGTCCCACAATTTATTAAGAGTGATGTTTATTCGTCTTACTATATAAACAAATAGTAGAGATAAATGAAGTAGTCCATATTTGATATGAATCTTGGGAATACACCCTTAATAAAAATAGATATACAAACTGTCAATAATAAATCGATATTTTAGTAAACAGTACATTACCGAATACACTGTTCACACTTCATTATCAACGTGAACCCTCTTTAATATAGAGACTTGTCACCAATGTATATCGTTTTATGTCGCGGAGCTATTTTAAACCTAAGAGATATTCATTAAATTCATATGCGTCGCAATTATTTCCATAACGATTAATGGTTATGAAAAGTACCCTAATGAAAACGGAATAAATGTGATTGTCATAAAACAGTTATAGCTCAATATGTCTAGATCGTTTAAAAAGTAACCACTTCGTTCACTCAATCAAGCTTCTTTTGTCGCTTCAGCTTTCGCGTCGCTTTTCATGTTTTTTCAACATTTGACATCATGTGCTGCGTGGTTAGTGACGTCACGTTATAAAGCCTCCGTTGATATTTTTTATATGAAGTAGTAGTTTCTAAGATTGATGTAGGCAAATAAATAATTAACAGCCTTATATTACCAGTAATTTGTAATAAAGTATTAATTTGTGACTCGGTGTTTTCAGTAATCGTGGTCAGTAAGACATAAAAATATCTGATGTAAATATCATTTGTTTATTTCGATGAGTATCGTTTTATTTATTTTAAAGAATAAATAATTCATTTGTAGTACACAAACAAAAGAGTTTGAAAAATTATTTAGAATTATAGACGCTACTACTGGATACGTTTCAACCGGTTACGTTAGATAGACCAAATTAAGACCTAAGATATTATCTCTTTATTTACAAGTGGTCTATTAGACCTTAGTTTACCTGGGGCATTACGCAGAAAAACGTAGTAAATGATTAAAGACCATTTACCCAACCTCAAATCGGCTACTGTTGTATTTGGGAATTCTTACAAATCTTAGAAATATACTGAACTTAAAAAACAAGATTATTGAGAAATACTATGTACTATGTACAAAATGCTCCTACAAATGTGAGTAATATTTGTATCCTGCATTTTTCTTTCGGTTCCTTTTCTCGGATGGAATTAAATTAATATAACAATTTAAAGGTAATATTTAAAAGTATCATGATCATATATTTTGTGAGAAACAAAAGAATATCTTATCTTCTCCTATCTATTTATCGTCCTTTTAATGATGAATTTAGCGTCCTTAATGAAATCAAATTTTCTTATATATACATCGTTAGTTCACTAAAGAATTCTATCGATAACAGAATTAAAAGATATTACTTATAATATCATAGATTAATTTTTTTTTCGGCCAGTTTTAATGCCATCATCATTTTATGTGTATCCTCGAACTTAGTCGGGAAATAAGATAAAAAATAATTACAGTCAAAATAGTAATATGAAATAAAATATGTAACCTACATATAGGTTGTAAAGATAAGACTAAATACATGTACCTAACCACATCATAACACATTACCTCAGCGAAGGTTTCTGCCTTTTTAGATGTAAATAATTAATTTTACGTGTTACGGAGAGTATATTTTGGTGTTCGTCGATATGTCTAATTCTTTCTTAATATTCTGATGAATTAACTTGGTAATTTGCAACGTATCTACTGTAGTAGTCACTCTGGTAGATACTAAAAAAATAATTTTTCCCTGCTTGAAGGTTGGTAATACCATAGAGAATCATCCTAACGCTGTGAATACAAAAATTACATAAAATGTTTTAAACGAATCCGCAAATGAAACTGGAATTATAGTTTACATATTTCTATTGCAATAGACCTAGTCACTAGTATAACTTATTTAAAACGAATGTTACCGCTAACATAAATTCGTTGGGGTGAATTACTAATTAATAATTTCTGAACCCTATTTTGTCACAAATACGTATTCGAGATAAAATGTTCACATTACATTTATATCAAACAAAAATAAAAAATGTTTTACATAAAATATATATTTTTCTTAAATGGTACGGCTATTTCTTTATGTACGCAGACTTTATCATATCTGCACCCATTTCACCAATCATAATCGTCGGGCCATTAGTATTGCCACTGGTAAGGTTAGGCATAACGCTAGCATCTATTACTCTAAGGCCTCGTACACCGTGGACCCTCAAGTAATTGTCTACCACGGAATCTTCTGCATTAGGACCCATCTTTGCTGTTCCAATCGGATGATATAAGGTCAGCATTAAATATTTTGCAAAACACAACCAGTACTCATTACTTCTAAATATGTATTTATCACATTCAGGTAGATTTACTTTGTGGATAAATGCGTTAATAGATCTAAAATATGGTGCGTCTACAATACTACTAAGTATGTTCAGGCCGTCAATAGTAGCTTTAATGTCTCGTTGATCATCTAAGTAGTTAGCCTCAATTATTGGATCTTCATAAGGGTCACTCGAATTCAAATAAACAGACCCTTTCGAAAATGGATGTAATAAATGCAATGTAAATACATACAGCGCTTTTTGCGCGCTAAATTCTAATATGGACTGTGCGAGAGATGTTCTGTATGAATTAAATCTTTTCCCGCCAGAGCTTGAAGAGTTTTTAGGAATCAAAACAAAATGACTTTGGTATTCAGGGTAAGGTGAGTTAGGGTATCTGGAAAAGAATGCGGTTATATCGGAAAAACTGACTTGTCCTAAATATCCGGAACCATCGTAAAGATATTTCAGTTCATCGAAACGTAAATCTATTGTACTTCGAGATGTAGGCTCATCACCATAGATTAATATTGGTATCATGTAATGATCTTGTAAATTTTCACCAACCGGTAAATTCACCTTGCATGGTATTCCCACTGATTTCAAGTGCAGTGCTGGTCCTATTCCTGACAGCATGAGTAGTTTTGGTGTATTTATGGCACCAGAACTTAGAATTACTTCTTTATTTACAAAAAGTTTAATTTTTTTGCCGTTACTGTCAACCTCCACACCTTTGGTTTCTAAGTTTTCATCTATTATTACTTTTGTAACATATGCCCTAGTTAAAATTTTAAAATTTTCTCTATTCCTTGCCGGTTTTATATATGCTTCGTATGTACTTTGTCGCCTACCACTTGATACCGTAGCAGGAAAGATACCGCATGCACCGACCCCCCGAGTACTTTCAGAATTGATATCCTGAACATAGTCAAATCCAATATATTTCCATGCATCCAAAACAAACTCTGTGTCTTCTCTATATGTACTGTTATAGTTATCAATGATCAAGGGACCTTTATGTCCATATAAACGACTTATGTAAGGGTTCCTTAGTAATCTTTTAGATTGTAAATTTTCTGCTTTCTGAAAATAGTGGAATACATTTTGTGGCGTCCAGCTTGGGTTACCAGCATCTACCCAACGTTGGTAGTCCGCTGCTTTTCCCCTTATATAGACCATTCCATTAATAGAACTACAGCCACCGAGCATTTTTCCTCGTGGCCAGGGAATTCTTGCATCCTTACTTCCTAAACCTGTTCTATTATCATTCTTGGTGAAATATTTCCAATCGAAATCGCTTCCATATAGGGCAACATCCATATTTGGTATCTAGAAAAAGTATTTAGTGATTCAATGATTAGATAAAATAAAAAATAAATGGTTTGATAATATTAATACACTTGGGTACCAACATATGATTCTAATGGAGGATCTGGTCCGGCTTCAAGAAGTAAAATATTCCATTGCTTCTCCTCACTCAATCTATTGGCGACAACGCTGCCACCAGAACCACCACCAACTATAATAAAGTCGAATGTATCACCATCTGAAAGTTAAAGATAACATACAACTGTTGCGTAATATTTTCAATCTTTGCATTAACACGGATATTTAGGTCAGTTAGTCGAAGTTATTCACCAAGAACCAATTCTTAGCAATTACAGCGTTTTTAAAACATATAAAAGTCAGTGTAGTATGTATAATTTGTGAAATTATCTATTAAAAAACTTGCATTTTAGATTGACTTATACATAAATATACAGGATTAGTTACTAAACTGGGTTAAAAAGTCAAAAGGTTACTTTTATTAAGCAAAAATTACGTACCACTAGCTATGCCCTGTGGTTTCACCAGTATTAATGCGTATAAGCATCGCATACGGTGAAAGGGTAGGATTAGCAATCAACCGTCACATTGGCGACAGGTATTATGGTAATTATGTTAATTTCAAATGTTGAGAATTTGTGAAACCGGTTTTTATGAGAATAAAAATCTTTGTTCTTTATAACATTATTTTTAATTTAACTATTTAAAAAATTACAATAGGTCATAAAAAATCAGATAGCATCGAATTACCCAAATAATAATTTTTAAATTAAAATAGATTAATGAGACATAAAGGTCACCCCGAAGACAAAACGTGAAACTTTGCCAAATAAAAATTTAGTGGCAGTTCAAGGTTTCAAATCATAATAACCTCCGGACGTCACGTCCTTCGGCAGCTTGTCATAGTGAGCATGCAACAAATTTTGCACGCCTGACAATAAATGTGGCGAAATGGGGCGGAATGATAACTTTGGATATTTTGGACATATTTACAAAGGAAACGATATGAAAAATATCAACGTCCGAAATAATCCGTGTCATGCGTAACCGCGTTATGCGTAGTTAAATAAAGTTGACCATTAATTGTTTAACGATCTTATTAAATAAATAATTGAATACGACATTCACGGGAAATATTTTTTTATGACATACTTTGTATAAATAATCATCTTTTTAAACTTCTTACCCTTAACATCATCAGGAAAAAAATTGTCATGTTGAAGACATTGCGTTGCTGCGAAAAAATTAAACGCGGCTGTGAAAACTTGCGGGGCCGCACCCGTCGTCCCCGAGGAACTCTGAATACTTAAAATAAAAAAAATAACAAGATATTATAAATATTGGAACAAAATATTATATAGTATACCTGGAAAGGTGGTATAGGAATCAAACAATTAAATATGTGCGAGTGATTTCTTTCGATCCTTGTCACAATATTAGTTCTAAACAGGCCTAATACCTTGTCCTATTTTTTATAGAAAATGTAGGGAGAAGAAGTCTTTACTTAGTACAATGTCTAGTTTACGTTGTTTATGAGTACTACTAATTTAAATGAAACATTTAAACATAATTAAATGCTTAGTCACATTAATGTACAAAATATATACAATATAAGGAATGAGAAACTCACCATTGCATGTTAAAATTCACAAAATAAAATTGAATACTAAAACAGAACCATCTCAAACATGAACATTCTACCAAATGAAACAAATACTTAATCTCACTCGAATCGACCTTAGATATAATAAGTTAATAACAGGATAAATTACAAAATAATTTTGTAATTTTGATCGTCAATTAAATTTTGCTAGATATGCTTTTTGGATGAAGATTTGTTTTATTCAAATTTTAATATAAAACAATTTAAAATTAACTATCAAATGCATAATATTTTAAACGTTGATGCATATCATTTCCTTTATTTATTTCGAGAGATATTTTATAGTTTTTCAAAAACATTAAAAGTCAGTTATTTATGAAATTTATACGTATTAAAAACGTTTCATATAAAATTTCACGTGGCCTACACTCTCAAAAGATCATTCCTATTGAAGCTTACTTTAGAAACTATACTTTAGTAATAAAATGTAAATAGTAAGAATACATTCATTTCTGTAACAATTACATGGGTCTTTTAAGTTGTGAGGTTTAATAAAAAGTATATACAATCTAAAAGATCACTACGTTATTCAAAGAATTTCTTCACGATATTTAAAACTTTACATGTATTCGACAAAACTTTTTATTCCACTCACAAATTGCTAAACAAATGTGATCTCCATTGACGTTCATACGCTACGCAGGATTTTGGACAGTGGTCCCTTAAAATGCCCTCGGATGCCTCTATATCTCCTCCTCTAAATATTGATAGTTTTATATCAATTGTACAAATACCATATACCAGGTACTCGTGGCCAACTGACTAAACAACTTCAAATCTTTCAGCTACTGGTCATTTTGTTCTTTCATGTAATAATAAAAAAATATATTTTATCAATGTCTATGATTTTTTCATCAATTAATTAACTTTAAACAACAATTAAAGACGTTGTTCAAGTACTTTCACTAAACACAATTGCATAGGTGATAAGAAACTAAAGATTTAGTAAATTGATAAAACATCATTCTACAAAAGATTTGAAATTCGTAACAATTCTATACAAATGGTTTTGATGGGTTAAAATAATGGTTTAGAGGTAAATACCATACGCTTCACAGGAGAGATCGATTGAAAAGGACCGCATTGACCATCCATAACGGCTCTATACTCTGGAACACACAGAGTAAGATCGAAAAAAACTATCGACACGTAAAAATAACATTCCACCGTTTCTGGGTGTTTTATAGTTCACAGTCAATTTGAAGTATACAAAGCTGCACAAAACTCTTTAGACGCAAAAACTCTATTTTTGTTTCTAGATAATAGATTTACAACGTACTCAGTACTCATACATTTTATCGCTTAGTCCATTATCTCTAAGGTTTCTCTCACTCTCCTTAAGTGCACTGTATAATCACAGTTTACGTACAGGAGATAAGAGAAAATTATTACATTGGTTTTATCGACAATATCCTGGGGATACATTAGATTTATGAGTTGATCGAGTTCGCTAATACAAACAGATAATCACCGTTTCATTCCATTTTATTATTACAATTATTTAAAATTTAAAACGATTCTTAGTACGTTCTTTTTAATAGTCATGAGACATCTCCCTTTTGATATGCAATGCCTTTTGTAGTTTCTTAAACATTTGCTGTTTGCTACAATTTTAAATTCTTTAACGACTTTTTAGCTGATAAGTCGTTCATATAAGTATGATAAGTAAGAATCGGAGCGATTCGTTTCGTTTCCTTAAACTGAAGCAATGCAATTGTTTGATATAGACCACATCTATTATAAATTAAAATGTGTTTTCGTCTCGCGTTACTGAAATATGCAATTATTAGAATGTTATTTCACGACTATTAGAATGATGAGCGCTGTAATTGGATTATTTCGCTTTATGGTTGTAAATTTGAAATATCAATTGAATTAAATTGTCGGCTTAATAACATTCACAACAGGCCGCATACAATCTTTAATTTCGTGAATAATGATGATTGCAGTTTGATTGTCTACTATTTTGGTAACAAATTTTATTATTCAGGATAAAAAAGATTTGAAATAACGTTCGAGGCTCAACAGTTTTTAATATTTTTATGTATACTTAGTAGGTTCAATTAATTTCATACATATAGGATCGTATTGGAACACTTATCGAAGACGCTGAAACGGAAACTTCTTACATAGCTAGCATCTATGAAGTATGTAAATCAATGACCATTTTTATTAGAGTAATTTACCCCAACTTTTCATTAATTGTGAACTTCTTTCACAAATAGGCAGAGCAACTGTCCGTATTGCGTGTTAATTTAATATATAAAGACCTGATATAAAGATATTTATTATATCAAAAAAAAGTACATAAATACTTTCATTAAAAATGTTCTCTACGCTAAGGTGATAACACAATTAGATGTTAATATGGCTTGGATAAACCGTGACAAATAAAAAATCAAGACCATTGTGTAGTTTAAATTTAATTACTGACCTCTTCATCTTAATTACAAAGTATACACAATTTGCCAAATACTATGTCTGTATGAATAGCCGCATATATCCAACCTGAAGTGATGTGTTGAATGCTTTGCTTAAGACCTATGGAATTTAAACTTTAAAATGAAGAATCTTCAAATATCTCATGTCATCGAGGTTTTGTATAATTTATTAAATCACTGAAACAAACTTATTATCCAAACGGTATTGGAAATATTTTTGCGTTAGAACCCCGAACGATTAAAGTAATATATTTATTTGCAGTAAAATTATGATTGTAAGCCAACTTCGTAAATTATTGCTTCCCTGCGGAGTTATATGTGAGTAACTTTTGTTTTATTTGCTTTTGAATTTCGGCTTGTACTGGATAATTTATACGAATACAATGGAAATAGGATTTGTAATTTCCATAAGATACACGCGTTTCTTTCCCACTGGCAAGTTTTGATTTCACAATGAATTTTTCTTATTTTGACTCCTTTACTTGACCTGTTGATAATATTGAGGAAATACGCATGATCTTAATATTGTGTTTAGTTTAACGCATAAAAATTTACGCATTATGTTATGCATAAAGTTAGCACTGTACACTGATGAACGTCAAAATAAAATACATTAAATTTTTCAAAATAAAAATTGATTAAATATTTTGTTCATATATAAAAAAGAGTAAAATAAAATAGGTATAATTTTTGTGTCAAACAATCGTAAACTATTGAACAATTGTAAGAATCGGCAATGGAGCGAAACCAAGTCTTAATTTGAAAGTTTTCATTGAAGTTACTTTGAAGGCATCATTAAGGCTAACGAGGTCTCACTTTAAGAATAAAAATCTACTACCTTATTTCCGAGGTCAATTTAAGAAATTATTTTTTGAATAGCGCTCGCAATTATACGAAATCCTTGCGTTTGAGTTGTCAAAATTGAGTATAATTAACCTGTCGTATATACGTCGTATAAGTTTCATACGCACTGACGGCTTTCATGCTTTAATACGCAAGAAAGTGGCGTCACACTTTCAGCGAGTACGTAGCAGCAGCAACAGCATTCTAAAGATGATAGCACAAAGGTATGACTGCAGGGTTCAGGCTCATTGGGTGGCTATTTGCATTGGTGGTGCATAGTGGACAAAATTATTATTTATTATGTACCTAATGACGAATTTAATTTAATATAATTTTAGCTTTTAATTTTACTAACATAGTTGTTAAGAACAAATGTTACTAACCAAATATGGACAAATGGTCTGAAATAAACAGTTATTTATTTATTTATAATGAGAGGGAGAATAATATTGAACCAGTGATACAGCATTCGTAAAGTACAGTTTACCTTTCTGCCTCGTGGCAGTTCTCTATTATTGCAAACGGAGATAGTGGTCAATAAAACGTGCTTCTCGCAAAACGTGGAAGATTAAAAATACTCTGTGAAATGTTCATGCACGAAAACATTTTTAAATTGTTTACAAAAGTACTCTACTGTAATAATAGATTTTTTAACTTAAATTCACGCTTCGCGATACTCCATTTAATGTACTCTCAGTTGCATTAAACTGATTTTTGGCAACAAAATTCTTACATTTTATTATGTGAAGAAATAATTATCAATCCTATATCAAACAAAATATGTCTGTTTATAGAAGCGTAGTGGTGGAGTGGATCTCAGCCCTGAGGTTACGCGTTGCAACCTCGGCTGTGCCAGAAATTACACTTGTCGTAAGAGCTTCGATTCTTAGAATTAGTGTTAAAATAGACTTGAAAATAAAAGGTATAACTTTACATAAGTCTAAGTCTATATATCTCATTGAAACCCAAAACTCGTTACTATTTCGTATTACCACGACGAGGTTGATTATAAAACACAGTGACAAAGGTTACAAACTTTTTTTTTTATGGTAATCAGTAACACCTTCATTTGTCACATGAATATTCATGTCTCACATGGTATGTTTTTTCCATATTTTGTCATATTTTATTTACGATATTTTGGTGTTTGTTTATGTATGTATAATTTCTATCATCATTTTTAATATTTTTCATCAAATCAATCGGTACACTGAGCTTAAACGTAAAGACGTAAAGAACGAAAGTAGTTATTGATACTAAAATCATTCCAATATTAACATTATTTAGGCCGTTTTAGACAAATTGATATTTATTTTCCACGAATTCGTTGATATATTCTATTGACAATAAAGCACAATATCAAATCTAAAAACAAAGATAAACAAACCAAAGCCGTAATATATTCTACCAAAGATATCCCAATGGAATCATTTACACAGGCGGTAATCGCCCACCGTCGTAAAACGTTTTACTGGTAATATCATCGAAAAAAACTACTCGCAAAATATAATTCTACCAATATTTCGTATAGGTTTAATCTCAATAATATATATATATATATATACATTACTATTTATTCTACCGTCCCAAATCTATATATTTAACTAACTTTATATATAAGTATACATACATATAAAGTTAGTCAAACCTATGAATCACATCCCAGTTTCAGATTCTATCTATATCCGTATGAAAGTGAGCTTTTATTTAGACTTATAGGCATTCCGTATGCCATAAATAGTGAGTCGCCAATGCGTCTGTCGTCTTTGATATGTATAATACAGCGAAATGGAGCGTTTTCAGGTCATTCACCAACAATGAAGAAACTAAGAAGACGCTAGATATAGTACACTCATTTCATAGAAACTTTTGTAATCTTTTAATGAGTAATAAAATAACAAGAAAATTGATTTAAAATTATTTTCCTGAATCTAAATATTAAATGCATTATTACTTTATTCATCATCGGAATCTCTTTCCGAACCGAATCTTTGTAAGATGGAGAGGTGTATTTACGAGGTTCTGAGTTTCCTCCGAAATTATTTAATTGTTTAAATAAATAGGAGGTAAAAAGGAAAATATATTTAAAGGCCATGTGGTATGGCCGATACACATTACCTATGAGCGAATTAATAAAAAAACCATTTTCCAATAATTAAAAGCAATCGGATAACGGCTGCTTTTAAGATTCATCAAATGAGGGCATAATTTTTTGAGCTTTTAAACATTCATTTAAAAGTTTTTGATCTTAATCCAACTGCGTACTGCACTTTAGTAAAAATTTAATGAATTTTAAATGAAATAATTCACCAACTTAAATTAAAGTAGAGAACAAAGTGCCTGAAAGTTAAGAGAAAAATGTTCTTTTAATAAAATATTCATTGCGGAGGAAGTTATGACTTACACCGACACTAGAAGTTAGTGTTGTAATCGTTCGGAAGCTGTTCCACAGTCTACAGACTATTTTTAAGGCTTGTCTCTTTATTTGTAAAACACAAAGTATTCCCTTTTCAGTACTCGTTGGCTGCAGCTCAATCAACTATAGAAATACATCAAATTAAGAATACTTACTTAAATATTATACCCTATCTAACAGTTACAGATTGTTATTAAAATACTTTATAAAAACTTTGATAATTTTCGATACGTGAGCGTCATGACTGATTATCCCCGTCTTGTAAAAAAATCAATTTCGAAGGCTGGTCTATTGGTTTATCAAAAAAAAAATCGATAATACTAAGCAGTAATGGAAAATAATTTTGTATTAAAACTATTATTTAATAAGCAAATATTCTATAATATACTTAGAGTATCTTTAGTTTACGCGACAATACACCTTGAAATAATTTTTTTTAGCGGGAGTGTGGATTTACATATATATTATATTTCCTTTTGTTTTACTCGTACATGTTTCCAACTTATCCATAGTAAAATTAAGTTTTATTATTTAACTGTTTACTAATAAGTAATTAGGTTCAGAGAAAGCTTCAATCAATCTTTTATAACGACCAAGCTTTTATCTCGAAATATGAAATATGTATTATGTAAGCGTTTGCTGTTGACTCATTTTTTATTCATTACAACAAATAAAATTATACACCATGCCGTTTCATTAGTATATTTCCATAAAGAGTGATATTTTTCAGGTCGAGTTCACTTTTCTTTTTTGTTTTCATTATTACACGACTCTAAATAATTTTACGCTTTGTTTATAAACTATTTGTTATATGAATGCTTCATTCACCAACAATGAAGAAACTAAGAAGACGCTCGATATAGTACACTCATTTCATAGAAACTTTTGTAATCTTTTAATGAGTAATAAAATAACAAGAAAATTGATTTAAAATTATTTTCCTGAAACTAAATATTAAATGCATTATTACTTTATTCATCATCGGAATCTCTTTCCGAACCGACTCTTTGGAGAGGACGTGTATTTACGAGGTTCTGAGTTTAATTCGAAATTATTTAATTGTTTAAATAAGTAGAGGTAAAAGGAAAATATATTTAAAGGCCATGTGGTATGGCCGATACACATTACCTATGGGCGAATAAATAAAAAAAAATCAATTTTCCAATAATTAAAAGCAATCGGATAACGGCTGTTTTTAAGATTCATCAAATGAGGGCATAATTTTTGAGCTTTTAAACATTCATTTAAAAGTTTTTGATCTTAATCCAACTGCGTACTGCACTTTAGTAAAAATTTAATGAATTTTAAATGAAATAATTCACCAACTTAAATTAAAGTAGAGAACAAAGTGCCTGAAAGTTAAGAGAAAAATGTTCTTTTAATAAATTTCATAATAATATTCATTGCGGAGGAAGTTATGACTTACACCGACACTAGAAGTTAGTGTTGTAATCGTTCGGAAGCTGTTCCACAGTCTACAGACTATTTTTAAGGCTTGTCTCTTTATTTGTAAAACACAAAGTATTCCCTTTTCAGTACTCGTTGGCTGCAGCTCAATCAACTATAGAAATACATCAAATTAAGAATACTTACTTAAATATTATACCCTATCTTACAGTTACAGATTGTTATTAAAATACTTTATAAAAACTTAGATAATTTTCGATAAGTGAGCGTCATGACTGATTATCCCCGTCTTGTAAAAAAATCAATTTCGAAGGCTGGTCTATTGGTTTATCAAAAAAAAAATCGATAATACTAAGTAATGAAAAATAATTTTGTATTAAAACTATTATTTAATAAGCAAATATTCTATAATATACATGTAGTATCTTTAGTTTACGCGACAACAACTTGAAATAATTTTTTTTAGCGGGAGCGTGGATTTACATATATATTATATTTCCCTTTGTTTTACTCGTACATGTTTCCAACTTATCCATAGTAAAATTAAGTTTTATTATTTAACTGTTTACTAATAAGTAATTAGGTTCAAAGAAAGCTTCAATCAATCTTTTATAACGACCAAGCTTTTATCTCGAAATATGAAATATGTATTATGTAAGCGTTTGCTGTTGACTCATTTTTTATTCATTACAACAAATAAAATTATACACCATGCCGTTTCATTAGTATATTTCCATAAAGAGTGATATTTTTCAGGTCGAGTTCACTTTTCTTTTTTGTTTTCATTATTACACGACTCTAAATAATTTTACGCTTTGTTTATAAACTATTTGTTATATGAATGCGGAGATTAAAATATATTTAAATGAAGTTGTTTTATTGACGCTGAATAAATTTAATTTAAAGCTTTTGTAAATCATGTACCTAAATTATTTAACAGAATGCATTTTAATGGCTTTACAATTCTCTTTAGATTTTTTTTTGAAATCCTATTAAAAAGAAGGGCTCATATATAAACAATATATAATAGACTAAATATAAAACTAAAAAATAATATGATTTAATTTAAAATACATTAAAACATCATCAACAATCATGTAATAAAAATTAAGAATAGCTGCATACAAATTTAATTTTAAGTCACAAATTTATTTGACCTTTGGCTGCATACTTTTACTCTAATCTGAGCTAGTACCATTCATATTAATAGGCAATGTTGCTTACATCCTCCCGCCTATTCTAAATAATATAAATTATGATGCAATTAAACAATTATATTTAAATAAAATTTCTTTAACTTGCTTCCTACAAAGATGGCTTACCATGACCCTTACGGTCATGGTCAGTCCAAACTCCGAGATTTGTTGAGTAGTTTGTGATGTCGATTCTGTTGTACTCACTAAAGTATCTACCTTAAACAAAATTCTCTAAAACTAGGTTACTCATAACAAAACCATTTTTTTAAATTTCTTCAAGTTAGTTACTTGAAGATCAAAAATACTAAAATAGTAAATTTGCCATTTTCATTATTAACATTTCGATTATCACATAACATTAAAAAGTATGTTTTTTTAGTTTAATGATACTTTTCATATGACTACTATAAACAAGAAATAATTTAAGTATATACTTATTATATATACTTGCCCAGATTTGGATTGTGACACCAATATGACAGAGACGATTTATATTTTGAAAAAGATACACCATAGTACATAAAAACTTGATGACAATAGTCGTTAAATTGTACTGCTTAGAAGCATTGAAAGTCTTGCTCTGGTTCTTGAAATGCAACCAAACAGATGAAAAAATCTAAAAACACTTTCAATACTACACCTACGAAAATTTTGCTTTCAAAAATTCATCCCGCACATAAAAAGATTTATTCGAATTTTAGTTAAAATGGTACGTCAGAATAGTTTAGACTAAATTGAGTACCTAAATTTAACACCAATCAATTTAGGAAAGTTACGTTAATGTTTTACAGTTCTAACCTAAATTTAAAGTATTTTAGTTTCGACAGTGTGAATCAGAACCAGACTATTATAATAATAATATTGCTTTCAATATTTTTTATCGTATTTAATGATGGCTTACAATATGGCTATATTCGTTCTAATATAACAGGCCCTCCAAATTAGCATTTATTATTGCCTGATTCTACGGGCAAAGCAATATATTATTACCATAAAATAAGGGTAAAGAAAGATTTATAATGAAATATTTTCCCGATTTGCTATATATCAAGATGTAATTCTTTGTTTGACTTTACCCTAATTCATACAAACCCAAATGTTATTAGTGTAACTAAGGTACATTGTTATCTCTTTTCGACACTTGTATTTTCTCTCTGGTGAAAAGAGACAGATGAGTTTGAGCTCTATAAATAACTATAAGTCACTGCCAAGCGATAAACGTAGTCGTCTGCATGAAAAAGATTTAAAGCCATTAAAAAGTTATTCAAGTTAGTTAATTACTCAGGTTAATAACCTAGTATCAATTATTGTCATACTTGGATAGTTTCGTCAAGTTGGGGCTTCATAAACTATCAAGTTTCGCATTAACTAAACACTGGAAGTTGTGCTATAGAAGTTTAATATTAAATGCTTATGCACTCAGAACGAGCAATTATTTAATACAATAAATAATATTATTGAAATATTTTTCACTGATAATATAATTCAGAAAAACAAATGCAGGGAGGGATATAAATTAGGAGGTGTAAAATCGTAGAATTGGTTATACAGAATTAAGAATACTATATAAATAAGAGCTTAGTAATATTTATTGATATTTATCTAAGCTACTCTCAGTAAATTATAACAACTTTGCCAATATCCAAAGGCTTATTTGTATTATCAGCATGGTTAAATATTTATGTTTTGTATTAGATAAATTTTGTATTATGTATATAAAGAACCCTTTAGTTCATTGATGTATGTTTCTTTATTAGCTTTGATGACAATATAATAATAAATTATTAAATATAATTCACAATATTATCAAACATACAATATTCTAGTTAATATATTAAACGCTTCTGTTTGCGACAGCGCAGTTTTAATAGATAATAGTAGTCTATAATATAGTACCTAATGTTTTTCCCCAAAAAAAAAAAAAAGAGGTCCCCTTTTTTTTTTAACCAAAAATTTATTTCCTTATCTCGAATTGGTGTGTGCTCTAATGAGGCAGATGAGTACTGTAGCTAATAGTTCATAGAAACGACTGTTTCCATGAACATATTCCAATCCGCAAAGACTAACTATGCGAATAAAACTCCATCTTAATCGTAGCAAGTGAGCCGGTACCTACCATATTCTTTTTGATCCTCTTCATTATTAAAGGGGCATTCGAAATACAAATTATTTACTGGGTTTGTTTACATATTAATCACAGAGTGGCAGAGGAGCACGTGGGGCTAATGCGCTCAAATAACGTTACGGTACCTACGGCCATGATCAGTAAGAGATAACGTTGCCCTATGTACCTATAGAGCCCTAGTTGCCTCATAATTCTCTAGTTAAATATTTTTCTATCATAATAAAAACAAAATCAGAACAACTAACTTTGTGAGATTACAAAATAGAATCATTAAAATTTTATTTAAATACTATACTCAACTCCAACACAAAGAAATGAAACCAATGAATATCAGATCGCTATACATATTAACTCGTGTGTCTGTGGTTTGGAAAATAAGTAAAAACACTTTAAAAGCCTTACTTTGGGAATATACATACTTTCGTAATATCATATAACTTTATTCTTGGTGGAACTTAAGTTTTTGTTATTACTATCTTTTAAATATACTACTGTTTTAAGTGATTATTTGTTACTTTGATTAGTTTTACTTTGATTATTTCTTGTTAGTTAAGTTTTAGCACTTAGTGGACTTATGTTGTTTTAGAAGTTTGTAATTTTGTTATACTTATATTATGTTTAGTATTGATAGATTGTCATTCTCGGAGTTTTTACGTTTCTGTTTTTTATTGTGTTCTAAATAGCCTTGTTAATTTCACCTTAATTTTAATGTTAAGTCTGTCTAATACTCCTAATTATATTATGCATGTTGTAACACCTGTAAGCAATGCTTTAAGCATGACACCGAATCAATTATATATTAGATTTAAAAAACATTGTACTTGCCGTTGAATGAAAAAATAAATAAATAAAATAAATAGTGAA
This sequence comes from Pontia daplidice, assembly GCA_963693355.1. NCBI lineage: Eukaryota > Metazoa > Arthropoda > Insecta > Lepidoptera > Pieridae > Pontia > Pontia daplidice. The sequence goes on from CAVNZL010000019.1 coordinate 1,868,876, forward strand.
TAAAGTCTTTTAGCTTTTAGTGTTTGCACAAGATCCACTTCCACCATATCGAGCTGGCCCATTTGGTTTCACTCACCCAAAAATTAATTTCACTTAATTTAATTATACTATAAATAATTAATAAATTATTATGTGGTACATGATATAAATTACGAGTACTAATTTCACAATTCTAAAATGACACATTCAAAATTCGAACGCATTATTGACATACGTTAATAGATTTGACCTATATTATTCGATTATATTATATTTGCAATAATTTAAGCGCATGAATTACTCAGTTGAATTAATTTATTTTTATTCAAATAACATATCATTTACGGACCTATATTCATCAATATTATGAAATTATAAAATGCTAAAACAATTTTGTGACTTCGGGTTGAATTTATCTTGATTTATCATAAAAATAATCCCTTTGAATAGAGATCGAAAGAATCGAAAGCCGATAAGTATACAAATGAAGTAGTAGTAGCTTTGACTTTTAATAATAGATAAAGATGGTGGTGCATTGTATGGTAGTTAAGATAATATGACGATTTCTTAAATATTTTTTATTAGAAAGCCTGAAAAATGAGAAAATTCCTAGTGCACGCGAAAGATGTCTGTATAGATATATTATTAATGTTCATTTTAGCGTGTAGACACTCCAGTGTTTTCTATTTTCTACCGAGGCGTAGACATTCAGCTGTCAAGAAATGATTTTTAATACTGTTATCTCCAATATTTTCTGATATATGATATTTTTGACGTGGGTAAGAAACAGTTCTATTATAAATAAAGTCTCTATCCATGACGTTTTCCGTAACAAATATAATTAATCTACATTTCATTTATTTTATCAACGACGATGATCCCAAAGTGGATTTTGCGAAACCAGAATCTTCCTCCACCACCACTCCTTTCGATCTAGCGATACCTGGGCTTTTGTTATTGAATATTCAATGAATTTTTTCGTTATTTTATTGACCGACTACAGAAAACCATTTTTATCAGGTGTATCGATTTTAATTATTGTATTTAATATGATAGATAGTTTTCAAGATTGAATGTTTTCAATATGAATCTGCAATGTTTAGACATCGCATAGTTATACGTTATCCGCTTATAAGCCTACCGTTTATCAATAGAGATTAACCAAGGCATTTAATTGCATACAAATACACGGTTATGATTTGTTTGTTAATTATAAAATGGAGTTCTTTAAAAAAACATAAAAGATCACTAGTTTATCTTAACTCTAGTGATCTCTTAACCCATAACTCTTAGTAAATGTAGTATTATTCAATTAATATCTGATAAAGTTTTTGCTATTATTTACGGGATAAAAATGTGTAAGTGAAGAACGAGAGACTTGTAGTAATAAGCTTCTTCAAATAGCTCTATATCAATGACAATATGCCACTGAACAAACCATTGCTTTCAGTTACCTTAATTAAAATATGTTTTATATATAGGTGTAATTTAGTGAAGGTTTTTCTTGTATATTAATTAAAATTGAATTTTATATTTGTTTAAATATCAAATTCTAAATTATATACTTTCAATTGATTCCATCGTATATAAATAACGAAATAATTTGCTGCACTATTCCTTTAGCTAGATTAAAGGTTTAATTATGCTGTCAGACAATTTCATTAAGATATAATTTGTTCTATACTAATCGCTGATAAGTTTACTAATTCATTAAATTCGCACCTTTAATTAAATCTTTAATTAGTAATCTACCTTTAGATAATATGAAATACGGTATTCAGACGAACGCATAAACTTAATAGGATTATAAGAGAACTGCAAACATTATTAACTCAATATGGCTGCTCGATAGCTGCAAATTTAAATGTTTGGCCTTTGTTAATGAAGGAGATTAAATTCTCTTGTACATACGATATTATAAGTTTTTGAACAGTATATTTACTATAGTTTATTTGTGGTTACAGCTAATTTTATAGTTGACTAGCTGAACCGGCAAACGTTGTTTTGCCATACATGTGATTTCAATTTTCAATTAATTATTCGAATATTATTTAAAATTTGACACAGCGATGGTAGCGCCGTCTGTCGGATCCAATGTAAAACATTCCAAAATCAACAACTACTAATAAATTAAAAATTAATAAAAAAAACATTTTGTCCAGCGGACAAATTTGTGAATGTAAACCATTCCCAGATCCCTTTGAACACACACAAAAAATTTCATAAAAATCGGTCCAATCGTTTGAGAGAAGTTCAGTGACATACACACTCACAGAAGAATTATATATATAAAGATTACTTAACTCACGCATTAGTTTTTGTTGTCAGGATTCGAATGTCCTTGTGTAAACACTTCTGGTTAAATGTTAAGCAAGAGCACGAGCAAATTCATTCAAACTCACCGAGTACATTCGTGAATAGAGGACAGCACGATCAAGACATTAAACATTGTGTTATATTATACATATCTGCGCAAAACAGCATATTGGCGCAAAACGGCAACATTGGTGCGCGTATTCGGGTCGCGCATCTACGGTCGCCCGTCTACTACTACCACCCCACTACATTTGTAATAAAAAGACGAGCGCTACAACAGAATAGGGATTCGCTTGTTTGCACTCGGACAGTGAAAAACTATTATTGTGTTACGCTTTATGTAATAAAAGTGATTAATAAGGAAAGTGTTTTTATTGTGTGTGTGTTCTCAAGAAAAGGAATCTTTGAATGACAATGAAGAAAATGACGTCACTATTTTTAAAAACCTCTATTTCGTCAAACATATTACTATTTTTAATAGTCACACTTCTTGCTTTTCACTAATCTCTTATGTGTATAAAGAGTTGCCTAGAAGAGTTTGCTTCATAACAATAATTAACTTTACTTTTTTAAAACCGTTTTTATAATAAAGTGTCAATACTGCTAGCAGTTATGAATTTAGTATTTTTGTCATTTCTTCTTTATGTTCGTGATGAAAACTAGCGGATACATCTCCCAGAATCCCCGAGCATACCCAAATAGAGATCAACCTTATTCATCCACTTTGCTTACCCCGCGTTGTTCCTTGAACTTGACACACTGCAGCGTAAAATTTATATCTTTGGTCAGCTACATAAGCCATACACTATAAAGGGATTTCATCAAACAACGTTTTTACGCCCCGAACAATAAGAACACCCTTCCTTTAATCACGATCCCTTTATAAATGTGAACCTTTAAGGTTATTGCAGAATAGGGAAAAAGTACTCTTTGAGTAGAAGGAATTTGGGTTGGCCCTGGAGATGTTGGCGATTTTAGAACAAAAGGTCGTTCTGGCGGAATCTATTACGGTTTCAGATTTTATTTCTAATTAATAATTTAATTTTGTAGAATAGATTGTATTGTTCTATTATTTTTAGAATACAAAACGATATATAAAGGTTATAAGTAGGATAAGCGAGAAAGATTAAAAATGTTGGTTATTTAAAAAAGCAATTATATTTTACAATTTTTGACAAGGCTAAGTAAGGTGTATAATTTGATTTTTATATTGTAAACAAATTTGTGGTTCATGTTTACGACACGTGTGTGTCTAATTACTACCTAAACCTAACCCAAAGAGTCGTATCGTGTGGACATGAAATAATAAACGAACATGACAATTTTTATGAATCCCCTTTGCATTGCTGAGAACTTCCTCTGTCTTTCGGGATTTTTACATATTTTTTTTAATTTACATTAGAATATTAAATCTGAAAAAATAAGACCCCCACCATAATTCCTTTCTGCACTTCCAAAATTTTCCAAATTACGAGGAAAAATTAAATATACGAGGTAAAATGGAGATAGTTTAATAATCACAAATATTACTTTTCAATTAAAAAATTTAAATCGTTCTATTACTCAAGAAACCTGAAAAATATGCAGGTAATATATACTTTTAATTTGCTCGTTAATACTTTTGCTATTGAAATTAAATTGAATTCCCAAGCTGAAAATAGATACGCCAACGCATTTTGTTAGAATGCAATAAAGCATAACCATGTTTATTATATTAACACAAAAATGACATTCATCTACTAAGTTGCCGCGAGAGCGTTTAACAAAAGCCGTATTAAAATTTGTACAGTCCATAGTATAAAAATAAAAGGTCAAAGTAATAGTATACAAACCATCTTGATTTTATCTCTTTATACTTTATACTAATGCTTAATGCTGAAGATTGTTGAACGCTGTTTGTTATTTAAGAACTGAATTTTTTTCTTTATATGTGAGTTTTGTTAGATTTATTGAGGCGATATAACATCTCGCTCCTATCAATACGAATGTAGCACAGTTGAAAAATGTATAAATGAATTACATTATTCCTTCATATTGTTGTAGCCGGTTCTTTACATTTTTTAAATTAGGAATATTACTTTAATTTCGTTGTTAGCGTTTTTTATTTTATGTGCTCTCAAACTTTACATATAAAACAAATAATTATGACATAGTTCATAATATGTAATAAGTACTAACAATCAAACCAGTCGATCCATGCACACTCACAGATACAGTCAATAGAAAAAAATAATTAGATTTAAACGTATTTAAATAGAAATAATAAGCATCTATTATATCAATATATAAACATATTCTATTCTCATCTAAACGATTTTATTGCCAAAATTCAAGCTACTAAACTTCTAGACCATTTATCAATAAGCCATACCTCGTTCGGCCAAAGCGTCATTCTCGAATTATTAAAATTGTTCCATTATATTGTCGGAGCAATATTGGGAAAGTTAACGACTGAAGTTCACGTTAATTTGAATTGCTCGGTGACATCAAACACTTTCTTTCACATAATTTCTTTATAAATAAAGTAAAATAAATAGGAACTCTTGAATTTATAGCTTCCAGTGTGTCAAATGTTTTCCGCTTTCGCTCTACACTTGTTTTGTGAACTGTCTGCAAATTAAATATTGGAAATGTATTATTCAAAACCCTAAAAGACCAATCTACAAGCAATACTCCGCGAAAAAACCCTTACAACACTCATGAGTCATCAAACGCTGTTCGTAGAGATAAATTAAGTAAAGAAAGCTAATTGTCTAGAGGTAAAAATAATTGAATATACCAGCTGTAGTGAATTGATATTCTACGTAGGTTTTGCATTATTTTTTCTGATGAGACCAGGAATACTTTGTTTTCAAATTTCACATACTTTTTGATCAAATATATCTAGTATCCAATTAAGAACTCAATTACACGTAAAAAAAAATCCCAAGTCTCGCAAATCAGCTGCAAGAAGTCGTGAAAAATAAAACCAATTCTGTTAATTAATTTAGATATAAATATACTGTAAAAAGTATTTTTAACGACTTGAATCCACTTGCACATTAGTGCTGCGGTAAAAGAGGCTCGTTATCCAGAGCTAGTAGAGATGCATGAGATTTCATCTAGTTACTGACATTAGTTTGTGTTTTTGATTATGAAAATCTAAAGGGAGCATTATAAGTTAGGTCAATATCGTTTAAGTAATCAAAAAGTAAATCTTTAGTTCCATGTTTAACCACGGCGTATGTCACAGTTTGTTTGAGGATTTCAAGTTAATAAGTTTGTATTACTTACGTTTTAAAGTATTATTAAAGTATTAAAAATCGTATAAAATGTACCAAAAAAAAATCCAACATTATGTCTAATATTCAAAATATCAATTTGTCTACATAGAGGACATAATAAATAATGTTTAATATTTAATTGAACCATTAAATGAGTACAAACACCTGTCTGTTACATATTCATCTGGCTAAAGTAATTGGAAGACTGTTCCTGGAACAATATGCCATATTGCAGTCAGCATAGATTTCTGAGAATATATATCATATTCATATATATCTGATCTGGAGCGAGTAAGGAGGGCGTTCGCTGAAAGGGGTAACATGCTGGCCCGGAGGTTCGCACGTAGTTCCCCAGAAATTAAAATATTACTTTTTAAGGCATATTGACAAACATTTTACTTATGCAGCTTGTGGGCCAGTTTCACTCAGAGTGCATTGAATACAGAAAGAGTTCAGTATAACAACACATTCAGGCTGCTATTGGGCTTGCCTAGATTCTGTAGTGCATCGGGCATGTTTGCGGAGATGCGAACGGATGGTTTCAACGCTATCGTACGAAAAACAGTGGCATCGCGGATGAGTCGTATTCGACACAGCTCAAATGGTATCCTGAGTGTGTTGAAATTTAAATACGACACCGAATTGTTAAGAAGGTGGCGTTCCGTTCATGCCCCACCTTTTTTTTAGTCATACTTATCATAACTAACATAGCACCTAAGTCTGAATTGTTACTAAATATTAATGAGTATGTTAATTCATAAAAAGTCTATGTAGTTAGGAAATTCAAGCCGATTTATTTGCATGTCCTTCTGTTTTAGTCTGTCCATTAAAGATTATAAGAATCATACTGTGACTAAACTGACGAATAGGGCGGCTAGCATTGTTGTCTACTTTGGAACAGAGTAAAACAATTTTCATATAACCCCGTATAAAAATTCCCAACGAACACAACGGCATATCGCAGTTAGATCTCTTTTTCATGAGTCCATTTGGCAGCCCCACGTATGTAGATCGTAAAACTCACAATGCTATATACAGACAAGCTTCAACTACCAAGGGATAACTGGGTGTGTGTGAGTTACATGGATATAGACGAAAGAAAATGTTAGTGTAATAGAAATGAAAACATTCACTAGATCTTCATTTTATTCTGAAGAGTTCAATTACTGAGCCGAATTCACACCTCAGTTCGGGTTAGTTCGGTCTTTATGTTTAAAAGTGTGATCGAAATAATGAATGCTATTTGAAATTTTACGTTTGCGCTTTAGGTATGCAACAGCTCTTGTCATAGCTTCATTACCTTCTAAGGAGTTTTCCATAGAAGTGTTTCCAAATGCAGAACCGAAAATTTTATTTGAGCTTTGAAAAGCGAATCATACACTTGGCAGTAGTGGCTCGTCCACAATATTTGGGACACATAAAGTAACAAAAATATCAATTATTACAAATTCCTCCATCACAGCGGAAGCTTGAAGTTAATTGCTTGTTTTGAGTGGCATCTTCAAACTTTAACATTGTCCTCATTCTTATAATTGAAGAGCCTGGGGTCGGGATAAGAGATTTTTTTGACAACATTTAGTGCTCTCGAAGCAAAATAATATTTACTGTCTATCATTTAACAAAAGATTATTTAATATCTTTAATTTCAATTTTTATAATTTTCGTGCTAGTTACCGTTAAAAATGTGAACTAAATATAAAAAATAAATTACATTATTGTAATTGAAATTTAAAATTAGTATATAATTTCAAATTATAAATTTGAAACTATATACTACTAACTATAAAGACTATCATTGCATTATTGATACCTTAAATAATATTAATCACCTTGTTGCTGGTTAATAAACACTTATATTTTCACGATTTCTACCGCGTTAAAATAGAAAAATCATTTTCAAAGAACCATATATTTCAGTACAAATATTGTACTGAAATCTCAAACAAACGCTCTGGGAGTCACGTCCAGTAAACTTACCTCTGTGTGATGAAGTTCGTCGATCGAGTAGAATAGCATCGCTAGAACAACAGCCATCATTACAATGTCGCCGCATTTAATTATATTGTGGTAATATAGAAGTTTTCCTTTCATTCCCTTAGGATCTTTGATTTAAGGAGCAACGGGTTTTCAATGTTAAAATATACAATTATTTTAGTTTGTGGTGTTGTTTGTTATTTTATTGTCATTTTACCACGGTGTATTATTCGAAGGGTTAGGCTTCCATCCCATTCATATGCGTATTAAAATTAATTTACTTATCACATACATTACACGGGCTCCCGTGAGTAAATAAAATACAAAATAAGCACTAGCATCTTTCATACTTTTCACTTCCTTTTTATTCAGGACAAAGAGTGTGCCCATACGGAATCTATATATATAAAAATGAAACCCGTTTCGCGTTGTCACGGCATCACGTTTGAATGGCTGAACCGTTTTCGATAATTCTTTTTTTTTAAATGTTTGTGGAAGTCCAAGGATGGTTCTTACGGAAAAAAATATTAAGAAAATCTTTCAGGAATATTAAAAAATATACATTTAATATTGCATTAAAAAACGCGCAGAACGAATGTCAACGTCATGAGAGTGAGAGAGTCGTAGCTTATTTCTATCTCTTTCCCTCTTATAATACGAAATAAGATAGGTCAACTATACAATATAAAATAGTGCATCAAAGCTACGCTAAGGCGGTACGAAGTTCGCCGCGTCAGCTAGTATTTTTATAAAAATTAGCACTGTTAGTGTTACTGATTCAACAGTATATAAATCATCTAACTTTGAGGCCATCGTTCACCGATATAGTATAGTCATTCGTTAATTATGATTTCGACTATTTAAGCACAAAATATCTCTTTTGTTATTTTTTTTACCATGAGTACAAAATCCACGCGAACACAAATCATGATTTGTTTCATAACAATATGATTGCTTTATACGATATATCTAAATATAGCTTATCAAAACCGACATCCTCAAACATTTACTTTAAATTCCATACTTTACAACCCGGCACAACATTCCATTGTTGAAAATCACAATAGTCCCAACTCCCAAGAAATAGTTAGATTGAAATCACCGGTAACCCTTCTCATGATTTGGAGGGTACTTCAAAACTAACTTAACTATAATATGGATAACAGGAGACGAATTTCAAAATTTTAATTCGTATGATAAAGGTTCTTTCCAAAATATTCATGAATCTGATATAAATGCTGATTGCTTTACATTTTAAAAATAACCTGTATCTCAAAACTAAATATTGGGCTATATTCATAGTTTCGTTATGTTTTACTCAAATTTTGTAGGTGTGCTCTTTTCATCATAGTGTAAACACAACTGAATAGAAAGAGACCAAACTAATTAAAAAATATTAACAAAAGACTGTAGTTAAAAACTGATATGTTTTCGTAAAAACTTTCGTGTGTTTATTCAGTAGTAATGTTGCTTTTGTGGTCGCGGTCATACGGATGTCAGCTAAGATTAAAGAACGATGCTTATACTAATTAACGAATAGTTTTATTTAGTATATTTATAAAACGGCCATATAATGAGTATATTATAGTAATAAGGGCTACCTGGGTGGATTTTCGATCATAGCTTGTAATTCTTATATTTGAACAAGTAAACTATGTTTTCAGTTATGGGATGACTCAAAAAAACAACATCACTTATAATTAATTTAAAATAAACTTATTTCTATTATTACTATATATATTTAATCTAGATTAGCCCGATGCTTAGTAATGAATGCAAAACAATGTTCTATTTAAAACGAAATGATCTGTTCTCAAAGCGGTGTACGGTGTCACCTAAGTCAGTGCAAAAAGTCACATATTGAGATTAAGGCTGTCTGTTTCTGTTGGTTGGTACACAGCTAGCTTTAGTGAGTAATTATAATTTCATTCATTTATTTTATAAAACAGATGGCAAATTGGTATGAGGCTCACCTAATTTCAGGTCATACTAATGATTACAGGTGATAATCAATAATATTATGCAGAAATGCGATGCGGATAGTTTCAACGCTATCGTTCGAAAAAGAGTGGCATCGCTGATGAATCGTATTCGGCACAGCTCAAATGGTATCCTGAGTGTGTTGATATCAAAGCACGACACCGAATTGTTTAAAAGGTGGCGTTCTATTCATGCCCTTAGTTTTTTTTCTTTATTATTTTTTTATTAGTCTTACTTACCATAACTAACATAGCACCTAAGTCTGAATTTTTACTAACATATTAACCTATTTATATGGATTTCTGGTCTGAAATAAAGTTATTATTATTATAAATATTATTAGGACGCATTTGACACACGCTTGCTGGTGGTTATTCTACACTCAGCTGGACTAAATGCTATGGAAACAGCTCAACTTAGACTGTTAATAAACATATATTTTTAAAGTTGGCTACCGGGACTATCGCGCTCGGTCCATTATATGTATATTAAGGTATAATTTCAAAATTCGAATAATTAAAGTTGTGATATATAATAACGCACTTTAAAATTCATATAGGAAGGTATTTGGTGAAATTATTGAAGTGCCTCTTCAGCTCGTATATTCCAACTATTCAACGTTAATATTTGACTACGGCTACACTTGAAATATATTTGGTATTGCTATTAAACGATCTCATACGTGGGATTACGAATAAAAAAATGATAGTTGTAACTATAAATTTTATTCGTCTATATTTTTAATTGATTACATAATTTTGAACGAATGGAGAATAATGCAAACAATTAAATCATTTCATTACGTTATTAATCTAACTACATCCGAGAAGCCAAAAGACATAACTCTACAAAAATCTACATTGAGGAAGCTGTACATCAAAAATAACAAAGGCTAATTTCGCCAATGAACGTGAATTTCTTTTGTTGGAATTTTGAGATGGAAAATCATTGTTTCCATCCGTTTTGTAAAATGCATACTTTAAGCAATTTTAGTCTCACTTCGAATTAAAAACTTTTTTAATTAACCGTACATTTCAGAATAGGTAATAATAATAATAATAAAACAAGATATCTAGAAGACATTTGACAGTAGACAGCAGAGAGAGAAAATACTAATTAAATAATATAATTAATATCATTTTCACTGCGGTCGTTCAAAAATACAAGTCAAAAAAAAAGGAAAAATTCGTGAAGAATGATCGATAGAGACCGACTAGATAATGTTTCATAAGATCTAATGATGTTTTAATTTTTTAAAATGGAACTAAAAGCGATCTCTGAATCCATTGTACATTCGAATTTTAAATCAAATATATTAATTACGTATTTACGTGATGAGTACAATGTAACGTACGGTACTAAAAACCCGTTTATTATTTACTCACATTGTATCACTAAGGCCCTTCTTTCTACTACTTTTGTTTACAAATAAAGTTACCACTTAAGTACTTAACATAGATTACATTCCTGTGTACCATTATTATACTAAGTCTGGCCATAAATTCTGTTACAATTAAAAATAAATAAAATATTCTATTTGAATTTGGAATCTGTCATTTTTACATTCATTGTGTTTTCTCATTTTTCAAGTATACTGTTACTATCAACTTTTCAATTGTATATTATACACGTTTTATTTGTTAAGTGAAAATCTGTTTTCAAAGTATTGTAAAATTTACGCAATAGTGTACAAGTTTACATCCCATACATTTATGTGGATTAAGTTTTTACGAAATTTTTATACTTATACATATATAAAGTTACGTTCTAAAACTAGATTTTTATTAATCGTAGAAATCTAGGTCTACGCCGTAGCGGAGAGAGTTCGTAGAGTGTAAACACGTGGTGGATTATTGAATCGCCAATTTCTTCAAGTGGCGATGGATATACGAATTTCTCCGCCATTTATCTACGTCTACATATATCAAAATGCCGGTGTGATTAAATAAGCCACAAGATGGGTTTAGTTAACACTATTGCACAAAACATGCGACCGCAGAGAGTTGGCATGTGTGATGTATGTCCCTCTTAACTCACATCGGTGAATTTATGGCACGCGCGGTAAATGTTTCACCGTCAGCCACTTTGCGATACAAAGACGAAAATGGATACAATTCTTACTCTTTAATTCTTTGATACTACTATAAATCCGAAACATCCGGAAAACACAAATGATTCGTCTTAAAGAATGTGTTCGTATATAGCTATGTATATTGTATATAATAAATGTACATACTTGATGGCTTTCAAAGGTACAAGTTGTGTGACGTGTTTAGTTATGATGGGTCAGTTTATAAGGTTCCGTATCCCCACGGAACCCCAAGAGTCATTAGCACATGAACCTATGCAGGAAGTTTGACAAAAAGGAAATATATGTCTGGTGCCATAACAATAAAAACACAAAAAAATAACTATTTAATTTATCTTATACAATATTTATAAAATTGTATTATTATATACTTTTGGCTTGAATGGTACGGAACTCTCCGTGAGCCAGTCCGCCTCAGATTCGCCAAATTTATAATTCCCAATATCAACACCAGGACTTGTTTTAAATATATGAATGATAAAAAAGTATTAATACAAATCTATTATACATGAATATGAGTATAAGTTAACTATTGTAAACTGCTCGTTATATTCATTATAATATATATTTCAGTTTAGTATACATTCCCCTGCTCTTATATTGGGAGTGTTGAAAATGTATTTAAAACCGGAATTTTAAACGGTTTTGCCGTTTTTATATAACAAACACAAATATCTCAATCAGTTTCATATACATCTGTTACTCGAGTAATTTTATTTTTTGATATTTCCTAAAAAACCTAACGAAGTTTTCAAAGAATGTATCGGTCGGAAGACATGTTTTATACAAAGTAGTAGTAGTATACACATATACTAATTGAAATCATACTATGTTAAATACAATAGTAAATTAATAAATATATTTATAATATATTTATATTATAATAATATACACGATAATGAAACTAGATTACCGTAGTCCATCCCGAATCAAAAACAGATAACGGTAAATGTAAAGTTCAGTTGAGAACTAATAAGCCTGCTCCGGACATCCATTGTTAAATGAAATATTATTTAAAGCCAATTTGAATCTCGTATTTTGAATCAAGAAATAATGCTTTAGTGATTTGTAAACAAATTTCAGAAACAACTTCACTTATAATGAAAACTGCAGGATACAGATAACAATAAATCTTCACTATTTATTAAAACGTACACATTTGCTTATTCTTCACTTATTTAAATCACACAGCAAACCGTCATAGACCTTAGATCGCAACTATCTTCACCCGCGTCTCGCACAAGAAGGATGGCCCCCCCCCGGGGCCCAGGGGGCCCCCCAAAAACCCCCCCAAAACCCCCCCCGTATTGGTTACTGCCAATTGCCGTTTTCCATATTTGAATTTCCACATTAAAACATGACAACTTCATTTATTAAAACGTAACATTTGTTTATTCTTCCACTCGTATAAGTAATAGTTGAAGTAATATTTACAATCTTAGTATGAAACTATAGTTATACCATACAAAATACGACGACGGTTTCAATTATCGTCTGAATATTTCAGTCTCGGTTTCGATAGATACTTTAGAAAAAGGATCTAATAATGGTTATCAAAAATATATCCATATCACCTCGACATCTGGCGTTCCAAAACAGAGTGGTTTTTAAGGCACTGTCTACCGCCTACTACTATTTTGTGGAAGCAGCTGCCGGCAGACGTACTTCCGAGCCGATACGACTTGGGAGCCTTCAAAAAAAAGAGCGTACCTATCCATAAAAAGGCCGCCAACACGTCTGTAAGCCTCCTGGTGTTGCAGGTTTCCATGGGCGGCGGTTAGTACTACTCTAAGTGACCCACGTGCTCGTTTGCCCCATCTCATACAAAAATATTCTACTATAATTAAACAACTATTTACTGATTAATTCCTCCAGTTATAGCAACAATAAAAAGATATTTTACTGACCACTTCATATAATAAAGAAATAGGGCAAAGCTATCTACCTGATTTATATTTCTCTTTGATATCGATGTAGTGACCCACTATAAACGGTTTATAGTCAATAAGTCAGACGTTTCTGAGATTACAGATTTATGTCAGTCATATTATATTCCTATTTTATTGGATCATCCTTATCTTCAATCTTGTTGAGCAGGCTGCCAATGGACAGTATATAAATACTATACAATTTCGCAAGATCTCTTACACATATCTTAAAGAGAAGTCAAGATTTATGTCAAATGAAGTGTGATTGTTTGTGATTTGTGTCAAAATAGTCTGTCATTTGTATGAATTTAAGATTTAGCGTTACATAAATTTAAAACTGGTATATATATTATAAGTTAATCATCCTCTCGAATCTTAAATACTTTTTAAAAACTTTGTTTTAAGTATTACGTACATTATAAAAGTAATTTCCGTGGCTTCTTTGCTAGGTTAATCCTATCTTAAGGAAGCCAAGTTAAATATGTCAGCAAATTAAGAACTTTAAAATATCGAGTTTGTCAAGTTTAGTGAATAGATTTTTAAACATTAGTCTTTTCACATACACCACATTTCAAAGAGACTCGCGCAGACCTAAAAGATAATAGATACGGAACATAACTCAGGAAGTATGCAGCCAGTTAGGAAATATCATAAATAAGGCTCAAAATTGCATCAACTGTAGACCACTATTTAAGTTTAAATACTAATGCGATGAATTATTCACAGCACACATATATAAAAACTAATTCTTGTTTTCAAATTTAGAAAAGAAGATGTAGCTGGAGATCGCATGCGTACTTTTGCGCCACCTGATACTACGATCTATAATTTAATTACGGCTTAGTTGTATATGTAAAGCTGGACCGTTCAAATCGCTTTTGAATCGAAATCGGAAAGAAAGATAAACATTTCGTATATACCTCTATTCGACATTTGAATAAATAAATGAGTAAGAACCTAAGAACTTTGTGTTAGAATTAAAATTTAAACTAATTTGTAAAGATCAAAACATTACGTAAGCCCTTATCGCTAGTCTAATAAAGGTCTTCAGTTTCACAACCATTGAATCAGCGATAAATCATTTATCGTAGATAGAATGAGCTTAATTACTTTGAGACTCGCCGTTCGATCGTTAAATTCGTTACGGACATCGTTAAAAGTTTCACTTGCAATTCTATACAACTCCTGGCTTCAACAACTTGCAGCAAGTTTCCTGTATTATTTTTAACTTCCGGATTCTTGAAGGTATCGGAATGGAAAATTCTAATTATGCATCGAATTTCTTTAAGGAATTTCAAATTAAGAATCGATTCGGTAAACTAAAGTACTCGCCTTTAACTAAAAGTACGTAGGAAAACTTGAATGATTTAATATAGGGATTACATATTAATTTTTAGTTATAAATACAAATCAATAGATATAAAATAAATTAGCGTTTAAGTTGTGAATTCCATGCTTAAAGAGATTTAAAAATAATGACTTCAATGTGACAGCATTTGTAATTATTTCAACTTCATAAGTGCAAAAACCTAGCAAAATTATCTTCAATATTACTTCAAAAGCTAATCATAAGTCACGAGGTAATGGGAACAGTTAGAACCGCAAATCTCCGCCCACCATCTTGCCGGTAAGCGGCTTAACAGGCTGCCATATGAGACTAGGAAATTTATTCTCTTTGAATGTATAATTCGCATGATTTACGCCAATATTAACTCGATGAGAATTTAAGACTTTATATAAATCATAATACAACTAATACCAAACAAACTCAGGCCATAAAATTCAATTATAATGAATAGAAAGGATGTTTGATATTTGATTCGAACGTGTTGTGCTACTCAACAGATTAAGTATGATATTAAAAAACGTAAATCAACGCACAACACAACAACACATAAATAATACTATGAAGGTATGCCGTGTACGTCTGTAGAATGCAAAGGAAGGGAGCCAAGAATACTTTTCGAGAAGGTACTTAACTACCATTGAAATTTAACGGTTTGTGTTTCTCAGCGTTCCCTTGAGTTTTTTGATTGCGGACAGAGAATGTGATAGTAAATTAAAAACCTTTTGTGGCAAGTGATATCACAAAACCGCACGATATAAAGTTTTAACTAACTGAAAGTCACGAATAGGGAATAGGAAATATTACATGTACACTCACACAGTTCATATCCCCGAAGGAGTTATAGGGTTGTCGAATATATAATATATATTTTTTTTTAATGAGTTGTTGTCCGCGATCCGCCGCTATGTCCAGTTTCAAAGTAGCTAAACAAGGCGTGAATTTAAAGGTTTAGTGTCAGAGTAACTAATTGAATTCTCTTAAGTTCCTTTATCTTTCACAAAATATTATTCTTACTGAGTTAATCGATTTCAATTTGAAAGTTCTCATCTCTGATGGTATACTAATGTTTTGCCTGATAATGACTTCGGCATTTCTGCAGTACGGATTTATTTTACTGTCTGTCTCACATGGTACAATGGTCAAAACAGAGGGCTCCGAGAGCAACCGGGTTTGATTTCCATCACAACTAACATTTGTTAATGAGTATATTTATTTTTTATTCATGAGTAATTTTAACACGTTATATTAGGTAACATTTAGTCTTACTAACGTATCTGAAAAGCGTCCTGATATTTATTATATTTTTATTATCTCTCAGACAGATAAACTTAACAAATAAATATATTAAACGTTGTTAACAAATTTCATCTAGACGAAAAGAAGAATCGAATAATTTTTAATAAGTACTAATAATATTCTAGAATTCAAAGAATTCCACTATATAGTGACATCATAGATGTTGTTTTTTGATCATTAAATGTTCAACAATTTAGAGATAGAGGTCATTTACGTTCAAATTCTGATATATTCTCGGTGATTAGAAATAAACGCTAACTCATTAAGTTGAGCGTCAGCCCTATGTCGATAGACTTTATGCCTTTCCGCGAATTTCTGTACATTTTTAATACTGGCCCCAACGATAGTTCCAACGTCATATCCGCGATGACTACTCACCCATTTTTGTCGAGATATTAGCAAATATGATTTTATTTACATTTCATTCATATCACTGAAGTTTGATTTTGTTTTTATTGATTTTTACTGTTATATTTTCACATATATTTATTTGTGTTATATACAGATATAAAAAATTTGAACGTTGCCGCGCTTAGTACTTTCAAGTGTCAAAACAAAGATGGCGCCTTCTTCGTAATCATTATTGTTTTGAAAACGGGTAGGAGGCTCACCTGATCTTAAGTGCGAGACTGCTCTCAACCGTGCGTCGTTGGTCTTATTATTGGCCTGTATATTCATATTGGTTCAAAATTCATCTACGATTCGAACTAATCTTCTTTCAATGCGATCAAGAGGAGCTGGTTTTGAAAAGCTCCCGCCCACAGATGAGAACAATTTCCGAGCCGAATTTGAGCTTTATAAAGTTGCAAACGGTGATCCGGTGTGGCATACTACCATACTGATACTAGCTTATGCTTTTAGAGGAATATTAATAGAATCAGGCGTCGCTTTGCGGAAATCCATAGCACAAAACTGTAATAGACCAATCTACAAGCAATACTCCGCGAAAGAAATCGACGCATATTTTGCCCCGACACCGGAGCATCTGTTCGCTTTTACAGAGCAATTCCAGTTTATTTATTTTCATTAAGCTGAATAGTTTTATATGTATAAAAAATAATATAATTTTGACGAAAAGCAGACTAAACTAACATCACGACAATTTATCGTAAAATGTTTAAGAGAATATATGTTATAACGAACATTCCACATTTTCACTTTTATTTACTCATTTTATATCTGGATGAGTTCACTTAAAGCGAAAAGCCGCCCTAACGGCTCCCTTATTTATAATATTAAATAATAAATTCAGTTCAAAAACGGCCCAAGCGTACCCTTTAAGTGGTTTTTGGCGTATTAGTTGAGTGAAAGTTAGTTAAATATTAGCAAACTAGATTATAGGATTAACTACAAGTTTGAAGTTTCTATACTTTGATGAGGTATAAACGGCGAAAGTTTGATATTAAATATTGAATATTGTCAAGTTGTTCAACTTCTACCGTTGTTCTCATCTTGGTATCAATTGTCCTTTGTATTATAAATAAACTTGGGTGATGAAAATAATATTAATATACCTCAAGGATGAGACCGTCATTCCTTTTGTGTCCTTGATAATCAGTGCAGCCTACTACACTGATTATAAAAAAAAATGTTTCCTAATAGTGTACTCATGTATATATATATGTTCCTCCTTGAAAGAGCACGAAAACATATGATATGGTCTTAATAATTGCGATATATTTAAGAAAAAGAAGTCGAGGCATAAACTTTTAAAGCGAAACATTAGAAAACTATTCAAATTTCGATGATCATATCTTAAAATACACAAACTTAAACAATGCAATATTCCCATAATAATCTTCAAGTGCTTAAACTAAAATGTTTTTAAGTTTCGAAACTTCAAGGAAATGGGTGTATTCAAGAAAATTGCACTGAAATCTGCGTGCGATTGCATAATGGTACCACTTTGAATATCTCTTCTTTTTATACCTTAGTATAAAACTTACTGCATTAGTTCTAGCTAGTAGTAATAAATTATTTTGAACACTCTGTCCCAATTACTGAGTTAATTGAGAGGTAACGGGTGCTAAAGAGAGCAAGGAATCCGCTTCCTGATTCCTAGCCCTCATCCTTCACCTAATTGGGCATTCAATTTAGCTGTGATTTTTTAAAGGACTCTGCTCTTCCAAAAAGAAAGAGTACTTATTTGAGCGAAATGAATTACAAGTACAGAAATTTATACACTCTATTACTATATGTGCTTATGAGTTAACTATTTGTTATTATTTGTTTTATTTCTTTCCATCGCGATCTGTACACAGTAGCAAACGATTTGACTTCTTGGTTTTCTCTTATGGGGTAAGTCAGACTGACAACTGTCACTCTAACCTGTACTACACAAAGTATTTATATTTTTGATATATTGGACACAGATTGTACATTATATATCTACAAAATATGATATAGTCTACCGTGACCACGCACGCTGCAAAGTACGCGAAACGTCGGGAATATTTAAAATAATATAATTTACTTAATTTTTGTAAAAATACATATCTTAATCCGTTAATAAAGTGTTTTTATTTAAATGTATACTTGTAAGAAATTTCCTTGGTAATGCCTTCATGGGGAGATTTCCCGTCAATATTTGGGTCAGTATCACTCAAGATGGTCTTAAAGGCAAGGAGTTGTCAATGGTGAACAGATTGTTGGCTTATACTGGCCCTGACAAGCAGTATGTTACGCCACTCTTCCAATACCAATGTTTAAATAAAAAGTTACTATTACTTTATAAAGACAATATAATTCATAAGAAATTATCGGTCCACTTCATTCCCTTATCATCACAGTATAAACACAATTTGAAGGAAAGAAACGAAACAGTACTTTAGCTAAGAGCGTGCCATTAGATTGATTTTAACGATTAGTGACTTTGTCACGATTAAGCAAGTATTATTGAAACCTGGTTAGAATAATGTTATATACGTATATTACTATTTTAAATATGTATTTACATTTTAATGGAGAAAATATATATTTACTTCTAAAAATATTATAACAATCCTTTAGGTATATCGTTTATCCGGTAACATTGATCCGTGTTTTATAGGTACTTGATGGACCTTCAAAAAAAGATCACTTAAAAGGCCGGCAACGCAATCACGAGCCTTCTGGCAGTTTGAGTGTTCGTACACTCAAACTGAAAGAAGTTGGCGGAATCACTTAACAACAGCCACCTGCCAATTTCATTTAAAAAATTGTTAATTTTATTATTCCTATGAGGGCCTACGTGCAGCAAAGGTTCAATAATAGGTTACCCGCCTTAACCATCTACCCTTACATAAAAATATAAATGAAACAGTCACACAATCAAGTTTCTTATTTGGTGACATTAAATTTGGACGTAGTCACTATGCGAATTCAAAATTAAACTCACAATCGCAAGTAAACTCATATTGCCAAAAGTCCAGTCCAGCTTGAACAAATACACGAATTAGGTGTAACCATGTTATTAGTTTAGTTCAAAATAATTTGCACAGTTTTGTTTAATCACAAAATTAATTTTGCGTATTTGAAATTGCCTTAGACTTAAAAAGCATTCAAATAAAATTAAATTAATTTACAAATTTTGACATTTACAGGAAGAATCTGGTGATTTTTTTTAGGTCGATCTGACGCATCATAAATTAAAGTAAATTAAAATGTAAATTTACAATAGCATGAAATAACATTAAAATTTAATTGAGAAGACACTTTCTGCCATGCAGTACCACTATGTGGAATCAGCTGGTAGTAGCGGTATTTCCGAACCAATACGACTTCCAGAAAATGGCGTACCGTCATCTGAAAAGCGGGCAACGCGCTTGCGATCCCTTACGAATGGCGGCATCACTTAACATCAGATGAGCCTCCTGCTGTTTAACATTTTGTTAAATAAATTCGTAACAAGTAGCAGTTTTGAGATTTTCAGTATTGAGAGGTCCATAAAATAATTACTATTACTATAGTGAAGTCATTATTATTTAAAATTATATTTCTGTTGCAACCAGTGACTTAATAATTAATATTCATAATATGACAATCTTAAACAGCATATAGTGATATGTTCCAGATAATTCAGGAGCCTTAAATTACAACAGTCAGCAGATTTACCGACGGTCACACTCTGATGATTAATGGATTAAATTTCTTTTCACCACTTATGTCAAAGATAAAAGTTTTTTCCCGTTACACAATCTAATATGGTACCATCGATATTAAGTATAAAAATACTGATTTTTCACAACCAACCAATTATCTTAACAAAATATTAAAGAAAAATACTCTAATACAAAATTTCATTTGAAAAGCCACGGCTGCAAGAGACATCGTTAATCTTATTGTACACTAAAATAGGAAAGTTTTAATGTAGCTAGTGTTATTAAAAACAAACTTTGTTCTCAGTGGAAATGCAACCTCATTTTCTTTCAGGCTTAAGAAATTTCCGGTTAGCGGAAATTAAATTAGCATTACTGTTTATGTCGTATAATATCGATGTGGATTTAGCGACGAAATAAATCGATCCTATTTCGTTTTTACAACAACCCAGTTGTTGCAATGGTTATCTTCCTAAACAGAGGCTCTCGGGTTCGATCCCCGGTGCTATCAACATTTGTGCGATAAGCATAACTCTTGCTGTGGTCTTGGGCGATACCTATATGTAAATATATAAAAAGTATCTATTACGTATATGTTTATTAGTATCTAGGCAAGCTATAAAAAACTTACCTTGGGGCTAAAAATTATATTTTAACGCGCAAAACCACGGCGCTTCATTGTTTCTGGCAATACTAATATGATACAAATATAAGTTGTTTATACGGGTAGGGTAAGGAAAATATACACGGATAATTAACTCCGAGGGCGGATATTAAAACGGCAAATCACTTGAAAGAGTTATTCATCTTAATATTGCTATATTAATTTGAGTTGAAGCAAAAACATGTGACGGATTTATTCTACAACATGTACTTTGTACAGAGTATTAAGAGTAGCGTTTTGAGCTAACGCTTCCATTTAATAAAATACGTCAAAAAGTCCGAATGTTCAAAATTAATGCGTATAATACGAATATTTGGAAGATTATCGTCCAGCATTAAAACTAACATTAAAAATATGTACCTTGCATTCGGAGAAAATGTAGACGCCTCCGATAATATCAACTGAATATTTGCGCAAAACACATAAGATTTTATTTTATAGAGCCCGCTAAGCATTTTTGCATACTTTGCATCCGTTTTGTCTTATCTGGGAGTGTAAAATTTTATTGGGCTGCACTACACGTCTAGACACATCAATAAAACTTTAGGACTTACTCAGACTTCCTGTCAGGACGATTTCTGTCTAAATTATATAACCCTAAAAATACTGTGTTTTTTGGGTGAATGTTTCCACTATTATGTCCGGCGCTAAAACTCAATTCAACCTGAAATTAGCCTTTGTTGTATCGAAATGCAATTTCATCACGTTGCCATCGCCGCTAATACATTCATACAATTGATCAAATTTATATTTAAAGGGATGTATGATATTAGGGTTAGCAATTATATTTATAATATAAAGCGGTTATTTCGCTCGGCTTATGTAATTAAAATATCAAACTAAAACATATCATACTTAACTGATCTAATATAAAACATTATTCAATTTCAAGTTTTGATTAAAACAAATAAAATTAGTCATGCCAAGTCCATTTAACATTATAATCTCATCAAATGTATTTCAATGAGCAAACTTTATCATTGCCATTATATAAATAATAATAGAAAAACGTTTAATTTGGGTCTAAAATCATAACATATCAGTTTCCTAGGTGTGATAGCAGCAGTGAGTTAGTCGCTTAAATTAATATAGGTCGACTCACATGAACCTATTTTCATTGAACATACAAGACCATCAAATACAGCACCTTGTTAGATTTACAGAGACACGCGGTTGAATGCGCTCTGCATTTGCCCTGACTGTTGTCCTAAATCGTTACCAATTAATTTCATTATGAATATGTTTACAAGTAAATGTAACAATGCCTCAACTTTGTTGAGTCAAATTCGGCTCTCGCAGCATTTGTAATTTTAGATGTATTTCAGAATTTTATTAAACCATACAATGTTTAGAAGATGAATGATTGAATGATGATTGATGATGAATGATGTTGATTTTTGTTAGGCCCGGTGTTACGTAATTTGGTCCGAAACAATCCAGCTTAGGATATGTAGGATTAAGCCATGCTTGTTAATCAATAAGTATCATAAAGTATTATTCGCAAAAATATCACAATAAAAATGTCCTTTAACACAGCGAAGTTTAATCAACAAAGTGCAGAAACCAAGACTGCATTATTCAAGTAAGAGACAATGTTATTCCCGTTGCGATATCGTTTGCTGTAATATTTTTATAAACACTTTTTACCTTTGAATGAAAGAGATTATTCAGAATTTTATTAATGTGATATATCTTGAAGTGCTTTTACGTAGAAGTTATATCTTCCTGGAAGCTATAGAGAAATTATTATTTCATTCACTCTGAGCTAGTTTTACATTTGGCGATTGTAGTAAAAATCATACAATTAATTCGTATAGCAAATAAATATATACTATATTCGCTATATTAATTCCTATTGTATAATATAAATAAGGTTTATCCTGTTATTGGAATATTGATTAATTATATTAATATTAATTATATTAATAAATAAGCATCTTAGAGGCCGGCAACGCACTGGTGAGTCCTCTGGCTTCGCGAGTGTCCATGAGCGGCGGTGTCGCACAAGTGATGACCTGCTCGTTTGCCCCCGGTTTTAAAAAAAAAAAATTTTAATTAATAATCAAACAACACTGGTTGAGTTTACAAGGTTAAGTCGTTAGAAACGGAAAGTTTTTAACATTTTTTGTGATAATTTAGATGCTATATTTTAGTTATTATTTAATTAAACTGTATGTATGAAATGGAAAATTACTTACTCAATTTATTCTGTGAAATATTTAATCACATAGCAGATGTGAATTATTACAGGCGCAAAGCATGCGAAACCGCCGGTTTGTTACTGAATTTCGTGTATAAATAACGTCGGAGGAAACTAAAAATATACATGTTTACTCAGTAAAGCCCACAAAGAGATCGTCATTTGGACATTTTGACAGTATGGAATATTGGCTTAATAAATTCAAGCACTTTAGGGCTCTTAAATCTTACAAAACAATTTCTTTGAATAATAGTTAATTGTTATCTTATTATTGACCATACATTAAAATATATAATGTAGTAAGTATTTGAAGAGTAGCATTTGAGGTTCTAATTCCTCTGTAGCTTCCACCGACAATAACGCGACACTTCTAGAAACACCGTCATTATACGATTCTATAATAATTATAACTTTCTAATAAATTTCATAATGAAACATTGAAACATACGCATGTACTAAAATAAGAGTTGCTAAATAGTTTTATTTCACCCATACATCAAGTAAGACTCGCATTTGTAGTGATTCATCTTGCTAAACGACTCTAAACCCGATGTATTCGCGGCGTAAACAAAGCATGACTGTACTGATTTGACAGCAGCATGTAAACTTTTTTTGATGTCACAAGATTTAGTCGAATGAATCATTTGAGTTGCGGAGATACTCTTCGGAATGTGCGCTGTTTTGAAGAAAGATTTTGAGGATTATGTTGTACGTAAACAATAATCGAGGCTTTCTATTTTTGATCCGTTGATATGTTGTTGAAGTAAAATTTTAATTTGGCAGGCACTTTTGCTGCGATCACATTTGTGACACACGTCAGCAAAAATGTGAAAAATTAGGCCTGATATATAGAAATAAGTTAGTAAGGTATCCATACAAACTAATGCAGTGGATCGGAATTCTAGGACGATAAAAAACAAAACTTAAATTTAGCGGAATATTCCCGACGACTTAGTTATTTAGCTGCTAACCTATAGTAATAATGTCGCACCAAAAGTAAAAATATCTACTATACACTTAGAAACGAATAGCTATAGTAAAAGAACGGTAGTTTCAAATATCTCAGCCAAATACTATACTTGTAACTTCGCTTACTTAGGACATATTTTAAGTCCAGACCGAATTTTGCAACAAAATAATGTATTGTTCAAATAATGATCGCTGTGAAAAACGACTATCAAAATTGGAACCATGGTAGTTCGTGTTATGCCTCAGGTAATACCTCAATGCTTTATACATATTCAGACAGCCACGTCACTAAAATTTATTCAATCATTGCTCAAATAAGGGAAAACTCCGCACGATGTTCCGATTTAGCCGTCTCCGCACGTACTTATATCGCCTTTTCTGGCTTTAATCTGCTTAATATAAGAGAATATATATGCAATGAAATTTCCTAGTAAGTAAACTAAGAAAACATTTTTACTCGAACAAGGTCTTATTTGGCTTATCGTATACTATTTGTGATGTTACCACTTCATCTAAACGTCTTTTCTATCTGTAAAACACGTGACAAGTTGTATCATTATTTATTTTCTTCTATTTTTTTATTTAAATGAGATTGTATGTATTGTTTGCCTTAAATAAAGAGATAGAGAAATTCAGCCCGATCTCTAATTAAAATCAATTATATACAATAGAGTAAATTATATGATTGAGAGCAGAATAATAAGAGATAGTTGCAAAAGAACTGCTGAGACGAACAAAATATTCAATATCTCTCTAATGATTATGTTTGTTGTTCTATAGACGGCAAATTTAATTAAATCCGCTCCTATATGTAGAGTGTAAACTAAACATCTGTTAAAAGTAGCATTAGTTCACAAGCCACTTTGAAAACTTTGTATAAAAAAGTAGCATTAGCTTTGGGGACTGCATATCGCCCTCTACGCAAGTGAACTCAAAAGTTCAACTACATACGGTCCGCTTAGGATACATTCATATGGTATATTCAACCGTTTGAGCTCTTTGCTTAACAAGAAACATATTTAATGACGCAAATGTTGTCTTGTAGGTCAAATATGTATTTTCAAGTTTTTATTAATATGTATTCGAGGTTTGTAAAGTTTTTAGTAGTGTGTATTTCATTGTTGGCTGTATTATTAATGTAAAATATACAAGTTAAGTTAGCTGTAGTAAATAAAGTATATTCATGAAACAACAAATACATTGAAAAGAAAACTAAGAAACACAAGACATACATATAGATTAACATCTTATTGTCTACTTAAGCGAATAACTGACATAAAAATCCTCATAAATAATGTATATATATATATACTCATATATACATTATTTATATAATAAAATCATATTTTCTAATATACTAATACATCTGTGTTTAGTGCAATTTTTGATAGCAGTCGATAAATATGGGCATATCGAAATTTCTGTTATTTTTTCTAGTTTTAGTACATGCAATATAGTTATACTTATAATTAATACAAAATCCACACTTTGACGTACGAATTGTATTACGTCTACGACACGAACACTGATATCCGATAGACGCCGTAACCGAAAAAGTTTCCTGTATTATACCCATTTAGCGATTATTTAGATACTAAAACGATTTACAATAAGCATAGACCGAAGTCTTCACTAACAAATAAAATAGTATATTTTAACTCTGTTACTGTATTTGTCTAATTGTTCTAATGAAAACTATGAATAAAAGAATCAATTGAGCTTTATTTTAAATGATACAATCCGACTGATTAATATTTGTTCAGGTTCGTCGACAAAAATAATGAGATCAACAGAATGACGTAATAGCTCACCAACACCGTTAGTACTGTATAAGAACACTTCAAGGACTGGGTTATACAAAGTACGGAAAACCGTATGATAATAGATGATATTAAAGCAAAACGATGCTATTACTGAATAATAAATAAGACAAATACAAAGTAGAAACGGCTGGTCTTCCTGTATAAGTTATATGGATAAATTTAATAATACAATCTCAGAGCGCAGAGTACGAAAAATAGTGTCCGCTCCTGCGGCACGACCTGGTTTTTATACTTCATTATACCGGAAATTGTTGGCGAAAAGATGTCAGAAATATTTTTATTTAGTATATGTAAGATCAGACTATCAATTGAGTATTATTGATACATCTCTGGCAACTGCCGTCAGTTTTGTTAATAAGTCGGTTACATCGTTGACGCTCAGAATTTCACCTGATTATAGACTCTCAATACAAACATACTAGAAACACTTTAGACTTTGTTCCTTAAACTTGTGTTATGATTTGTGTTATTTATAGAATTGAATATGCAGCGTGACATAGCACTTGTTTGTGATATCATCTTTGGAAGATGAAATCGTATCGAATCGAAGATGTAATTCTTTAGTTCTAAAGGGTAAACGTGAATGTCTATTAGAGTGTCCGTCTCTCAGTAATTCTTCCCCTACAGTGTATAATAATGGTTCCCTTCATGCGCGAGTCTGACTCGCACTTGGCCGGTTTTTTCTTTATTACGACCACTCACAAGATACGCTTTGTACTTTCAGACACTGAATATTTTTACGTTTTAAAGAAATGTTATTGTGAACAATTCTTTGGATTTAGTAAGCACTTAACTTGCAATAGAAAATATACGCACCACAGTCGCCCGGAGCTGTAACAAATTTCGGTTCAATGACAAAGTTTGTTTAGGAAAGTTACAGTGTGGACAAGCTCCGGTCAAGTACATATTTTAGCTGAGTAAACTCAACAAATCATATTATAAAAATAATCTTGGTGATTTGAACGTTATAAAGTATTGATATGATACAGACACAAAAAATTGAGCGAAAAATATTAAAGTTTATTTTCAAACACCTGTTTGTTCAACCACCAAATGTTTGTTTTTATATCAACATATATGATCTCTCGACGGATATTTAAGAAAATAATATATTATTATTATAATTTATTTAATTTATAATCAAACTAATGGCGATTAATTCAGATTGAAAATTAATTCCCGTAATTCAAGAAAGTACTGTTCCGTAAATAAATTTATCACAAAAACGAATATAAATGCGCCTCTGAAATTCTAATAAATGACGAGAGGCTGTTCAGCGTGTCAAAATGTGAACAATTTATTGCGACAAAATGGCTGAAAGAAAAATGAGAGTTAAGAATAGACGCCTAAGAATTCGGAGTACTCTAATGTAACAAAAGACACTTTGCTTCAAATTATCTTTTTACTATTTTTACAAGTATCCGAACGGGGAATGACACAAAGCATTTTTATGTACATACTTAAGGTCATTTATTAAGAATTACCAGTAAACGCCGCTTGTGTTCGTAGTAATAAATTAGTATAGACGCTAGTATGGATTTTTTCAAAATATTACGCATATATTTTTTTACA
Source organism: Pontia daplidice (assembly GCA_963693355.1). Lineage (NCBI taxonomy): Eukaryota > Metazoa > Arthropoda > Insecta > Lepidoptera > Pieridae > Pontia > Pontia daplidice. Next base: position 1,896,353 of record CAVNZL010000019.1, read on the forward strand.
CTAATAAAAATAAAAACAGCAGAGCGAAGCGATTTGCGAACCGAAGTTTATACTGCGAAATCGTTAATTTGCTATAAAGCTGTTTAAACTGAAACTGACTTTTTATCTTGATCATTAAAAGCCTCCATGAGGTTTTCAATTGCATTATCATTCGTGAAATGTTCGAATCATATCAAAATATTGTCTCTACGCTGTCTGTATTTCTTCAATCTTGTTATGTATGCATTCTCTGTTGGACGACATTACGAGATAGGGCGACTCCTATTTTAGATTTTTGTAAAAACTTAGTTATTTCATATTTTTAACATACATTAATATTAATAATGTTTATTTTCAAGTTTAACGTGGTGAGTGAGATTGGAGATTTCTAATTCGGAAAATACAGTTGCTGCACACCAGTTCTATTTACTTTAGATTGACATCCAAATTGGTTTATCCACTATAATATTAATTTTACGTCATTCTAACGACACAAAAAACTAAGGAAAACTAAAGGAATATGTGAATAATTGCAACAATGTATACAATATTGTCACCCTCCGTCTGACCGTGTTCAATTTCCGATGCCATACATCTCAGAGCCTGGTGTATTCAAGCTTCATACAGCCTCTGTTGGGAATTAGAGCTTTCCTATGCTTGTAATTTCTACATGAATGAAATTAACAATTTGTTTTTATGCATTAATTTACTTGTTACTTAAATTGTATTTAATCCTAACGAAGAATGTGATATATTTGAATTATGTTATACGAACCTAGAATTCCTATTAAAGTTAATCAAAGGATAATTTGTAAATAAATTATTTGACATTTTGTGAATACCTGGGATTTGAAACAATGTTGTTCCATTCAATTTATCTATGGTAACTAAAGCATTTATAAATTGAATGAGTGAGTTGACTTGAAGGGCGCAACCGAATACACATTTTAGGATAGGTATCCTAAGGATTTACAATAAGTAATCCATTATAAATATATCTAATGTTAATAATCCTGCATTCATCATTAGCCTATATTTGTCCACTGCTGGACAAGGGCCTCTCCCAAGGGGCCCCAAAACACTCGGTCCTGGGCCTTCCCCACCCAGCCCCTCCCGGTTTCCCCCCAAAAATTGTCGGCCCCGGGGACGGGGGGGCCCATATAGCTACAAAAAATGTGATATAGCTAAGTATAGTTACTACGAATGTAGTCAATCATAGTGGAGTACAATTAACTAATATCGTATATACAGAATTAACCGCCTCGGTTTGAATAAGTTTTCATAGTATAAGAGGAGCTGTGTTGCGAGACGTGTGCAGTGTTTTAGTGTAATATTTTTGATGGGATATAATATAATCGAATATGTCTGCCTCAGGCAATTTTCCTATTCAAAAAATATAAAATTAAAATATAACCCCTTTGTATTCGTTTGTAAGGCTTATTTCATTCACAAATATTACTCACATTAATATTTGCTTTGAGTTTGAACAATGTATCGTAGGTTATATTTGCTTCGATAGAAATGTAAAAGCTTTTATTTATCAGAAGTAAGTTATTTAGATTAAATTGATTTAATTTTTGACTTGATATTGTTTATAAATACAATATAACCTCTCTGCAGCTGTGACACTTATTTTGACAATAAAAATTTATTTGACAAAAAAAAAACATAACTTAATCCGTTAACAAAGTGTTTTTCTTTAAATGAGTAATAGTTATGTTAATAAAAGACAATAATATTGTTTATGTTATCAGATTCACTTTGATTTTGCGAATGAGACATCTCATGGGGCGAAACGAGTTCTCTATAAAATAAAACCACCTACAAAAAACCAGGTGTAGTATAAAAATCTCCAGCACATTACTAATTCATAGCCAGTCATACGAGTGTGTTGTTGTTGCGATGAAACCGCAATTTTCCACAATGTTGCTTAATTCACTGTAATTACGAAGTTTATCAAATAACGGGATACGTGAGGGATGAATTTAGCCGCTTTAAATTAAGTCTAAAATGTCCAAAAATGGGCAAATTTAATGCCATTCGACATTTTCGGGGCTTAGAACATTTTCTAAGTAATCTTCTTATTAATATATAATTAGTAGTGACGCCTTTGGAATACGTTACCGCTTATGCGAATTCGAGCTACTTACAGTTTTGTTATATACATTTAAAGTATGAAGAAGCTGTATTAATTAACATTCTTTGCGTACAGAATGCAATTTGTAAACGTAAACAAAATATTCTCTGTTTGGCTCACAATTACTTGTCGTACAACTGTGACTACCTAAACATTAAGAAGACTTAAAGAGGCCTAAAGCCCCGTAAGAGGACTAAAATATTAAATTATTAAATATAAATTTATATTAATTAATAATTAATTTATTAAATATTAATTAAATTGTAAGTATGCATAAATATAAATATATATAATATGCATACTTACAATTTACCATTTTCTAAATTATTCAAATCATTAAGACCACATGTGACCTTACAAGTGTAAGTATCTGGTTAAATTGAATCCAAAAACCGCATATTTCAAACGTGATATAATTTATGAGACTAAGATCTCAGCTGTTCTCCAAACCTGTCTCCGCTTTACTGGCGAGCTGAGCTCGAAAAACGTTTAACGTATAAAATTCATTCGTATAACTTGCAGAGGCGGGATTTTAAAAGTAAAATAAAGAGAACAGCTACACAAAGAAATGCACCCGTTTTTGTGAACTGAACTGTTTGCTTAAGCTGAAAACACGATGACTGCGCCTTGTCATACGCGGAGCGATTTGAGAAGAATTTACCCGGCGACAATGCAAGGCAGATGACGCGGAAATCGTGAAGTCGCATTATGAGCACAGGAAGTCTATCTCTTTCTTTTCCACCAAACACAATTCAATATACTTTAGACAAGCTAACATTCTGTTTTTTATTTATCAAACATTTATTTATTGCAATTTTCTTCAATCGATTTTTACTGCATTTTTGAGTACAAAAATAAGATTAAATTTCATAGATAATCTACTGAAAATATATTGTGATTTTGTTTGATTATCTCTATTTAAATATACCGTAAACAACTCTTGTGTTTCCATCCGACTTTTGCAAATAATCCGCTTTTTGAGTTTCTATGTCCATGACTGGGCTTAACTGGCGATACACGTCACATACAATGCTCCGAAACGCTTACCTTTTTCGGCCGTTGCAGTGCCTCGGTTTAAAACTTTCATTTCTTTTTTTTTAATTTTAATGATGGATTATACCAAATCGCTGTTAAATATTTAATTACTTTGGTTATGATATATTCATTAAGTACACATTAAAAAAGTATCAGTATTAGAGACTGTAAGAAGTATTAATGGACACTATTCTTATATTATATATTCTTTAGCAATTTAAGTTAGATACAAATTACTCATTAGTCTTTCTCTAGGCTTCATCCCTATTAAAAAAAAAACTTTGGCTTTTCATGCGAGAAAAATGTTGATATGATATTTAAAACCTTTGTGTGTCTTCCAAAAAAAAAAACTATAATTATCACAGTCATTCTCATCTTTTTCGGTCTTAACAAAGCAGTCTTGTTGTCTGTCTGATTAAGATTTGATAGAACTGATCACAAAAGCTACGATTCGCTAGATCACTCGATATTCCTATCTTTCTCATCAGAAATAAATATCTTAAACCTAAACCTTAGAAATTTCCACCATAAATATTCTAAAAAGTTAAAGATTCTCAGGCATTACTTGTAAATTGACGGGTGTCTCAAAAATGATACGCTTAATTCATTTATGGTAGCACAGTAGTGATTTTTGTGCGCAAATAAATATCTTATCTTTAAATTTTATTTATTTCGTTTTCGTTAAATTATGTCTAAAAGAATCACGCGTAATATTTATAGTCAAAGAAAATTAAATATGAAAGGCACAATACAGATAATAAAGTCTTTTAAAGTTATATTTTCAGCTCATTACCCTCATAATTCCAACGAAAAAGAGCAATTTCGAACGATTAAGTACGAACTCTTTGAGCACCGATTTCCTAACTTTAACTAGGGCTGTCTTACTAGGTGTTCATCATTTATGAATGGCAAAATAACCACTGAATATTTAGAATAACTAAAAAAAAGGCATTCAGAAAACAAGACAGGGTGTCATTAATCAAAATATACATTCATGTACCATTATTTATATTTTTTATATTATAGCCATATTGGTAATCAAATTTATTTATTTTATATGATCACTGTTCAACAAGTTATGTACCTTAGTTATGTACCAATGCGATGCATAATGTTAATCTAGGTAATCCCCGCGATTTCACCTGCAATAATTTAAAACCCGTTCCTACCTATTTCAATGATATAATAACGCTTTAAATAAAATATTTCAATGATAATAATAATTATTGTGAAAGTTTGTTACACCAACCCTATTCTAATAACTACCCATATTAATGACTGGAAAGTTTTCCGATAGCCAAAAAAAATATCGAACTCTGATCGGGCGGGCCCCGAGTAATTTGGTAAAGCTCATTGACGTGGATCGCAAAACTTACTGGAATTAATAAGAAAAAAGTACTATACAAAATTGAATATAAAGGCATAAATGCACTTTTTCATTTGATTATCATATCATATAATCTATAGAGTAAGTACTAACATAGTTTTTATATCGAATGTACATACTAACACATGGATCTTTGTGGTCTAACAATAAACGTTATTATTATTATTATAAACTAATTTTCAAAACTTTTGCCACTCCTCCGTGATGATCTCAGAAACGTGTTTTTCATACTCTTCGACAGACATTTATGGTGATGAAATCATGACCACCTACTAGGTTCTAAAATTTTTTGGGACAGAAAAGGCAGGTGTGATAGGTCAGGACTGTATGCAGAATGGCTCAAAAGTACGTTCTTCACCTTCACTCATTTACGTGCTTTTTTCACGCACGACATTTTATTCTCATTATATTTCTGAATTTGTAATCAGTTTTTAAATATTGTTAAGCAAGTCAAACTCCGGAAACTTATTAGTGGCCTATGTATGTTAAGAAATTTGAATCATCATTGAATATCTCCATCAAAATGTTAAAATTATCACGTTACATGTTTCTCGTTGTACAAAATATTTCCCTTGGATAATAAATCAATATTGCTCTGATAATTTCTCGGTAAAGTATATATAATTGGAATATAATGGACCCAATTTCTGCCATTACCTGATTATTTGATTCATGTATGTATCTATAACAAAATCGTTGATAATTACGCATAAACAAATTATGAGTTTGATATTCCATCATTGAGAAATAAATCGAAATATAACGTTTGACTGTTAATTAAAGCCATGTTTAAATTTTTATAATGATTTTAATTCTCATTGGCGTTACATTTGGGTATATTTTTATTTAATAATTTTCCTTTAGCAACCTAGGAGACAACTAGACATACTAACCTAGAGCATCACGCAACCTATTATAAATATATTTGTGTCCTGTTCTGAAATTATTCTAAAATGATAATGTTTATTAGAAGCTCCTGATCTAATTATTGACAAAGATTATATTATATTATAGGCAAAGTAAACCACTGTTCTCTGGTCACTTATATGTCTTATAATGATGTTTATTATTTATTCTCCATGATATTTGTGACAATGTCTCACACACATGGTATTTATTTATTATTCATTTGTTAAAAAGGACCGTGGATAATGTAAATTTTTTTGTCGAATCTAATATTGATAAGGCAAAGGCTTTCCCGGACCCTCTCCGCTAACACTTGTTATGAATCATGAATTTAGAAAATTGATTCGCAAGAAGCATTCTCGTCTCTCACTTCAAGGTATATTTTAAAAATAAACTTGAATTTGCGTTAAGCATACACCGAATATTTTTTATTTTATAGATAATTTTTCATAATGTCGTTGATACAATTAGAATATTTTCCAACTACAAACCAAATTTACACCAAAACACCAAAATATTACTCCACTACAGTCTTAATAGTCGTGCCAACACCTCTTAATAAGACTCCCCATCTGATCATCTTTATCGTCCATACCCATCTTAATATGCTATCAGTTTATTGAACTCGGTTATTAATTCTCTCACGTCAAGTAAATATATGTTATTTTTAATTTGACCTAAGTACAAGATAAAAAAAAACTATAAACTTTTACTAAATTACAAAACTATAAAAGTTTATTAGAATATAGTTATTTCAATATAGAATAATGAAAATATTTAAACAAAATTTTATTAGAGATGGGTGATGAGCAGACTTATAAAGTTTTATGGTCTTGGCGCTCAGCATCTTTCTGCTTCATCAGACACTCACTGAAAGAGACCATCGCTCCCCAAGCCTCCTGGCCACACTGTTCTTGGGAGAGTGAGGTCTGACCCAATTACCGACTCCAGGTGGTGGTGCTGCTTGGATCACGACGCAAACTCCGCCGTGAATTCCGGAGCCCCGCAGTGGAGGCACAACGGAAACACTTTGTTGTCATACTCTTAACCATTCATTCATTCATACTTAGACATGGTCCTCCAAGTTTAGGCTTCCCCAATACACCACCCGAACTTTAATGTATACTACACCAGGATCAATGTTAATCCAAGAAGTTCCCAATTTTATTAGAGATCCAAAATTTTATCAGAGATCAGACTAGGTTGGTGCATGGTTTAGAGACTTGACTATTTATAAATTATCTTGACATACTAAATATGTTTAATGACTTAAACAGGTTTTGATATAATGTGCTGTAGACATGAGGATAATCCGGTCGTTTCAAACTTCCGTCCCAACCCAACCCCATAGATAGGGGTAGTGATATACATAAAAAGCTCTCATATTTAACAAGTTTTGAACGACATCAGCTGCTCTATCAACAATTTACCCTAATTTATACATCAAATATTTGACTAAACTAAACATTATTAATGTACTCTCTGAGAGTGCGTTTTGCCAGATATTCATTGTGTGTGCGAAAATGAGTTAGTGTTTAGATTTTTTTTATATATTTTAATACAGTCAAATTGGCCGTATAATTGGTGTATTTACAGTAATCTTACGATTTAAAACACATTTCCCACATTTTCTCGGTGCATTAATAGAAATTTACGACTGCATTAAGTAAATTGCTTGACCGACAAACCTGTAATTACGAGGTACAAACACCAAGAGCGCGAATCAAACGAAATTAGAGTTTATTGCTACGATTTAGAGTTTCGATTCGTTAAAAAATATAGGGTGCACTTAAGCGTAGCGCTTAGCAAAGCAAAAATGTTTTATTGGAAATGCTTTTTGCAGGGAAAATATCTTTGAAAACTGTTGCATGTTTTTTTATAATAAACTTCTACAAATATGTTGTGAAATTTAATTAGTAGTAAACTTAATTAATTAGAAAGTTTCCACGAGTACGATAATAATTAGAAATATCAGTTATAATTGCTACGTGTAAAAATTTTTCTTCAATACTTCAGATAAAAGGTTTAATTGAAATAAAGAATGTGGTGATTATCTCTCTATATTGGTAGGTACCGTCACCAAGGTTTCGAGACTACAGATAACATCATTAAAAATATATAATTTGACATATCAATACCATGATTTAATTAACTATACGATATCCTACTCGACCTGCCCGAAATTCACATACCAACGAGTATAAACGTATTCCGCAAAGCTCGTCGCTATGAAAGACACCGTAAACCTAGCCAAGTAGTCTCACAAATTATCACAGGGATAATATACCTTAATATTGTCTTTTATTAATATAACTGTTACTCATTTAAAGAACAAAGCCTTATTAATGTATTTAAGTTATGTATTTTTAAAAAATAAATCCGTTAAATAATTAAAATTTAAATATATTATATTCTTTTTTTTTATATAAAACAGGGGGCAAACGAGCAGGAGGCTCACCTGATGCTAAGTGACACCGCCGCCCATGGACACTCGCGAAGCCAGAGGGCTCACCAGTGCGTTGCCGGCCTCTAAGATGTTTATACGCTCTTTTTTTGAAGGTCCCTAAGTCGTAATTGTTCGGAAATACCTCTTTTGGCAGCTGGTTCCACATAGCGGTGGTGCGCGGCAGAAAGTGCCTTCTAAAGCGCTCAGTTGTGGAACGGCGGACATCGTGGTGATACGGATGAATTTACATTATTTTAAATTTTTCCGACGTGCGTGGTCACGGTAGACTGAAGACAAAATGTGTTAATTGTCAAAATAAGTGTTACAGCAGCTACATAATATACCTTACCGTATAAATCTCAATGTGAAAAAAACGCTTATACCCATCACGATTACATAACATTATTTACCTCCACCTCCAGAACATAACCAAAGCCGTATCTCATCCCATATTAATTATAATCGGAGAAAATTAAACCCTTAGCGACATTAAACAAAACAGGTACGTGAAAAGTTTTTAAACCTAATTTATATTCATAGCTCTGACGGTCTCATGAATACGCCCACATATCGCAAGGGCAATCAATTTACGTCTGGATACGTGCGCGTAAGAAAAGGAATCATTTATATGAAATGGCGACGTCTAGCTTTTAACACTTTAAGATGATATTTCCGTATATTGAAGTCACAAGCATATTCTTAGTTGTTAATTGTGAGGGCCATAGCGATGTTACCTATGTATAAGACTTCATCGAAAAATGCACTGCTGAAGGCAAAAATATTTGTGTAGTTCTATTAGATTATTGCGCTAAGGCAAACAAACAACACAAACGTTTTAATACAAATAAAACGCATTTAACTTCCGCCTCTAGAGAAAAGAACAAAAATTGCTTATAATTTAACAAAACCTTGGATGTAGATGGAATTTTGTTAGTTATATAACGCCACCTATCTTATCTTACCATGTCAATAAATTATAATAAATAATAAATATTTCTGTGTATGATTATTACTAATTTACCTGTAAACGGATCAAAGTAAAGAACACAAATAATGTTTTTTTAGATTTTTAGTATATTTACTACAATTTATATACGATGTGTACTTATATAAAATTAACTATTTAGTTAATTAGAAAAGCAGACTAGCTAAGTAAAATGATCATCTGTGTCGTCATGTCCTGATAGCATCATGCATTTACCAAGGACAAACGAGTGCTTTATTTACAAAATAACAAAAACTGTATTTTTTTTTTTAGAAAAAAAAATAGTTTTTGATTTTGTTCTTCAACGCAAGGTTACATTTATTTATTTCTTTACTAATCCAAACATTTTATAAAATATAACGTATACTTTAGAGCGATATAAACAGGAAACTAATCGTAGTGAAGAGTTTGAAGGACCTAAAAGGATTTTAGACCCTTGGAGCAGTTTATAGGGCATAAAACAAACGAGGCCTGCCGCAGGTGAAGGCTGCCCCGGGGGAGCGATACCCTTGATTGGACCGATTGAACTGACTCAGCATCTTTACCGCTTGAACCCTACCATTTTAATATTTCAATTTTACTTTTGTAATATATGATGCCAGGAATCATCTCGCTAATTTATAGCTTTATCAACTCGGCTTCATAATAAATTTTGTGGTTTAGTAAATGAGAATTATTGACTCTAGTAATGTGTGAGTTAACATGGGGCTGGGATGTATTTTTTGCATTGCGCTATATTTTTATATTAATAAAACTAGCTATGTAAATTTATTTATGGAAGGACTGTATCATTACTCCTACATATTTTGTATTTAATCATCATTCATTTTTTTTACCCAGTGTATTAGTTTAGTTTAGTATTTCTACGTTGTTAGTATAATAACGAAGTAACGAATAATTCATTTCACATAATATACAACAGTGGTTGTTGTAAATTGGTTAAATTACAGTTTTCCTAGAAATATATTTCCGTTCGTTAACCGCTTTAGAAAGGAAGTTCTATATATATAAGATTTTTCTCACAATTCACACATCATATGTGCACTTCACAAATTAAATTTGTCTATTATTTTAGCTTTTATTTGTTAATAGTTCATCTTCAATAGGTAATGCAATCATTTTTGATTATATATGTTGTCGCAGGGGGGCCGGCATCCCCATTATCTCTCGACATGGTGGGCGTCTACCGGGGAACCCCCCAAAAACCCCCCTCTTTTTTTTTTTTTTTCCTTTTTTCCCCCCACTTCTTTCCCCCCCCCCCCCCCCCCCACGGGGGGGCCGCTTCCCCCCCCCCCCCCCCCCCCCCCCCCCCCCCCCCCCCCCCCCCCCCCCCCCCCCCCCCCGCCCCCCCCCCCCCCCCCCCCCCCCCCCCCCCCCCCCCCCCCCCCCCCCCCCCCCCCCCCCCCCCCCCCCGGGGGCCCCCCCCCCCCCCCCCCCCCCCCCCCCCCCCCCCCTTTTTTTTTTCCCCGGGCCCCCCCGGGCCCCCCCCCCCCCCCCCCCCCCCCCCCCCCCCCTTTTTTTTTTTTTCCCCCCCCCCCCCCCCCCCCCCCCCCCCCCCCCCCCCCCCCCCCCCCCCCCCCCCTCCCCTTTCCCCTTTTCCCCCCCCCCCCCCCCTTTTTTTTTTTTTTTTTTTCCCCCCCCTCCCCCCCCCCCCCCCCCCCCCCCCCCCCCCCCCCCCCCCCCCCCCCCCCCCCCCCCCCCCCCCCCCCCCCCCCCCCCCCCCCCCCCCCCCCCCCCCCCCCCCCCCCCCCCCCCCCCCCCCCCCCCCCCCCCCCCCCCCCCCCCCCCCCCCCCCCCCCCCCCCCCCCCCCCCCCCCCCCCCCCCCCCCCCCCCCCCCCCCCCCCCCCCCCCCCCCCCCCCCCCCCCCCCCCCCCCCCCCCCCCCCCCCCCCCCCCCCCCCCCCCCCCCCCCCCCCCCCCCCCCCCCCCCCCCCCCCCCCCCCCCCCCCCCCCCCCCCCCCCCCCCCCCCCCCCCCCCCCCCCCCCCCCCCCCCCCCCCCCCCCCCCCCCCCCCCCCCCCCCCCCCCCCCCCCCCCCCCCCCCCCCCCCCCCCCCCCCCCCCCCCCCCCCCCCCCCCCCCCCCCCCCCCCCCCCCCCCCCCCCCCCCCCCCCCCCCCCCCCCCCCCCCCCCCCCCCCCCCCCCCCCCCCCCCCCCCCCCCCCCCCCCCCCCGCCCTCCCCCTCCTCCCCCCTCCTTTCCCCCCCCCCCCCCCCCCCCCCCCCCCCCCCCCCCCCCCCCCCCCCCCCCCCCCCCCCCCCCCCCCCCCCCCCCCCCCCCCCCCCCCCCCCCCCCCCCCCCCCCCCCCCCCCCCCCCCCCCCCCCCCCCCCCCCCCCCCCCCCCCCCCCCCCCCCCCCCCCCCCCCCCCCCCCCCCCCCCCCCCCCCCCCCCCCCCCCCCCCCCCCCCCCCCCCCCCCCCCCCCCCCCCCCCCCCCCCCCCCCCCCCCCCCCCCCCCCCCCCCCCCCCCCCCCCCCCCCCCCCCCCCCCCCCCCCCCCCCCCCCCCCCCCCCCCCCCCCCCCCCCCCCCCCCCCCCCCCCCCCCCCCCCCCCCCCCCCCCCCCCCCCCCCCCCCCCCCCCCCCCCCCCCCCCCCCCCCCCCCCCCCCCCCCCCCCCCCCCCCCCCCCCCCCCCCCCCCCCCCCCCCCCCCCCCCCCCCCCCCCCCCCCCCCCCCCCCCCCCCCCCCCCCCCCCCCCCCCCCCCCCCCCCCCCCCCCCCCCCCCCCCCCCCCCCCCCCCCCCCCCCCCCCCCCCCCCCCCCCCCCCCCCCCCCCCCCCCCCCCCCCCCCCCCCCCCCCCCCCCCCCCCCCCCCCCCCCCCCCCCCCCCCCCCCCCCCCCCCCCCCCCCCCCCCCCCCCCCCCCCCCCCCCCCCCCCCCCCCCCCCCCCCCCCCCCCCCCCCCCCCCCCCCCCCCCCCCCCCCCCCCCCCCCCCCCCCCCCCCCCCCCCCCCCCCCCCCCCCCCCCCCCCCCCCCCCCCCCCCCCCCCCCCCCCCCGGGCGGGGGGGCGGGGGGGCGGGCGGGGGGGCGGGCCCCCCCCCCCCCCCCCCCCCCCCCCCCCCCCCCCCCCCCCCCCCCCCCCCCCCCCCCCCCCCCCCCCCCCCCCCCCCCCCCCCCCCCCCCCCCCCCCCCCCCCCCCCCCCCCCCCCCCCCCCCCCCCCCCCCCCCCCCCCCCCCCCCCCCCCCCCCCCCCCCCCCCCCCCCCCCCCCCCCCCCCCCCCCCCCCCCCCCCCCCCCCCCCCCCCCCCCCCCCCCCCCCCCCCCCCCCCCCCCCCCCCCCCCCCCCCCCCCCCCCCCCCCCCCCCCCCCCCCCCCCCCCCCCCCCCCCCCCCCCCCCCCCCCCCCCCCCCCCCCCCCCCCCCCCCCCCCCCCCCCCCCCCCCCCCCCCCCCCCCCCCCCCCCCCCCCCCCCCCCCCCCCCCCCCCCCCCCCCCCCCCCCCCCCCCCCCCCCCCCCCCCCCCCCCCCCCCCCCCCCCCCCCCCCCCCCCCCCCCCCCCCCCCCCCCCCCCCCCCCCCCCCCCCCCCCCCCCCCCCCCCCCCCCCCCCCCCCCCCCCCCCCCCCCCCCCCCCCCCCCCCCCCCCCCCCCCCCCCCCCCCCCCCCCCCCCCCCCCCCCCCCCCCCCCCCCCCCCCCCCCCCCCCCCCCCCCCCCCCCCCCCCCCCCCCCCCCCCCCCCCCCCCCCCCCCCCCCCCCCCCCCCCCCCCCCCCCCCCCCCCCCCCCCCCCCCCCCCCCCCCCCCCCCCCCCCCGCGGGGGGGCCCCCCCCCCCCCCCCATTAAAGAACTAAATGTTGAATTTCGAAGTCGTTCACCAAACCCCCCCCCCCCCCCCCCCCCCCCCCCCCCCCCCCCCGCCCACCACCCAAAAACCCCCCCCCCCCCCCCCCGGGCCCCCCCCCCCCCCCCCCCCCCCCCCCCCCCCCCCCCCCCCCCCCCCCCCCCCCCCCCCCCCCCCCCAAAAAAAAACACCCCCCCCCCACCAAAAACCCCCCCCCCCCCCTTTTTTTATACCCCCCCCCCAAAAACACACCCCCCCCCCCCCAAAAACACCCCCCCCCCCCCTAAAAATACATATCAATACTAAATGGCAAACAAAGGCTTTATCGACATATAGAGTGTTAACTTCATATGTCGATATATACTCGTATTGTGACGGGCTGTTAGAAATATTTGAGATAAAAACTTAGATGTCTCATTGAATATGGTTTAATCCATCTGTATTCGTGCGATAGCTCTGAGATGGTAGATCTTTTTCCGATAAATTTTTTATTTTTAATAATTCACACAATATCGCGCTTTATAAATTATAGCCTATGATTCTGATGCATAATTCTATTTTTATAAAGTTTAATTAAAATCCATTGCATAGCTTTTACAAATTCATCCTTCCATACTTACAAACGTTCGCGGTGACCTTAAGAGGATAAGTAAATGGTGTATAAATCCAAAATTGCGCACATTCTTTGAGAGCGATTTTGCTTTTTATTTGTGACTAAAATTTTCTTTTACAAATAAGACAGTTTGCATAAAACATTTTCATCTCGTCGATCTGTATAAAATATAGGCCTCCCTAATCAAAGGACAAACGCTGGTGCGAGCAATATTTGCATATTCCTTGTTTGATCTCAACAGAAACTCAAGGAGAAAATTTATTCCATCAATTATTTCTTACGCCTTCAAATAATTGATTCTGGCCGCTATATTCTATTAGAAACTATTATCTTTTAAGTTTATACCTAAATATAAATTATGCACAAGGAAATGCACTATTCTACTCTAAAATTTAATATTAATCAACAAATAAAAATACGATACTATAAAAGGTTGTTTTATAAAAATACGAATTGTAAACTGTGTTTTATAAATTATTTTTTGACATTATCAGAATATTTCAATTACATCTTTTAAGAGAAGCTTTACAGCCGGTGCTTACTCAGATTGTATTTCTTTCGAATACAATGAAAGGCTTATCCCAAGGACGGAAACCTTATAAGGCATGACCATTGAATCAGGCGTCCTCAATAGGATCTTCCATTTTGTATAGTTTTACCTCTTTTATTGTTACAAGCTTATATTTAAAAATAAAGATTGAAGAAATCTCAGCACATTGGTCTTAAATAGTATCAACACAAGAATCACATTTCACCCAACGCAGAGTGAACAAAATGAATCAGATTACAAAGAATAAGTTCATGTTTTTATATTATAAAATATTCCTTGTATGTTAACTTTAGAGTATAAAACAAATAAAGTTTCAATTATAACAAAGGAGGTTTTAACAATAATTGTCTAATTATTTAAAAATGGAAACTCTATTCTCAAAGTTTCTATAGTTGATACTGAAACTTAATCGTATATAAATGTACAGATTCCGTTTAAAAACTAAAGTACTATTAAATATTTTTTATATTTATTAAAAATAAGTAACATTAATAGAAGTGTATTAAGCTATGTCACTATTATTCATTGAAAGTTTGAACTTACAAAGAATGTACAGGGGTTTATAAATGGCCCGCATGCCTTCGTGTCTGTCACAGACGTTTTTGCTCAACTTGGTGAAGGCTGATCCGTGGATAAAATTTTAAGCAATTCAAATGCTCTATTTTGATTTAAATTCATTTTAATTATGTCGACACGGAAATGGTTGGTATATAAGGAGACTTATTCGAAAGATTGACTACTTTGCACTACTAATATGTGATCCTCATAAAACATATACGGGCATCTATTGCCACCCATAGATCGTTACAGTTCCATATTAGCAATAAAAAAATACCAATAATATGCATTCACTCCAGAGGCTCTACTAATTAATATAAATTATAATTATTTAAAATTTTTGATATAATAAATTTTCACAATGATATATTTTATTGCCGTACGTTTCGTAATAAAATAAAGGCGAGAATCCACGAGTCACGATGTTTGTCCGCGATGGACTCCTAAACTACTTATACGATTTTAAATTAAATTGGCACACCGTGAGCAGTCTGGTCCAACTTAAGAGATAGGATACCTTAGATCTTTAATTAGAGTCGCAATTTTGTTTTATTGCAAATTATTTCACTATAGTTAATTAACAGTCACAATTGTCTGTTAACTCGAAAAGATTCTAACAAATGTCGATACTTTTCGACTGGATTGAGTAAGTAATCAATAGATGGCACTGCTATGGTGAACCGACAAACGTGTCATATAAGCTACAATTCAATATCATGATTACCACGTGTTGTTGTTGTTAAAGTATAAATTGAATTTATTTTGTAGTAAACGAAACACCGTTACTCAATTATTTCTATTTTATTAAATTTTGGTGTTAGCATAACCAACCACTTGTACTTCGACCTAAGTGTAAATTAAAGACCAGCGCAGACGAAGTCGCACCAGCTAGTTATAGTATAAAAATCAGAATAAAACATAGGGCTCGCATTCATGACTTTTGCTTTAATTGTACGAAACCCTTCTATCCACTAACACTTACCCGGCTTTATTAAAATACATATACAAATATCTTCACCACACAAATCGGGATTCCGGGAATCGAATCGAACTAAGCTTACATAGATAAATCGCTAACGAAACGACGGTGATAGTGAAACACAGACAGTTCCTAAATTGAATGAACGCATATTTTATTTCGAGCCCAAGAATCCTCATAATCCAATAAAGTTGTTATTTAATCTGAACTAAACGAAAAACACAATTATTGCGGCTTTTTCCTTGAGGCCGTCTTTAATCTAAACTACCTCAATTTGTTGGTAGTTACTCGCGAACATATATCGCTGGATAGGACTATGATTTAAATATTTCATAAAACTTGACCGGCGGCGAATGGTAATGGTCGCCGTGCCGAACAGTGTCCCGGGTTCGATTCTCGGTCGGATTCGTTTATGTGATGAGCTTGATATCATAATATTGGTAGTATTTATGACATAAGGTGTAAATAGGTGACTAACCGAGGCTTATCGAGGGGAAATTGGAATTCTCAGGATTTTTTGTTGTTTGCTTTTTATTTGACGAAAATGAAATTTTTAAATTAATTTGCATCGAATTAAAGCTATCTCAGAGAACAGCTCACACGTTTAAAAATTTCAGGTTAGTATTATATTTTGTGATTGATACATCGTTATTAATAATTACTTAGTAATTTACAATTCTTATTTATATTAATTAATAAGTCTTATTACGCGAAAATTAGAGGTCCATTATATTTTACAATAGTTTCGCTATGTCAAAGATTTTAAATGAATTACACAAATAAAAATGTTTCTTTAACAAGTCCAGGATATTCTAAAATAACAATCTATGTTGCTATATTTCCGAGTCTCATTCCGACGCTGCGACAAACTATTCAGATACAAATAAAATTTCTTTGAAATCGCAAACAGAGCCCGATCCTCGTTACGAAACTACTTCTTCATGGAAGGAAAATTAAGGAAGGATTTTTAAAAATTATATAGCAATGCTAGCAAATTACAGCTGCCATTGTCGTTTCATTTTGTATATTCACTAATGCTATATATTTAATATTTCGTATAATATAACAATATTTATGACCGTCAAAGCTATTATGTGCAACTACTTAAAACGAAGAGTAAAATAGACTATGTCACAGAAAATTTGTCAGCAAAAAGTTTTCGTTTTTAGTTCCAAAAATAATTAATCTGTGGTTGTCAAATTTTGTTATAGCTATTAGTCTTCTTGAAAACAAAGTTTACGACATTTGTTTATTTTATTCCTATATTTCGCAAGTGGGTAATTCACCACATTTATGTTTTCCACGAAAGAGTGGTTTGGGAGAAATTTTCTTTTATAAAAAAGCACATTCTTGTTCACATATTCTATAGAACAATAAAAGCGAAAACATTTTCACTTACAGAATTTCCGCTGGAATATCCCAAATCCTTGTAACCCGAAACTGTCAGCAACATTACCTTGCCACAAAAATCTTTAGGTGCATTAACAGAATTACATTTCGTATTCGATTTGGTGTCACCATAAAACGTGTATAGTCAGGGATTAGGTTTATGCAAATTACTCAAGATTGCAAGACGTATCCAATCTAGACAGATTAGTTATCTAAGCAATGAGTTATGGAGTAGATATATACTATTCGTGGATAAAGTTTATGATATTGACTCTGAGACTTCATACCCTTTAGACAAATTGTTATTTTTGTTATAAATCTTAACCGAAATAAATTTGAAATATCATTAAAATCTTTATTGTTCAGATTAGTTTCATTGAGTATACAATTTTCATTTAACAAATGACTTAATTAATATATATATTATTTATTTAGATGATGAAGCAATTCCTATTAGACAATTTATTAGCAATATTCAGCGAAAAATCCCTCAAACACTTGACGCACGTTTCGCCTCGAAATCGGAGCATACTCCTGACGTTGCCTCTACGAACACGTTCATTAATAGAATCAGGCGTTACTTTGCGGAAGTCTATAGTACCAAACCCTAATAGACCAATCTAAAAGCAATACTCCGGGAAAAAACCCACAACATATATTTCATTGAAGTCCTCAAGTCAAAATTGTAAATGAATGAGTTTCAGTCTCAAAACATGAATATGTTATATTTTTTACATCAAATAAACATTCCCTATCGCTATCTACACAATAAATGTCAGTGAGACAGACATATTTAGTGATTCCACTATACAGCTGTCGTCAGAATTTGTCCGGTTATTTAATTACCATCATACGAATAAATATTAAAATAAAAACTTAAAAATACATAAATTCGATTGACAGCACGTTCTCATCATTTCACAATAGATCATGTTTGTTATATGCAAAAGAACTGTCATACTTTGGTTTTAAAATTCAACCGGGTACCAATATTTTCATACCATCTGACTTATAAATACGTACAACTTTGGTAAAATTAGATTATTATTGTATTATATATTACACTAATTTCAACGCATTATTTATTTAATTAAATATGTAAATTCTTGTTTTACCTTTATATTAAGTTACACATTAATATCCATAATTTATTTATTAACGATTAATTTATTATATAATTGAAATAATTCGTGAACGAAATCTTAAGATAATTCTATTGCACAATACGACTACAGACCTTACACGTGGAATCTTTAATAGCAGCTCTAAGCGGAGCTTCAATTAATCAGTATATGAAAGTAAATCATCTATAACATTAATTAAGCAGCGTTCGTATTGACGTAAATTGAATCTGTTTCACCAACAGTTTCCCTCTGAATTACTCTAAGCTGCAAAGGTATTAGAACGTATTTCATTAACCTGTACGCTTGGAAACATTTTAATATCGCTAAAACGGATTATAATTTATCTATACTTCAATGGGATAAAAGTAAATTTGTTTACTTTTTCGTTTTATTGAGAAGCTATTATAAACATGAAGTATTTAAACATATTTTTAGCATATATTTGGCATAAATGT
This sequence comes from Pontia daplidice, assembly GCA_963693355.1. Lineage (NCBI taxonomy): Eukaryota > Metazoa > Arthropoda > Insecta > Lepidoptera > Pieridae > Pontia > Pontia daplidice. The sequence goes on from CAVNZL010000019.1 coordinate 1,914,666, forward strand.
TTATAATTGTAATGGTAAACAAAAAAATGGATATCCATTACGTTTTTTATCACGTTAATTATGTCAAACATCGATTTTCGACAAAATTAACAATTGGAGTCCCAAAGCGGTGAATTCCCGGGGTTAATTTCCCTTTTTTTAAAGGGGGCCCATTTTTTCCCCCCCCGGGATTTGGGGGGGGGGGGTTTTTTTTTTTTTTTTTTTTTTTTTTGACGGATTATCCCCATTATCAGTCTGCGTCCTCCAACGATGATGATTTAAAATGATAATGTCAAGTATGGCTTACAGTTTCTAACTAGCTTTTTAAAATACTTGACGAATAGTGAAGATCATTTTGTTCTTCTCTCCGATGGAGTGGGTCCTTTTTTTGGTGGCAGTAACAGTTGCCAATTGAATTTCAATATTTTGAGCTGCACTGCACTTATTTTATATTACTTATTTTATGTTACTTGTGATCTATAATTCTGGTCTATACTGGCTGTTTATCTTATTATATGATTTTGACAGTTCCAATTGTCTCAGAAGTGTGTATTAGGAGGTATCAAAAAAGGGATATCCAAAAAGAGGCAGGCACCAAAAAGGGGCTCCAGAAAGCTCTCTCACAATTCAACACCTTTGCAAAACCGGAAGTGTTCGAAACATCTCAATGATATCGTGTCAGGCATAACTTTCCAATGTAGAAGATAATTGTTTTTCTGAATTGAATTTGGGATATTCAATACTATTCCTGGGTTTTTTTTAAGTTAAATAATTTAAGTCGAATAAAGCTTTCAAACAACCATTTGTTTTCTGAAATAGATTTAATAAAATATGCTTTGTACTGAAAATATGGCTAGGAAACCATATTTGACTTTGAATTAAAACTTGTTTTAAGTATAGCATATGCAAACCTAGGTTTATGTTTTAGACATAATTATAACCAAATCGTTTTTTGTCTTTATTAACGAACATTAGTGGAAATTGTGTCCCATACAAAAAATTCTTCAATTTTTATTTCATGTATGTAACGGTTCAAATGCCGCTATATTACATTGTTTCATTATTTATATTACATGATTTCTAGGAAAACAAAACAAAAAAATCTCCTCGTACATATTTATATCATCTTTAGGTTATATATATACATTTATATCTATCAAAAACTCTGTGAACGGACAGTCAAAGCACATATTGGCCGTCGTTAATCTGCCAATCCATACAAATATATTTTTCAATTAAAGTAATAGAATTAAAGGATGACCAGAGGGAACACATGGGCGACTGCTCCTGCTACTTTCTCACAAGAAAAAGCATTGCTCGCTTAATAGCCACAAAATAAACTCAGTTCTCAGAACAAGTAACAAGCAAACCGTAAAAATTGCAGCATGTTGTTAACAAACACTCATGTTACGTTTGCACTTATTCATTTTATACCAAGTTCCTCATATTACCCAGCGAAATTTTGCTGTAACAGATAGTTTTAATAGTGGTTTACTGAAACAATAGTCGGTTTACGGATTATATTGCTATCAGAAATAAAAAATAACCTGTGATACTCCACTCTGGTTCTGTGATTTTTTAAATTTAACATTTTAAACTTTAAAATTGAGCTGCCAGTGATCCGCAGCTAAGGTCATGTACTGGGGAATTTCATGTTAACAATAACTTGTCCGGCGAACGAAATCTAGTGTGATAATATACCAACAAGTTTACGAATACTGCAGACAGACAGAAAAAAGTGAATATCGAATAGAATTATCGAAGAATAAACATTTTGGATTTGCGCGAGTTCAACTTCTTTAACAGATTTACATTATTTATAGAGTATAAATCGATTAATTAAAACCCCTAACTACAATTTGCGCTGTTAAATACATTAGCAGTTAGTATAACAATATAACCTTCAATTTAACTCTAGTTAAGAAGTTTGAATGTTTCAGTCTACGTTGGGGTAATAATACATAAGTATGAATTTTTTTTCTTTAAATAGAACTCATTTTATATTTACACAAGCCCAAGCTAAATTGGATAATATTACATTACATTAATTTATTACTGTTGCTTTAAGAAAAATATGTTTAAAAGCTATACTAATTGTACAGAAACGCCGATTGTTCAATTAATGCTACCTTTATACTATTAAACGAATACTTAAGTGGCTGAAACATTATTCCGGTGACGAATTTTCTAACGTAATCTTATACCGTTTACTTTCACGACTTAGACGCAACGTTACCAAGCGGAAGTAGCACCCAATAGTAACCATAAATAAGACCTTAGTGGCAATTAACAATTTCGTAACTTTATCTACAATTAAGAAGGACGGATCTTTATGACTTGACCTGAGTTCGCACTCACATTAATCTTTACCTAACCCTTGTAGAAATTAGATAGACCCTGATTCCCCCTAATAAAATAACTTTTGTCTGAGTCAAAATTACGTAGATTAAATAAACTTTTATCGAGCTTAAACGCGTGTTTTATCAAATCGGCGCAATTTCGTTCGAAAGTTCCTTTGCTGTTTAAGAAAGATTATCGTATACCCAAATCTACTTCTTTATAAAATACTTGTGAAAGATTGCAGTCGACTCGAGTTTTCCAAGACGAAATGCTTTGGATTCTGTTTCAATTACCTACAATTAAACCCCTTGGATATAATGATATTAAACGAGAACTTAATAAGGAATATTTTTTATTAAGCGTATAAAAACCGATATTTAAAAGGTTGTATTGTCTCCGTAAGTATATTTAATTATAACATGCAGATCTTATATATAAGCTTATCTTAAAGCCGGTCAAAACTAGCAATACTCGTCAGAAGTATCAATATTTGCTTATTTTCGATATTATAAAAAACAAAATATTCAATATTTCCATATTACTTCTTACAAACGCTCCCCTACCTAAGGTATTATAGACTCGTAATAAAGGAATTGTAATTCCTAATACTAAAAGAAGGCTTTGTGTCATTTTACCTAGTAATTTCATTAAAGGTAAAGCCTTGGTCCCCTTTAATCAATTAGCAATAAATGCTTGCAATAGAATTTAAAAGGATTTCGATTCCGACTTCATTTGTAGAAAATAATCTGCAAACGAATAAATCTTTTATCAGTCTATCGGTAATGACATAATCGTTTGTGTTTCGTTTTAGTATCTCGGCTCTAAGTGGTGAAACAAAAATAATACTGAAAAACCGGACAAGTAGATTGGCGCAGGTCTGCCCACACCATTATTTTAGAAAAAAGTTTATTTAAAAGAATTTATTACATTATAACGGTGACAGAAATATGTCATGTGTGAAGAAGATGACAGATGGTGACACATCCTGATGACATTTCCTGGTGACAGATGAACAGAGACGGACAGCAAAGTCTCAGTAGCAAGGTTCCCTTTTGATACTTTGGGAACGGAACTTTAAAAACGCTTCATCATATTTCAGAATTCGTGATTATTATATCATTTTTAGGTCTTGTAAGCTACGTTATAGCAAGATCGCAACGTCACGTTATTCAAATTTCACGACACGGAACATAAACGATCTACTTTGGTTAGTGTATCCTTGTAGGTGTTATCAGGTAGGGTGTGGCAATTATTAAATAATTATGGAGTCAGTCGATTGGTTTGGGATATAAGCTCTTTATAGTAATTACCGTAATTACCCTGTAACTTCAGCAAACGTAGTATTATAAGGGTATATAATATAAATAAGACATATTTATATTCTTGTATAAAGCTGCAGTGTTTAGTTGAACATGCTCATCTGAGGATCCTGTTGAAACTATTGAAGAAGTCTATGTTATACCACGCTTTAATTTAGGTGAATCAATGTAAAAACTTAAAATTTATAACTACATATAAACAATGCGAAAAAATATTCTTACATGAGCTGAAGACTTTCACTTATTAAAATGATCTCAAAAGAGGTAGTGATATAAACTAATATTAAGGGAAGTATGAAATATAAGTCTTCATAAAACGACTATGAGCATGAATAATGTGTACCTGCTAAGGTTTTTACGAGGGAAAAAATAAAGCGAATTTTTTATCTGACAAAAGTACCAGCTGAATATTTAAGACGCATGATCACGCTGGCCGCTTTTATTAAATTCACAAAATATTTTCAAGTATAGGTTAGCTTTAGATGAATGAAATATGATGTTGGGACTTTGGTTTGGTATCATGTTTAGCTTACTTACATCTTTGGACAACGATAATGTGATAATAATAAAAATAATCTTTACAATAATTCCTGTTGCTTTATGTTTATTTTGTTTTTAGATTCTTTTTTTAAAAACGAAATAGCATAATTATAGATAGCGTCTACGACTGCAAATTGCCTGTTAATTACATATAATATACATAAGTATTATTTAGATATTATCAGAAAGTCAAATAGAAGGTCAAGTTTACCATATTACTTGAATTGTTATTAAATGACATTGGTTTATTCAAAATCTAAAACAATTCGTAAATATTATTCCTATAATTTGACCTATATTTTATATCATGGATTTACGTTCAGAAATTCTTGAAAATATAATTCTTCAAAAATTCCGTATGCGAATAAATACTATTTATTACAAAAAAAACAAACAAGAGCCTCCCTCAGGACTCATGTGAAGTTAGGCTACATGTCACGTAGAAGTTATTAATGAAATGATCGATGCCAATTCTGATTGATAGACTTGAATCACAAGAGATTGCAATTTAGAAAGTTGAATACTGTATATAACAACCATAAGTAGTATTGAACATAAATTCATATCAAAATATAACTAAATATGAACTTTATTCACTTTATAATATAAAAGGCTTTTAGTATCATTGCATTATTGGTTAGTATAACAATTTTGTTTAATTTTCTAGTTAGCTTCTCTTCTGCTAAGAAAGACCCTTTCATGGAGTTCACTAGAAGTGTACAGTTCGCTTTACAAGGCATTTACTTTTACGAATAGACGACTGTGGAATCGGCTCCCAGCGAAGGACTTCCCAATGGTATACAACCTACAATTCAAACAAGAGAGCATACTCGTCCCTTAAGGATGGCAACGCAATCACATGGTCTATGGTCTGCGGCTATGGCGACATAAGCAACTCGTTTACTCCCCCATTTTATTAAAAAAAGTTTAAGCTATTATACATGATGTGGTCGCGAGGGCATCCTATATTGTCATAGTGGAATTCGACGGTGCCTCGCCAGAAATGAGCGATACCGCGAATGGTGTCGATAGTTAAATTTATTAAATCTGCACCAGAGTAGGATATATACAGGCTTGGTAAGATTTAGGTTAAGGTAGTTTTTAACTATGTTTTGGCAGTGGGATGTGATTAAATAAATAATGATGAGCTTTATTTTAAATACACCTTTATTCATCCTAACTGCATCGGCTATATTACAGGAGTAACTATTCAGTTTAATAAATCCTCTTACAATTGTTATGACAAATGAATCAATGATATAACCGGTCAAAATATACCAACGCAATCAAAAATGCCGATCGCATCTGAACCATTAAGAAACGATTCCAAACGCTGATTTAACACAACGCATGCGAAAACAATGTCTATTTATACATTTGTAACGATCCTGGAGCTACTTTGAAACTCCATAAAACACTATTGCTTTTGCATTTTACATTAGATGCCAATTGCTATGCTTATTGTTCAGTTCAAACTTGGCTTACTATGCCACCGTATCGCAAATTGTCGGTGTGTTTTGTTTTGTACTAAGTGCGCTTGTATCCACATATTATGTAGACGGTGTGATAACCTGTTGTCGATTATTATACTTAGTTCTAAACTAGAGTAAATTTAATTTAGTCTTAGTATAATCAGAAATTATTAATATCGACATAACTTGATTTAAAATCCCAATAGACCAGCACGAAACACACTCCCGAAAAACCCACAACCACTCGACGTACCTTTCGCTCCGACACCGGAAATCATCAGGAGATGTTGCCTCTACGAACAGTGGTTGTGGGTTTTTCACGGAGTGCTGCCTTCGTGCTGGTTATTGGGTTTTGACAATGAACTTCCGGAATGTAACGCCTGATTCAATTAATTATAACTTGATTTGTTAATACTATTAACAATAATATTACTATTTCAATTAGTCTATATCATATGATATACATATATGGTATGAGTTGAGTTGAAATAAGTAACATTAATCAAGAACTATATATAAACTAACAAATTTTCATCCACTAATCTAGAATTTTATTATTCTTTTAATTGTCTTTTCAATGTCTTATTTTCCCCGAATAGTGGTGAATAATGTTTTGAAAATGCGAAAATGAACAAAATATTTTTAATTATTAAATCTTATGTAGAAATTGCATTAATGTAAATATGTGTACCTAAAAGTTTTTACAGTGTAAGCAAGCCCGTCGACCGGCATCGCAAACAAAGTTAAGACTCTTTGCTATTTCGAAGAGGGATATATAAATAAAAGATAGGATTACAAGCAAAACTCTGAGTTCAAGGAATTCGCGATATCGGAAATTGTGCTATAAAATCGACATTTTCAGAGGCCTGAAATTACTCCACTGAATTAAGAATTCTTGATTAAAGCGGGATTACTTCCTTAATACATTCCAGTGATCACACTTGAATATATACAAGTTTAATTTTTAGCCCAATTTAGTTAGCTTTTAAATCTCTAGGAAGTGTTTTTATTTTTTTAAGATGGTAAACGAGCTTACCGACGCTTAACTCTTCTTCTAATCCTTCTTATTGTTGGAAAGACTATTGTTGGAAGAACTGTGGAAGATCTCGAACTATCCGACGCGAGTTATTTTATGTTACAGGTGGTCTTTTCAAAATCGTCATAATAACTTTAGCATTTTTATAGATGATAGACACATTTCTGCACCGGTAATAGATCGGTGTTAGCGATTTTTATCTTACCAAGAAGAAACAGTCGTTTCGTTGATACTAACTGCGTTTTGCATCTAAGTAACAGTTTTTTGTATACTTGTATATGGAAATATTTGTATATATATTTGTAATATTTTCAAAACTTCTTTCTTTCTTCCCGTTGCGTATTACATTCAAGTAATATGGGTTATATAATATAACGACGAAGCTTACCACTAAGCGACTCCATATAAAACGTTGTAAGACGAAAATCACGACGAACAACTTACCTCTGATTATTTAAAGAACTACTACTACTTATTTTAAGTACTACTCGTAGGTTAACCTTCCGAAGTTTTTGGTATTTGGTAAGTTACCGAGAAAAACCCGCATTATATTTGCGAAAACAAAGCCATGTAGTAAATTATTCATTGAAAAACTATATTTAAGGATTGTGAATAGTACAAACACCCTATTGTTGTGAAATTATAAGAGCATATTCACGCACACTTTTGAACCATTAACCCTTTGCGATCGACATGTGCCAAGCACATAAAACGAAAAGGGAACTTCTCAGGCAAATAATTTAACGCGATTATTTTAAACAGGTTCTACGTCACGTCACATTAATTTATTATTTCTCATATTCGAAATCGGGCGCGTACTTCAAACGCGAAAGTGTTTAGCGCATTAAATATCTGGTACATGGGTGTTCATTATAGCATACTTATATTGCTAAACATGTAATGATATACATCATGTAGCTTTATTTATATTAGTAAATAAAAAACTTGGAGGACAATAAGAAAGTAATAAGAAACGGCAAACTGAACAAGCGTATATCGTATAGCGTTACAAGATTGGAACTAGCGAGGAGATCAGTAGTTTAAAAAATTAGCTAAATTTTATGAATAACCTTTCATTATTACTTGCTTTGCAGAATCTAGGGTTTTCTGGCTAGAACCTTTAGGTTGTAGATCCGCAACTATGTTAATGGTTATAGTTGGTAAACCTTAAAATACACACGATAAATAGATATTAAATATGAGTGAGTAAATTGCCCTAGAAATGAACAAAAATATTTTTTAATAATATACGAGTATATTATAGAAATTGAATGAACTGATTTAAGAAAAGTTTACGAACTTAATTTAACTTTAATTACCTAAAGTGTATAGAAGTTGCTTTTTAACTGTGATTTACCTCTCCTGAACAAGTCGATAGTGTTGTGTTTACGACTAACTTTATATAAACTTAATATATAAAAGTAATAGGATAAAATTTTAATATTTAATCATAATTGAAACTAGATTTCCTCCTTTCTTCTCCGAAAAATGGTGTGTCGTAGGTATCGAAGTATCGCCTTACTTGGCGATCCCCTTCCGACTGTTCCAAGACTGCCTCTTCCAACTCCTCTACCAGCTCCATAGTGCTGGAGCTGATCCTCACCTCATGTGTGAATCCGAAAAAGGACGTTTGCTCTGATTCAAGAGGATTTGGCATCTATAATGTCAGTAAAAATCTTTCTTATCAGTTGTCCTAATGTATAATTATTAATATTATATGTTCACGTTTTGAAACGTCTCTTAATACGTATTTAATAATATTAAACATTGGTAGAAAAAAGCAATTATTAGAGGTCCTTTCTCATAGGGACGGTAGAATCTTGTCGTCGTTTATTTTAAGTATCAAAAATACACCAACATTTTTCATTATACTAGGTATATTTTGGTGTTAAAATGCTATGTGAAATTGATACTTTTACAGATTTTTTTTGCAACGCCAACTTCATACGCCACATATCTCATACATCTTGATAAAAAACGGACACGTCACTCTTATAATAGATGAGGAAAAAATATATAAGAATAATTATGAAGGAAGTAGAAACAGTAGTGAACAAACACAAATACTCACTATAAATCCGAATACTTTACAAGCTATGAATATTAAACAAAATATACTTTTCAAATACATTGCATAATATAAATAATATTTTTATCGCAAAACTTAAACACAACTTGTTATAGATTTACGATTTAATATTACAATATTCCAAACAGCTATAGCAGAAAAGTAGATTTTTTCTGAGATTCGAAGCTAGATACGATCTGTAAACTGAACTGGCATATCATTAATTAATAAATACGTACACAATTAATGTAATTATTGTCCATGAATAAGGACATCATGTAATCCTATTCAATTTATTTTTGTATTCGTAGGGCAGATGGCGCTGTACATAATGTGGTAAAAAAACTCATGTGATATAGACGCCAATCATTAAACTTAAAATATATAGCATTACATAATCCACTGCACAACTAAAGCCACAGAAACATAAGAATTTCGTTTAATAAGTAAAACAAGTAAAATATAATAAATCATTATTTAATTCAAGCTCCTTATAAACATTTATACAAGTATAAAACCATTTCAATGGTAAAATTTTAAACTCCATACAAAATACGTAAGAATCACAAGTGAGGTGTACCGTAAGAATAGTATCGATATTTTCTTATTTTTTTTTATATTTTGTGGAAATAAAAATATACTCCTTCTTTGCTCCAAGGAGAAAGCTCGAACAAAAGTCCCATTTAGGTTATTCACATAATAATTTTTTATGTACATTCATTGTTAAATGGTGCATTTCAACACTCACTCCCAACGATAAGCAAGGTATTTGCATATTGAAATTCTGGACTGTTCTCATACTCAGACATATCGAGGGCCACTTCGCAACTCTCACGTACCACTGGGCGAGGATCATTTAAGTATCTGAAATATGATAATTAAAATTAATTCAATACAACTTGTTCAACCAATTAAAGCATATTTTAACATAAAAACTATATAAGATTCAAATTTTAAAAGTGTCAATTGCAAATGGTACACAAAGAAAAAATATCCAAAAAATTATCTTCGATTAGTCAGTTGTCAGATCTTTGGTTAGTCTGTTATGCATTTAAATCATACTTCATTTTCAATTCAACATATTGAACTATGTAGCAATGGTCAGCTAAAGTTATCACAACTAATTTTTATTATAAATTAAATAAAGTAACAAATACGGAAATGTATTACTGCATGAACTATTAGTATTTACAGATCTATTGTACTCAATGTACTTACAAAATGGTTTAGTTAAATTTTAAAACAAAAACTAATAATTACTTCTTAAGAACTGCTGTGCATTCATCAGTGGCAATTGAACCAAGTGCCTCTGCAGCTTCATGTCGCACCATCTCATGCTCAGTTGTGTCTTCCAGTGTCTGTTTCAAAAATGGAATGCTCCGCTCATCTTGCATTTGTCCAAAGATAAAAGCAACTTCATGACGAAATAGGGCACTACTGCCTTTGAATCCTGAAAATTTTGATTGTTGAATTTGAATAATGCACATTAAAATAATGGATATAAGATTAGATTAATAAATTCAATTTCAATGAAAATATTTATATATATTAATTTTAGTCCTTATAAAATTTTACTGATAATTTGCCTTTAAAAATGAAGCTACTTGAGTGTAATCAATATGGCACATACATTTACAGTATGAAAACTAAGGTCTTGTTTACATATTTTTTATTTATTTGAAAAAACATATTTTGTAATAGTTGTAGCAATATCTAATCTGAATCCCACCCTAATAAATGGGAATGTAATTATATTATAATCTTTTGAGCTGTTTCAAAAAAAACAAAACATGCATAATATTAACTTGTTTGAAATTAGTACCTTCACCTAAAGCATTGATACTCTCACTTGTACCCAAGTTCCTTAAACTGAACATAGCTCTGTATCGCTCAAATAAAGATTTGCTTTCATCCATCATAACATTTTTTAAAACCTCTATATTTTCTTCAGAACTTGGAGGTGCAGGATCAATAGAGAAGAATTTACTACTGCTTAATTTCTCAGTACTTTGTTTCTCTATCCATTTAAGTCTCTCCAATGCTATCTGACAGGTCTCCGATACTTCTATAGCAGAATCATTTTGATATTTTTCTAATAATTCCTGAAGTTGCGGATCACCGATAGCACCCAAAGCTTCAGCTGGAATGAATTATGTTTAAGGTGTAAAGATTACAGTACATGAATTTCGCACTTCAGTATTGATGCTTCAATTTATTTTATTAGTCATAACATAGGGGTGCTTTAGTGCCTTTTGATTTATTAATTTGAAACATAAAATTATAAGTATTGAAGGGCATTTATATTTTCATTGACTGAAAATAAGCAAGACTTACAATGTATTGAACTATATGAAACTAACCTGCTTCATGTCGAACAATTGGGTCTTGTTTTTTATCCTCTAACACATTTCTGAGAATAGGTATAGCTGTTTTATCCTGCATCTGACCAAGACAGTAGGCTAACTCATGTTTTAAAAGCACAGAATCATCGCTAAAGCATTCATTGATACAATTTATTGCGGCTTCGCCTCCTATATTACGAAGTGTAAATAAAGCTCTAAACCTTTCTTTCATGGGTCTTGAAGGGTCATTTAAAACTTTTCCGATGTTTTTCACAGCAGTCTCATTTATATTTACCATTTCGTACAATTATTAATTATTATCCGTGTCAATACTGATATTATAAATTGGCATTGTAAAAGGTAAATGCGGTCAAATTACAAAATAGTGTTATACCTATTGTAAGCTGTAAAGTCAAAACTGCAACGTTTAAACTTCATTGTCAGCTGACTCTGTCATCTTTAATTACTTCACGAAATCACAGTGACGTTGATAGTCTTTAAATTGACGGTGGCAGATGGCAGCTACATTGTGATATGTCCCTCAAACCCGTGTGCCAACACGAGGGTTTTCACAAATTTATGGGAAATCCAGTTGTTTTAACTTGGGAAAATCACTCCATTCATTAAAACAAAAAACGGAACATTGATTTTATAGTAACACCTGAATTACTTGTTTAATTTATAATTACTACTTTATAAGTCTTTGTAAGATTGAGCTTCGCATTTCGGATATTGGGGTTTGACAGTTAATCGTATCATGTTATCACGAAATTAGATTCAACTAAAATTTAAATGTTGTAAATGCTGCCAAAGCTAAGAATCAATCATCACTTTTTTGTATCTTCGAATACAAAGAATGACAAGCCAATCGACTATTTAAGGGGTATATTTTTTATTATCTTACCTTAAAATCGAATCTTCGTACGATACAAAAACATTTTCCTCAGTTTGAGTCAAATTTACTAGAATATTATTTTTGTATTACTGTGTTAGATACGGTTCGCATGAAGGAGATTTTAATGTCAATGATTGAGCTCGTTGTATTATTATAATGTTCAGCGACTTGAGTATTAAAAAACAGTTAAAATTTAACACTATTTGCAATAAAGTTAATTATCTTTTGTATATTATGTTACTTACTACATCTCTAGATTAAAAGTTTTCTCAAACTGCGCAATGCGAATTCCGCAATAAAATGTGCATCTTGAAAGCTGACAGAATGATGTATTATGTAAGAAGCCATGAATAATTCACATAATTCTACTTGTGGGGTCAACAGCGATAAAATGCCAAGTGGTTTTAAAACAGTTGGTACATAAAAATACCTCATATACTTATACAGATATATGTTATTTGGCGCCGCTATGTTTATTCGGTCGCGTATATTTTTACGACCTCTTATATACGATACTGAAAAATATAGTACCTACAGTGAGAAGATCTACCAACTGCGTTACATTTGGGAGTATAATGTGTGGTTTCAATTTACAAGTAGATATATAAGTTTATATTGTAGGAAATACTTAGTTTTTTTAACTTTAATTACTTCGCTTTAATGTTCGTAGAGCATTATGAAGAATTTTTATCTAGAGTTCGTAAGGAAACTGAAATTTCTTAGACCTAATGAGTAATGTCACATTGTTCTTTTTCTGCGTTTAACTTATAGGATCTGAGAATGTTATGTTCCTACTCTTAATAGGCTCGTACTCAACATGCACTTGGCAGATAGAGACAAACTTTGTAATTTTTTTAAGTCACAATATCGCCTCAAATATAACCTACGTTTAAAGAAGACAGCTCTTGAAACTAAATTTAAGTTTTGTTTGCGTTTAGTATAGGATTTTAAAGGACAAGTAAATGCCAACTGCGTCATATTTTATTCTGTGCCGTAAGTAACGTAAACAACATATATATTGATTGATTTTTTACTTTCGAATTGCACTTAAAAGTATATTTAACATAATTCTCGAAACACAAAGTACCACATTATATTATATTGTAATGAAATGTGGTACAAAATGATTGATGATTTTTTATAGTCAAACATCTACGTCGTTTTGCATTGACCTAGGACCCTATATCGCAAATCGATAAAGAGATCTTAAAGCTATAAAGTCATGACCATACAGATCAGTTTTATTCGTAACGCGATCCATAATAGTCGTGAATTAGTGATTTATAAAAGTAAGTAGTTCATAAATAGAAAAACACTGTTTATCCATTATTGTACAATTTGCTATGCCAAGTTTATTGTGCCATTCTTATTAATGACTTATAAAAAGTGTAGAAAGAGTCTGAAATCATATATTTAAAAGGTATAAAATTTATAGTAATATGTCAAATCTGTATTTACACAATTAATTGAAATAATTACTTTAAGAGCCCTTAAATTAATTTAATTACATCATTTCAATAATAAAAACATTGAGATAATAAATACTTCCATAAATGATTTCCTATCACTGAATTGGATACATATCGTATTAAGGTAGCCAATTAAATCCAAGTAGGAACAATTTCTTTAAATGTCCCCTTGTTTTAAAATAACAAAAATTATCCACATATATATAATAATGTTATTCGTACAAATTGTATTTGATAAAAAGTCTCTTCTTGTTATACGATTTGAGCGCTAAAGAATGACAGTCTTAAAGTAAAAATGATTGTTTATATAAAATATGGTATAAGTTATGTGATAAAATGAATCACATTAATTTCGTTGTGTACATATATAAATAGAATTTACAGTTTAAACAAACTAATCACACGGTTACATACACGAACACATGACTTCTTCAAACAATAATTTATTTGCGTATTAAATGTTTACACTGATAATATCGGATTTCTTTATCGTATGTATTTTGAAAGTTTATTTGATAGCGAGAGTTCAACTATTGTTATTAACGTTTGATCTTCGATTTCAGACATAAAGTGTCGAAACAAAAATGCGTTTATAAAATTTTTTTTGAGTTAGTTAAAATCCTATCGCATTGATTATTACGACATGCATTAGCAGTTAAAGAATATGAAAAAAATTGGTATTTTAATCAGAGGTTTTCTATTATATATAAGTCAAAGTAAGCTACATTCAGGTACATTCAATGTATCTTATTGATGTTGATACTAAGTAATTAGCAATATACCGAGAACTTTTGAAAATTTCGAGCCTCGCAGCAGAAAAGCTACATGATAATAATGTATGTAGCTGTTTAACATAAAACAACGTGCTGCAACGGAGCATCAACCGAATGCAAAGATAACAAATACAATACTACTTTCCACTTCAGTAATATTTTGATATCCTATTCAAATCATGCGCCATAAAAATTGAGATTGTTATGAGTGTGACCTACTTGACTTTTATTTTCCAAATTATTTGAAAAAAATTATAATATTTACGTATTTCTAAGTATTTCATATTTGATATACTACTTGAAAATTACTAATAGAATTTATTCATTGTTGGAGGATGTTTTGTTCAGAATATATTTGCACTATTTACTTAAAATATGTAGAGGCACTCATTAAATATTTTGGGTTTTAATTAAAATTTCTACTCTAAATAATCAACATTTATTAGTGCTTCGTGCCTTTTTATTAAACCTCGTTGCCTAACCTATATTAAATTTACCGAACCGAGCAATTTGACGTAGTATTGGTAAATATTAGAACATTCGAGGCTGGGTTATATTTGTTTGCGGTAAAACAACATAGTATTAGCCATCAAACAGTTACTATAAAATCTAAACTATTAAACCGTAAACTAACATTGTTGAATTTGTTGGAAAGTCGCCAAATAATGCATTGTTTTCATACTTTATCATTGTTCGGGATTTGAACCCAGGACTGATCGGTTATATTTTATTATACTGTCGTATTTTTTACCTGTTTTTGGGTTGAAATTTTATGAATATAAACTGTTTCAAGACTGAATAATATAATTTCGTATTCAAATCATGCGCAATAAAAATTGAGATTGTATAGTATTTTGTTTATTTTGTTATTTTCCAAATTATTTGTTAAAAAAAATATAATAACTTATATGGATAAAAAGTATTAATATATTAATAAGATAAAAGCATATTTGATCTACAACAAATTCCTACCCGCTTTATAATATAGATCTATTTTCTTCCGCTAAAAAATAATCGTAACGATTTTGTTAACATTATAACGTCAAACAATTTTCCCCTTATCATATCAAATAAATAATTACCGGAAGAGACTTCGTCGTATTTTCTTGCCGCATATAATTTCTTTATATACACTTTATGTAACTTCTACGATTTTTTATTTACAAGCTTCTAAAGTCTACCCATTTTCATATATTGTACCTAAACTCGATTGTATAGTTTTAGGATTTTCAGATGGGTAGCTGGTTCAGTTATTTATCGGGTGGAGACCCGGACGAAGTAAACCCTATCTCAGGGCTCACCAAGAGAGAAATCCGCGCAGTGCAGAAGTCATGGACTCCTCTTTACGCGAACCAATTGGCAACAGGCACTGAATTATTAAAAAGGTATTTAAAACTTTAACAGCATCCCATTTTCCACAATTGCTGCCGAACACTTTAACTTTTAGAAGTATTTTTTAAAATGTAGTACAGGCGTCAACAAAAAAGTACTAAATTAGTATCCTGATAGGTAATTCGAAGCAGTCATAATTAACTTATATCTTTAATTTTTATTATTTTCAAAACTGTATAATTATTATTTTTGTCTCCTGCCTATACATTAACACTCTTTTTTTTTCTTTTTTTTCCATTATTTTGTGCACGTGTTCCTTTACAACCGGCTTTAATGTCTCCTTCACTGTTGGGTTGCCTGGTAGAGATCGCTTAGTAGCGATAAGGCCGCCCTTTACACATTTTCACTCATTAATATTGTATCATATAACTATTTATTATATATTGTATATGTGTGATAAAGAATTAAATAAATAAATAAATAATAAATTTTTATATAAAATATGATATTTCGCCACAGGAAATAATGTTTAAAAATGTGTGGACGGATCACGGCAGCAAAAACTGGAATACAAACAAGAGTTTTAAAATTTCAGTTAGTTTAAGTACTTTGCAATAAGAAATACACAGAAATATTCTCAGGTCTCAACCATGTCTAAGCTTATTCATACTTTAACACTTGCTCTACATTCTACTGTATTTTGATTTACTATTTCTATTTTAACCGAAAAAGAAAGAAAGACGTGTGTCAATTCGACCGTAGATATATATAAATCTAATAGACCTTTGAAAGTCGTAGTTATTTTTTGTTAGAGAATGTTACTAGGTCTCAAATCCTAAACGTTGTCTCATAAACCTGTATGTATACAAAATACTAGTTTTTGTTGAAGTCAAAAATACCTAGTAGTTTTTATTTTATAGGCATTTAAAGTTTCGAAAAATACCGAGTCCCGCTAACAGTCAAGTGACGTCATTTCACAACCGCCGCGGCACGGCTCGCTTAGTATAAAGTCTCCAACGGTGACCGTTTATAGTAGGTGTAATAAATAGTCTACGCAGTATTTTCTTTTTAGTTTTCGTTCGCGTATTAAGTTAATAGTCTAATAATAGTAAATATTATTCGATGAAGGATTCGAAAAGGGTAATCGGATAATTTACCTATGCTTAACAGTTTATCTGTTCTAAATCGTTTTATCTAAACAAAATATCCAACTAAAGTCGTAATGGAAGAATGCAACCCAAATAGTAGAAGTACCTACCTATCATTAAATTTTGACTTAAAATACAAATATTATTGTAGTTTTGTAGCTATTGCAAGGTATATATATATTTATTTATTTTTTTATGTTCGCGTTTGGCCAACATTTATATCAGATTTTATTATGGCTTAATATATACATCGTTTAATACTTTCTACTAGAACTACGTCAACTTTTCATTATTGGAATAAATCGATATTTTTTTTTTTTTGCAAGGTATATATAGGTAGGTACTGCTATTCTCAATTTAAATAATACAATGAATAAATTTATTTATTGCAAACTACTTCCCCAGTATCTTTGCCCCCTTTCCGGATGAAAAGGATCAAGAAATTTTAAATTAACTTGCTATGATTTTGCCGCCAATAGCGGTGGCTGTAAACATACTATAGCATTTTTAATGTGGCTACATCGTTGAAGCGAGGAGCCTTCAACGACTGCTACGAAGTGTTATTGGAAAAAATCTAAGCTCTCAGGTATTGGTACCACACTGAAAATGATTAAAGCTTAAGATTTTGGTATAAGTTGTAAAGCACTTCATTTAGATCGTCAGAATGGATTTTTTTTTGACAAAGTAGTATTAAAGCTTAGAGACCTTCAAATAGAGTATTCTCTTTCACATTTTATGTGTAAAAAAAAATTATTACAAAGATGTATATTCATTATGAAATTAATCTTTTCAAAAAATCCTGTGTTGATTTTGACATCGAAAGTTTTATAACATTTTGTAAGAACGAAATGAGAGAGTCAAGATCTTAAAGTGAAAAGAGGTACAATAGCTCAATAAATTTTTTTAATCTAAGAATTAACAGTTCAAAAATCAAACTCTCAGTGTACAAAAAAGCTGGCTCTTTAATTGAAGAAATATTTGGTATGTAACTTTTAATAAAACAATTATAAAAAAGGAAAAATATTAGAAAAGGAAGTCCGAAGAAACACAATGGAAAAACTTTGGAACTAAAAAAAACTTTTCCGGCGAATAGTACTTGTATTTTTACATTTAGGCAAAATATTTCCTATAGGATTGGACATTTTTAAAAGTATTTAGGTATAATTTGAACGCAGTGCGCGCGACGCGAGCACTGAGTTCCAGACGGAGCGTGTTGTGCGATGACGTCACACCTAACGTACGGTTACAACTTGTTTTACGTCTAAATCGAAACTATTGAATATCGAAGTAATTCTTTCACTAGTATTTTTTATTTTTGACAAGAATATGGAGTGCTAATAATTAAAATTAGTTAACATTCTCCATTGTTGAATGTTTAATTATCAAACACTTAGAGATTTATTATATACCTCCTTTATTAACTTTCCATACTTGTACAACCATAGCAGATGTTAGTTAAAGTTGCTTTGGCAATGAATTTATTTAAATAATAATACGCTACAAAGAAACGAGTTTTTTTTAATGTCACCAACCTTCCACCACTGATATATGTTCCTAAATAAGGCCTCACTTCACACTTCTACGGACCGTTCAATTTATATTTATATGGGATTTAACTAAAGTTAACTTGTTATAGTGTTAAGCTTTGACTCCATTCCGAAGGAGCTATAAAATAATAAATGAGGAACTTAACAAAGAATAAATCTTCAATAGAGAGTAGGAAATACAAAATGGAGACGAGGGAATAAGATTAATAAAGTATGCGTCTCGTTCAGAATACACAATTGAGCCGGCGAACAATGCCGATGCTCAATTCAATTTGTTTTCATTGCTTTGAAATCGTCTACAGTAACCGAGTTGGCTCGTCTCGAATACTTGATTTATCTTGAAACATTCTTGTGATAGGTGCTTGGTGCCTAGATTCGATAGTCAGTAAACAAATAAGTCTAGATATTATGAGAATAAATTTAGTCTTAAATTACAAAACACTTGAGGTGTTTCATGGGCCTTTTTTACTAAAATGTATGCAGTATTTAGTTTATTTGTGATAGTTAAAGGCAATCACACATATGTATAAAATACCAACACAGTATACAAATACACATAATAATTACATAAGCCTAGTCACATGTTTTGTGTACCAAATATCTTCAAAACAAATTTTATATAATCATACTTATAAAAACAAGTCATTTTTTCACTTTATAGAGGCAAGAAAATTTACTAATATCGATAGCCTTGGTTAGTTAAAGCTCTATATTATTAGTTTCTATGTCTTATCTTCGTTAAACTTTTGATCCGAGTTTATCTCTTACATGAGATGCGAAGATAATGCTGCTTAGTTACTTAAATAACAACTAATATTTGATTATAAAATTTAAAATACGCTATCTAACAGCTCCATATGATTTTCTATTATTAGAAATACGTATTTTATTTTCGACAATGTGTCAATTTGATAATAATTGATATTTTCATTTTATATTTGTGAATATGACCTGAATATATTATTTGTGAGTCGGTTTTAACTATAACATATCAAATTTAGAAGGCAAGGCATGTACTCAGGACTATATTTGTTATGCAATGATATATAGGTAGACAAATATTTGAACGCATAGTCAAGATTATTTACTAATTCATAAGGTCATTCACACACGCAATGGGATACTTTTCATTTTATGCTACTATAAAATGTTTATAGCGTTCTTTTCGAGTTTTATTGGTTACATCAAAGTAGATGTAAGACGGTAAGCGAATCGACAGTAAATGAAAATGCAGTAACTGTTTACAAAAAAGAGTAAATTACTACGTAATATTGACATACTTTATTTGTTTATTGTTCATAGAGCAGGCACACTTCTATCTCTATGCTGTGTGTGTGGACGTTAGGTCCTTATTCTATGCCCTTCTTATGGTCAAAAAAATTCCCTGTTCATATTTGAATTAATCTCTTAAACAAGGTGGTTTCTTGACACTAGTCATCCTTCAACGCACGAGAAAGTTTTATTTACACAAAATAATTTTATCGGACTTAAACAGAGTTCCAAAAAAGCTGATTTGAGAGTACTATCTTTTTGGTTTTAATTTCTTTATTTACAACTAAAAGACGAAAAATAAAAAAACAGCATAAGACCAAACATAAGAACATATAATATTGAAATTAACATCATTGTTATGCTTTTCTTAGATTTAAATCGCGACTGAAAAAAAAAATGTATCACGTGTCGTGATTCTGTTTCGTAGTGTTATGTAAATATATGTGTTTTTTTATAGTGAAATATAATTTTTTCCCCTTGTCATAGATTATGAAATAAAAAAGAATAAGACTTTAAGGTTATGTTGTTATACAGACTAAATATTGCACAAAGTTAAATTGCAGGTTGTTTCGCGCGCATCCGCAAACTTTAGAATTTTTCAAAATGATCAAAAAGCTACCCGAAGAAGAGTATATAACAAATATACAGTTCAAGGCACACGTGATAAGTTTAATGTCGTCATTGAACCAAGCTGTTGTCAATCTCCATCAACCAGAAGTCGTGGCCGTAATGATGAACAAACTGGGCGAATCGCATGGACGACGGAAAATTCAAGAATCACATTTCCATGTATGTATTTTATCTATGCTTATCACATTGTTGGGGTATAAGCCTTCAATGAATTGTGTAAGAAAATCAAACATCATTAAGTGCGAATTAGAGGACCTGTTTATACTCCCTATTAATAGCATTGTTCATATAAAAAGTGTCTGTAAAGAAAAATCATTTGGTAGTCGGATTCAGACACAAGAGCTCTGCATTAATAGTCGAGCATCACTAGGCATATTAATATTATTCGACTTTCACAAGTAACAGCAGTTTCTTGATGACGCTTACAAAAATGGCCTAAACAGCGAAATCTAATACCTTTTCCATTCTTCGAATCAAATTTTTAAACATTTGGAAATCATTTATAGAAAAATACTCCTATGGCCTTATGATTTTTAATTAAAAAATTACAGTTAATTAATGTAGTTTATTGTTTTAATCTTAGATTTATTAGTTGATGAGATACAATTATAAATATTTATATAGATACAATTACTTATTTATAGCTCTTTTTTGGATTCTATGACATGTCTATTCACAGACTGTGGCTCATAAACCCAGATAGATAGTTGAAATTTTCACAGATGATTTTTTCTGTTGCCTAAATCAAATACTATAATATAGAATAAAAAAATATTTAAGAGCTCTCCTTCCCGGTTTTTTTAAATTGTGTGAGCCGGATGAGTTTTTTGGGTTCTTAAAATCCTCTAAAACAGGCCGTCTGTTAGGAATGGTTACATATAATTCAAATATGATAATGCTATTAGGAAAGTGGTAAACGACTGATGCAAGGAATTATAGTTTTTAGATCAATTTTAACTGAATCTTGCACATGAATGAATAACACACAGCTGAGCTATATCTGTTTATTTAATTTTCTCAGGATTTAAAAGGTGTAATAGTTAACATGTTTATTGAAGTATTACATCTTGATGACGCCACACTCGGAGCTTGGGGGAAAACTGTGGAATTCTGGTACAAACATATATTTCAGACTCTAACGCCTAACCAAAACGCATAGTATGAGATTTATATTTTATAAGTTAAATGCCAAAGAAATAAAGACAATATTTATAAAAACTTATAACTTGCAACCTTTCTATACTTAATTACTATTGTGATTTGGGATTATATTTTTTTAATTAAATAGTACCTATATTCACTATTATATTATAAGTAATACGAAGTAGAAGAAATTAGTAAAGAAATCATTGTACGGTAAATTTTTATGGTGTGATATTAAAAAAAAAACGTACAATTTTTATTAAAGAAACTGTATAAAAAATCTGAAATCCTAAGAACCGATTATATGGCCACACCTTGTCTTGTCCTTTTTTATAAGGCTCACCTGATTTAAGTTATACCGCCGCCATGTTATAAAATTAAATCGAATCAAAATACAAAAATATTTCATTTTAATTTAAGAATTTCTTAGGAAATTTATCGCTCTAGTATAATTATAGTAATTGTCGTTAAGAAGGACCGACTGATTTATTGATACGGAATTGTTTTGCAAGAATAATGTATACGACAATAATAACTATATAAATAAAGTATATTTTCTTATATTTATTTTTATTTTTTTATCATAATTCATGAATATGACGATATGTATTGGTATCGGTAAGTAAAAATTGACCTTTTCAGCTGTTTTTAGGATTTTTATTATTTAATTTGTTACATCTATTATCATTTCT
Organism: Pontia daplidice; assembly: GCA_963693355.1. Classification (NCBI taxonomy): domain Eukaryota; kingdom Metazoa; phylum Arthropoda; class Insecta; order Lepidoptera; family Pieridae; genus Pontia; species Pontia daplidice. Next base: position 1,936,663 of record CAVNZL010000019.1, read on the forward strand.
GCAATTCCAATAGTAAATTATAGATGATAGCTATATCAGATCCACGAATACTAAAATAAGAAAAAGTCTTCATATTCTTTTATCACAGCATATTTTGAAATAATAGAACTGACGGCCATACAATGCAACGGTATAATTTAATTAAAATTCACTTTAATAATTGATTAAATATGGTGGCGCAATGCACGCTTTGACAGTCTCTTCACGGAGCAATCATAGACAATAGATCGTTAACACTACTTAGCATTGATTTACCAATCATGGCGAATGCCACACGCCGGCTACTGAATAGAGTCATTCATTAGCATTTGACAGTTTAAAAACTTTTAATCACATTTTATTTGTGTTATGGTGCAACATCTTGTATTTAGATTTTTCAAGGACTACTATTTATTATATTCACCACTTCAACTAATGTTAAGATTGTATAATTCTTTATTTATTTTGACTATATATGTTTGACCAATGTCGCAATAAAAATTTATTGTGGAGGCTCTGATTAGACTAAACTCTTAGAATGGTCAAAGCTTCCACGTTTAACATTTATTTGGGCACACTTTCTATGCTTTTTTTATTTTATGTTTGAGTTGATACTTTAACTTTGTTAGCAACTCAGTGCCCACCTTTAAGTTAGATGTACAAATTAATATTGTTTAAGTTTACATTAGAATTAATAATTGCACATTTAGTTGGTAGGTAATAAATAAATAAATCTTTCATAGCGAGGAGCAGCATATTGAAAAAAGAATCAAGAATACATATGGGAGGTAAAGAATTTTCTTTTTTTTTTTTTTTTTTTTTTGTGGTGGTTTTTTTTTCCCCCCCCCCCCCCCGCCCCGGCGGGGGGGGGGGGGGGGGGGGGGGGTCCCCCCCCCCCCCCCCCCCCCCCCCCCCCCCCCCCCCCCCCCCCCCGGGGGGGGGGGGGGGGGGGGGGGCCCCCCCCCCCCCCCCCCCCCCCCCCCCCCCCCCCCCCAAAAAAGAGGGGGGGGGGGGGGGGGGGGGGGCCCCCCCCCCCCCCTTTTTTTTTTTTTGGGGGGGGGGGGGGGTTTTTCTTTCCCCCCCCCCCCGCGGCCCCCCCCCCCCCCCCCCCCCCCCCCCCCCCCCCCCCGGGGGGGGGGGGGGGGGGGGGGGGGGGGGGGGGGGGGGGGGGGGGGGGGGGCCCCCCCCCCCCCCCCCCCCCCCCCCCCCCCCCCCCCCCCCCCCCCCCCCCCCGGGCCCGGCCCCCCCGCCCGGGGGGCGCCCCCCCCCCCCCCCCCCCCCCCCCCCCAAAAGGGGGGGGGAGAAAAGAAAAGGGGGGGGGGGCCCCCCCCCCCCCCCCCCCCCCCCCCCCCCCCCCCCCCCCCCCCCCCCCCCCCCCCCCCCCCCCCCCCCCCCCCCCCGGGGGGGGGGGGGGGGGGGGGGGGGCCCCCCCCCCCCCCCCCCCCCCCCCCCCCCCCCCCCCCCCCCCCCCCCCCCCCCCCCCCCCGGGGCGCGGGGCCCCCCCCCCCCCCCCCCCCCCCCCCCCCCGGGGGGGGGGGGGGGGGGGCCCCCCCCCCCCCCCCCCCCCCCCCGCGCGCGGGGGGCCGCGCGGGGGGGGGGGGCGCCCCCCCCCCCCCCCCCCCCCCCCCCCCCCCCCCCCCCCCCCCCCCCCCCCCCCCCCCCCCCCCCCCCCCCCCCCCCCCCCCCCCCCCCCCCCGGGCCCCGGGGGGCCCGGGGGGGGGGGGGGGGGGGGGGGGGGGGGGGGGGGGGGGGGGGCCCCGGGGGGGGGGGGGGCGCCCCCCCGCCCCCCCCCCCCCCCCCCCCCCCCCCCCGCCCCCCCCCCCCCCCCCCCCCCCCCCCCCCCCCCCCCCCCCCCCCCCCCCCCCCCCCCCCCCCCCCCCCCCCCCCCCCCCCCCCCCCCCCCCCCCCCCCCCCCCCCCCCCCCCCCCCCCCCCCCCCCCCCCCCCCCCCCCCCCCCCCCCCCCCCCCGCGCCCCCCCCCCCCCCCCCCCCCCCCCCCCCCCCCCCCCCCCCCCCCCCCCCCCCCCCCCCCCCCCCCCCCCCCCCCCCCCCCCCCCCCCCCCCCCCCCCCCCCCCCCCCCCCCCCCCCCCCCCCCCCGGGGCGGCCCCCCCCGCCCCCCCCCCCCCCCCCCCCCCCCCCCCCCCCCCCCCCCCCCGGGGGGGGGCGCCCCCCCCCCCCCCCCCCCCCCCCCCCCCCCCCCCCCCCCCCCCCCCCCCCCCCCCCCCCCCCCCCCCCCCCCCCCCCCCCCCCCCCCCCCCCCCCCCCCCCCCACCCCCCCCCCCCCCCCCCCCCCCCCCCCCCCCCCCCCCCCCCCCCCCCCCCCCCCCCCCCCCCCCCCCCCCCCGGCGGCGGGGGCGCCGCGGCGCCGCCGCGCGCCGCGGCGCGCCGCGCCCCCCCCCCCCCCCCCCCCCCCCCCCCCCCCCCCGCGCCCCCCCCCCCCCCCCCCCCCCCCCCCCCCCCCCCCCCCCCCCCCCCCCCCGCGGCGGCGGGGGGGCGGGGGCGGCCCCGCCGCCCCCCCCCCCCCCCCCCCCCCCCCCCCCCCCCCCCCCCCCCCCCCCCCCCCCCCCCCGCCCGGGGGGGGGGCGCCCCCCCCCCCCCCCCCCCCCCCCCCCCCCCCCCCCCCCCCCCCCCCCCCCCCCCCCCCCCCCCCCCCCCCCCCCCCCCCCCCCCCCCCCCCCCCCCCCCCCCCCCCCCCCCCCCCCCCCCCCCCCCCCCCCCCCCCCCCCCCCCCCCCCCCCCCCCCCCCCCCCCCCCCCCCCCCCCGCGGGGGGGGGCGGGGGGCGCCCCCCCCCCCCCCCCCCCCCCCCCCCCCCCCCCGGGGGGGGGGGGGGGGGGGGGGGGGGGGGGGGGGGCCCCCCCCCCCCCCCCCCCCCCCCCCCCCCCCCCCCGCCCCCCCCCCCCCCCCCCCCCCCCCCCCCCCCCCCCCCCCCCCCCCCCCCCCCCCCCCCCCCCCCCCCCCCCCCCCCCCCCCCCCGCCCCCCCCCCCCCCCCCCCCCCCCCCCCCCCCCCCCCCCCCCCCCCCCCCCCCCCCCCCCCCCCCCCCCCCCCCCCCCCCCCCCCCCCCCCCCCCCCCCCCCCCCCCCCCCCCCGCGCCCCCCCCCCCCCCCCCCCCCCCCGCCCGCCCCCCCCCCCCCGGGGGGCCCCCCCCCCCCCCCCCCGGCCCCCCCCCCCCCCCCCCCCCCCCCCCCCCCCCCCCCCCGCGGGCCCCGGGCCGCGGCCGCCCCCCCCCCCCCCCCCCCCGCCCCCCCCCCCCCCCCCCCCCCCCCCCCCCCCCCCCCCCCCCCCCCCCCCCCCCCCCCCCCCCCCCCCCCCCCCCCCCCCCCCCCCCCCCCCCCCCCCCCCCCCCCCCCCCCCCCCCCCCCCCCCCCCCCCCCCCCCCCCCCCCCCCCCCCCCCCCCCCCCCCCCCCCCCCCCCCCCCCCCCCCCCCCCGCCCCCGCCCCCCCCCCCCCCCCCCCCCCCCCCCCCCCCCCCCCCCCCCCCCCCCCCCCCCCCCCCCCCCCCCCCCCCCCCCCCCCCCCCCCCCCCCCCCCCCCCCCCCCCCCCCCCCCCCCCCCCCCCCCCCCCCCCCCCCCCCCCCCCCCCCCCCCCCCCCCCCCCCCCCCCCCCCCCCCCCCGCCCCCCCCCCCCCCCCCCCCCCCCCCCCCCCCCCCCCCCCCCCCCCCCCCCCCCCCCCCCCCCCCCCCACCCCCCCCCCAACCCCCCCCCCCCAGGTAACGAATATCCTAGTTTAAAAAGGAGCAGTATCTTATATCTCGCAACACAAATTATTACATATTTATTGTTCATACCATTTTAGGGTTTTAACTTTTAGTATGATAGAATAAGTAATTCGATATGTTTGCAATGTTTTATTTACATAAATTAATCACATTATCGTACAGAATCGTAATTTAACCTAAAAAATCGAGACCTAAAAAGCCTCCTCCCATTCTCCCGCCTAAATTGTCTGTTTCAGCTTGTAACCAGTTTCGGATACTAACGCATCATCCAAAGTTAAATCCGTGCTCGTATATCGGTCATGGAAAGTGACTAATGACATCTCGCATCTCCATGTCATCGTCAAATCTTGGGTATACAATCGAGAAAATTATTCCAAATTTATCTCAAATATATTCCCTACTTATTTTAAATTGTACGGTTTTAAAGTAAATCGGTAAATTTTCATCACAGAGTAAACACATTTTACTTTGTGATGACAAAAGGATTGATTACTTGCGTTAGAAGTGCGATGAATTGTTTTGGTATTTTTAAATTAGTTAATAAAAAATTATATTCGTAAAGACTGTGTTGTATGTGGGTATATACTATTTTACAAGACTAGGTAGCGAAAAGCCAAATAAAATGATATAGAAAAATAAAATAAAATATTTTAACATAATTTATTTATTTTCACATTCTCTATTATCCTATCTATCTATTAATTATCAATTCAAAACAACTCTCAGTAATACTCTACATATGGTTTTATCCACTAATTCTTAATTTTGCTTATTTTAAACAATTTTATTTAGGATAATGATAACTAAATAATGCAATTAGCAATTGTTTAAATTATACCCCTTGAACATGAGTTTAAATATTAATCTCTTTTGTTCACTGTTGCTCTTTTGCCTCGCGTCTATGTTAAACATTATCACTTATTTTTCATTTTTTTTTGTCTATGTCTTAATATAAATTCTTGTAACGTAGACATGTATTTCTCACGTATTTTTTTAAGGAGAACGGTGTTATAAGTGGCATGCTAACCAATGAAACACGATTAGTTAACATTCATTTGTCTACACAAGTTTTTAATCGATAAGAAAGACGTTATAATTCCATACAACGCAATAGATATGGGTATGCTAACACCTTGTCCTATAACACAATCAAAACATCTAGGTATATAACAAGCGCATTTATAAATATATCTATGAAGACGCGGCGCGCCTCACAACCTTGACACGGAAGTAATGTCATAAGCTTAAAGACTTTACATAGACAAGATGCCACGCGTACCTCGAAACTTTGAGCCCCTTGGGAACTATATTGCTTCCTTTTCTCTATACAAAACAAATTAGTAGTTGTGTATGTACGATGGCAACTTCGTCAATTTAACATGAGGTTTTATATATGTATACAAGCAGCAAGTAGGCTTTTCTTAAAAATGATTTCCGGTTTTCACAATTGTTTCCAAATTGTTAGAACAAATGTGTGTCTGATTAAAAAAAATTGTGTGAGGGATGACAAAAAATATGTTTAAAAAACTGAAAAAAATACGAAGAATGGGTATCGGAGGTCTGGGGTTCGACTGCTGGGAAATCAATATTAAACACTAAAGAATATGCAAATCCCTATATGGTATGTGTATTATAAAATAGACATGCTCAATTTATTACATACGACAAACCCCCAAAAAATTATATGAATATGAAGTGTAAACAATTTAAAAACAAAAATATTAGTCTAATTTACATACACCTAAAACTAGTTTTATTAGATAAGAACCCTTACTTACAACGTTTTCAACTTGAGAAATTAGGAGTGCATGGCGAAGCGGCCTAAGGGCACAGGGCGGGCGGGAGTTAAGTGAATACAGAATTGAGAATTCAGTTCTGTACATATCATCGTCTATGACGCACGTTTCGCATTCTTTATTGTTCTAATTACGCAAAGTTGGAAAAAGTATATTATGTAAAAGTTAATATACGATCAAATGTGATGAAAAAAGGATTTTGTGTTCGTATGTAAAGGTAGGATAGTATATGATATGTTCCACATTGTCAATTACGTAGCAAAGTATCACAATACTTTATAGAGTGTGCAAATTACATTTTAGCGAATGTTTGAGTTTATAAAATGCGGAATTTACATAGTAAAAATTACAATATATTTCGCCTCTGAGAATTTTCGTTATCAATAAAAAATTTAAAAGTTTTGAAAACCCTGTGTTTATTAAATTACATTGATAGCACGCAAGAAAAATGTTTTTCTATTACCAAAACAACAACGTAAAACCCCACGTGTATATGTTTATTAAATGTAAATTATATTCGAATAGTTTTGACTAAAAAAGGTTTTAATAAACTAGTTCTGAATTGTGTAATGGTAGATTGGCGTAACGTGTGTAATTTCGCAAAAATGTCAAGAAAACAACATTATATTACAAATCTGTTTCGAGAGTTAATTTCATATTAAAGCATATTTACCGATTCACGTGCTATACAAGTATGAAAAAATTGAATTTACAAAGACGATTTAAATGGAACGTTTATGTATACAATTATTTAATTACATTGTTATCAGAACATTATTGTGATTAACTTATCTTATTAATTATTATATATACCTTGTAATAATCTATTAAAAATTATATTTTTATGTTTATCAAATAACAATGGAATTTTAATATCCATTTCATATTGTTTGTCGTTTTTTCCGCAAATTTGCCGAGGTCATTTGATAGTCATATATTTAATACAAATCCAGTAATATTAAAAACAAATTGAATCAGCACTTAATATAAAATATATATAGTTTTATATTAATATATATCTTATTGCACGTGCAAAGATTTAAGTACATTTTGATATGAATTATTTCTAAAAACTATTGCCGATAAAATAGTTATCGTATAGCGCCCTAATACTATTAATATGTTATCATAATATCAATTAATTATAATTTATCGATTACAAATTTAAAATACAATCTAAGTATCGGCGTTTGTCAAATTTAATATCTATTTTTGAAAATTGTGGCCCCCAAAATCCCTTCAATTACAGGTTAGCCAAAGCAATTATCTCTTTTCAACATAGTGTAAACAGAATTTGACAATTAGAGGCGAAACATTACTTAGAGTCTATTTTCCGATGATACCGTTGCTATATAGTTTAACATGTAGAACGCATTAATTTTTTAATGTGAGTTTCAATAATGGGATAAGTCATCTTTTTGTTAATATTTTATAAGTTTCCTTACCAATAAACTAAAAAATATTATTATTTCGAAAATCAACCTGTTTCAAATGTCCTAAGCGAACATATAAAAAAGTAATTGAGCATCGACTGAATGTATTAAATGAAAAACAGTTTAACATTTATATAATCATAAAAACGAAGGCCAATTTAATATCGATTTCCTTATCAAAATTATTGTTGTTGAATTTAAGAATATCCTACCGTATAATTGAATAACAAATTACATATATGATATGCAATTCAATGGCACTAACGGTATATTTATTGCGATTGTGGTATTACAGCAGTCAGCCTTATTTGTCTTACACACAATGCGAGCCGTTTAAGACCGGCTAATCCCGAGAATTGTACCACAATCTGCGTGTCATATTAAAAACAGGTCATTTGCGATTATTTCCGGTCGCCCAATCATTCAAGTCAATGTAAAACAATGTTCAATTTATAAGAGAATATAAAAATTTAGTGACATAAATTTAGGATGTTTTTAGTGTCTAAAATTTTAGAATACCGTTGAACCTGTATGAAATACACGATGGAATGTTAATCGTAGAAAATCTATTTTTTTTCATCCGTTGACAATACATGTAGAGAAGGCGCCAAATCGTATTTCTAACCATCTTCAATAAATCATCTAAAAAAGATTTATGGATCTTATTAAAATTATCAGCTTTAGAGTTATTTACATTTTCTTCATGAATTTACATTTACATCAAGAATGAAATTAGTAACAAACTAATAAGAAGATCTTAGTTGTTAAACTTAAGAACCTATTCGTGGGCGTATTTGAAGATGAGGAAACGAAGAACACATATCGTTCGGATAAAATTCATGTATTTAACCCAAGTTATGTACGCAATTCACATATGTAGAGTTCATTCTGTCTCACCTGAACCCCACAACGAGATTCATGCGATTCATGTGTCTCGGGTCCTCGGAGCTTCTCGCCGTGTGAGACCCATTAAGTTAGCATTAGGCCTCTGATGAAACTCCCACAGGGAAGTGCTAAATATTACACGTACTATTTAACACATAAGTACTAAATGGTTTCAATTAACATTTGAATTAAACACAGCGTTAACTGATATGTTTAATCAGAGCCAACATGTTTGCATTTCACATAAGCAAACGATGTGTTTATGTAGTTATATATTGTTCCGGTTTAATGTATTAGGCTTTAGAATGAAATGAAATTGCGATTGAAATAACAAGGGGTAGAAAAGGTTCAATTCAATTCGTAAGTTTTGCAAGCTTTTAAGGAAGGTAAAGCTATTTTCGTAGCCACCGAGTCGTTTTTTAATATCGTATTACGAGGCACAAGAGATAACCCTAATAGTAGCTACGTCTACATAGCTGACAATACAGTTAGTGCAATGGTCACCGTGATGGACTGCCTAATAGACTCGGATAAGAGCACCAGTACAGTCAAAATTTGGAATAGTTTCGAATATATAATAGGCATAACGATTAACAGGCAATTTATAAGCACAATGCTACAGATTGAAATTCAATTTGTGTTCACGACAGTTTTAGTTTTGTTAATTCTTTAAATGTGTAACCTAAATAAAAGTGTTAAAATATAGCGCAGTTTTTGAAACTTTAAATGCCATCAAAGAATATAGCTAATAAACAATGGCTTGTATTGCGAACCAATTACGTTGCTAACAATGTGTGCCCTATATGGCAATCATATATTCGTATTTACATTTTATAAGGGCACGTACACCGTTACTTCATCAATAATAACTGGTCCAACACATTATTACCAGCGTATATTATTTATATTAGTAGTATTATTTTAAATCAAACTAAATACTACAGTCGTGTTTGTCACAATGTACCCGACGATAGTATAATTTTGATTTTAGTTTGGAGAAGCTTGGAATATATACAAGCGTTAATACTCACAAAAAAGCACTGGAATATTAGTTTTGTTTAAAGCTTTCATTATTCAGATGCATGACGCTTTCTATAAACATAAGTATAATAGTTGAATACCAAAAAAAACATTTTTTTAGAATTGAATCCCCTTATTCAGTCTCGTATCTCGAATATCTATAATTGTAAGTAGCAAAAGTACGTCTCCTTTCGCCTCTGAATTTACCCACTACGTCGTGCTCGATCATAATCTAGCAATGTCTACATTATCAGAGCAAGACCACGATGGATTAGTATCAGCAATTTCTTAATTTTAAATTAAAAAGAAGTCTTAAGAGAGAAAGGATAACTTAATGGTAAACAATTTGTTATTGCTACTGAATCCTAAATACAAATTTATACAAATACTCTTCACCTTTACACATGTCGATGTACTTTAATTTCAATTAACAAAGGTCCGTGTATCGAATTGCCACACGTTTACAATGCCTATATGCAGCGACGCGTGGGTGAGGCCTAATAAGAGTTCGATTGACATAAAGCGTTACCACACGCGGGTTAATGTCAGTACCGGTGTTCAATCAATTCTCAATTATCTTACATACGTCGGAAATCAAGTTGATTGGACGTGTTATGGGGGCAAGTAGGTGTCGTTTAGTATTCCTTTAGTTCATCTAAATGTATTTTACAAAAGTAGAGAAAATGTAAATTTAACGCAGACTTGCTTTAATAACATTTTCTATAGTCTATAATCTATCCTCTATAGTATAGCGAGTCTATATTATAGTAAAGCGAGTAAAAATATGATGGAATTCGGCGCAAATGTTTCATATAATGATAGTCTTTATCATTTTATGAAACCCCCAAATGAAAATATGCTGTATCTGCGGTGTGGCATGAACATCAGCATGCCTCACAATCTGAGTGTTATTCTGTGATATCAACATATTTCGAATACCAGTGGAACTATCCCGTATACGACTTCGTCTCCGCAAACATCTGACGTTCTATAATCTGTGCAAATTCAATAGTAACCACAACATATTGTTTGCATTGAATGCAGAATATTCAATACAAGAGCATGTTGAGATGACGACTTATATAGGCGTTTATCCTTAATACTAAACATATACAGTTCCTCTGGGTGCAATTCCCTTCACAAAAATGAATATATGTCATACGGCTGACATATAATCTGTTTTTTTTATTAGCCAATGAACATAACGAATAGCCCTTTTGTTTTTGTACTAGCATTTAATGAACTTACATTACATTACCACAATACAAATGGTGCATAACATTTTAAGTATTTGATAATATTCATTTAGCTCCATCACAAAACAAATATTAGTGTTGACAAATTGCATATTGCCTAGTAATAGCAATTAGTACAATTACAATTACTAAACTGGAAACACTTTTCATTATGGAGATGGGTTAATAAATGCTTATGTTGCTATTTTTCAGTTACAGTTTAAGATAATTGACGTCTCTAGAAATAGATCAGTACATTATACGTTCAGTCGGGATTGCGAATATTAAGTTGAAATATTTTATTTCTCTAAGATATATATATATCACTTACTAATGTTGGTACAAATATCCAAAATTAATGTTCGTGCTTTTTATACATGATCCAAGCATGTTCCAATTTTTTAATTACTTAAATAGTCGCTACCCGTTATACCAAAATATTATTAATTTATTCATTTTAAAGCGGTACACCGCAATCTTATCAATTTATGTAAACAAAAATAGCGAATGAGCAATATCGAGTAATTATTTAGACACTGTATTTATTTATGTCTTGAGATGGGAGACAGCAAACACGATAAGAAAACCATTGTAAGCCTTTTCGTAGAGTCCAGTCTTGGTTATTTTGCGACAACGTGCAGTTGTTGAAAAATGTTATTTTTCTATCTTTGTTCAACGTTCGTATTGCTCTCCGCTTTCGTTATTTTGAAGAAAATTAAAATTGCACAAAGGGTAAGAAACAAAGACTTAAAATATTTGGGAACATTAAAATCGCTCTTTTATTCAAATTAAGTAAAGGCAGTTGAATGTTTACCTGAATTAAATCATATAGAGAAAGTAAAAATATATTTTAATTAAAACTGATTAGTTAATAATAGATATTTCATGTATGACGCTTTATTATTCTACATTTGCACATATTATACCATTTCATTGTAAAAAAAATGTGTTTTTGTAATCTGTAATTAAATGTCAGTTTTACAATGCTTGGAATGATTAGGACGAATTGAATATTGCTATAAAAAACGTTTAATACGAACACTTAAAAGTATGGGATTTCAAATGATGTAACTCAGGTAGATGAACCCTGAGGTGACAATTTTGCTACGGAAAGCCACTAAGCAGTCAATTCGAATGCGACGAGTAGTGCCTTTAAACATATCTTGACGAATTTAACAGAAACAAACGAAAAGACATTGCTTATAGAACCACTAGTCTTAACTCCTAAGTATTAAAAATGACTCCGTCGGTTTTTTAATCCGAATCATCTTTTGTTTTAACATCGAAGTGCTATATTTTAAGTACTAATGTTTCAGTTTAAAATGGGTGGCTGGTTAAGCTACCTATGGTGGGGTGGTGACCCAGACGCTGTTAACCCGATGTCGGGCCTCACGAAAAGAGAAATATATGCTGTCCAACAATCCTGGGCACCCGTTTATGCTAATTCCATAACTAATGGAACCGAATTATTGAGGAGGTAGGAAAACATGTTTTTTATTTATTTATTAAAAAGGTTTTTATTCTTATAGATATACCTACAGAGTAGCAAACTAAAAGTAATTAGATATTTTGTCAGTATTATTTAAAGCAAAAACTTTAGGTAGGACTAAATTTCGCTTTAATTGTAAATGGATCGTGACCTCTTTAATTTTTCAAATTATTTATTTCTATACACTAACATGTTTAAATAAAATAAACTAATCTGCAAATATGTCTATACCAAAAATTTAAGAATTATTGGACGACACAAATAAATTTCGTAATATATAAGTAATTCAAAAGGAAATACATTTTGGACTCTTGTGCCTGGCTCGTTTTTAAGCTTAATTTAAACTTAATTTTACAGACTATTTCAAACATACCCCAACACAAGAGAATTTTTTAAAATGGTAAAAAGCTCCTCTGAAGAAGATTACCCACAAAACCCTCAGTTCAAGGCCCATGTAATCAACCTCATGTCTTCAATAAATACGGCGGTGGCAAATCTCAACCAACCGGAAGTGGTAGCGGCCATGATGAATAAATTAGGAGAGTCACATGGAAGACGGAAAATACAGCAAGAACATTTTAATGTAAGTAGGGCGCTCTTTTTAATATTACTTAAAAATTCCCGACAAATGGTTAGAATTTTATTACAATAAATTAAAGTACGACAATATTTTCTTAGATCTTTTCTATAAACACGATTATTAGATTCATAAGTTTTTCCTATAAAAGGGGCCTTCCATCTGGCTACATTCGGAAGTAACATGCTTTGTTTTTCAGGACTTGAAAAACGTTATAGTAAAAATGTTTATAGAAGTGCTGAATTTAGATGCTTCTACCCTGGGGGCATGGGGAAAAACAGTGGATTTCTGGTACAAGCACATATTCGAAACTCTAGGAAAAATTGAGACCAGATAACGTGACGGCAGTACGTTTAGGATAAGGTTATAAATGGCTATATCATTTCTACAATGTATTAATTTACGTTTGTAAGGTATTATTAAAATATAGTAATTTATATAGTTTTATTAGCTCGTTCAGGACATAATTGAGCAAATTACCATTTGCCTTTTAGTGTTCCGATCCCGTTTCATTTAAAATAAGGAAAGGATTGGAAAAGGGCCAAAATAAAACACCAAGTTTTAATTTTTTTTTATTTTTTTACAATTAATCAGATAACATACATATCAAACCAGCCGAAGTATGGCTAAACCCATTTATTATCTAAACTTATGAACAATACAAGAAATTGATACATCTCAAATTCACTTACATTAAATATAGATATATTATATATGCATCCACTCTACATAAAATCTACAACCTACTTATTCATAATCTAAGTTTGCATAAATTCAAAGTAAATATGCCCAAAAGAAATATTGTTGAACTATGAATATACATATAACTTTTTGGCAATTAATTGAGTATCATTTCTGTGCATAGCAAAATTAATTTTCTTTAAATGTAACTTAGATCTTATTTATAAAGAGGCCACAAATATAACATACGTTTCTGTCGTCAGTTCGATTACATAGGGACTTTTGTTTAACATTATTGCCTATATACTATAAACGTTACTCTTATGAAATGTAAGAAAAATATCATTACTCGTTTACTGGATTAGCCTAGCAGTGCTGTGCAGTGAGTCGAGGGTGTACGGACGGGACGCGGCGGCGAGCGTACTAGCGTGCACGTCCCAGCCGTTGTGCGTACACGTTGCGCTGACGTACCTTACAATTCCCTTCCTCTACGTCTATCCTATCCTTACTACACTTAATATAACATATACCAATACAATACCATACAACACTTCACATAATGATCAAAACAACTATTTGTCATCTACATAAAATTTTTTCCAAATGTTTATATTAAAATATTTCTACTTATCGTAACCTTTAATTAGTTACAGCCAACCAACTTTACAAATAATTGATACATTAGACTCTCAAATAGATCTCTACTAACTATTATTAATGGTAAAAAATAAAGAATAAAATACTTCTAAACATTGCATTTCAATCACATTAGGTTTAGTTATAATTATACAATAATAACATCTTTTTAAAACCCGAACATAAGTATTACAAGAACATTGATATCGTTGAGTTCTGGAATGGAAAATAGCACATTTAAATTCACTAACTGTTACACTTATATAATAATTATTGTTCTCCTGCATTGTTTGTAAAATACATTGCTTTTAGGTAGAGTTTCAGAAAAATAACAATCAAAATATATCAACTATGCTATATGCTGATATAGTTCATGATATATACCTTAATTAAAAATAACTTAAAGAAAAGTTAAACAGGTGGGTGTACCAAATAACAGTGCAGTGCGTTTGATAAGTACGGGAGAGGCGATAAACAGTTAATATTAATACATAGGTGAGGTTATCGAATGAGGTAATAGATACAAGGAGATACTGCCGAGCGTCCCGACGCTTAAGCCTCAGGGGCTGCAACCAAGACTGCCTCTCTTATTTGGTACGCGAGGTTTATCGACTGAACACGACCGACCCATAGTATCGCTGTAACATCAAGCCTCTTCATCAAGGCACATACACGAACCTGCGCAATTAAAGCGCTCAGCTCTCTTAAAGCGTACTATGCAATCGAAGCGACCGCGTCGAACCGAGCTTCCGAGCGATGTGCTTCATTTCACCCTACGTAACCTTACGATAACTCACAAACACACAATTTGACATAGAGAAAATATTAAACGAGTTTCAAATAAATGCCGAATCGTTACAAAAGAACATAAGGAACACTACAGCAGCAATCAAATTGCGAATACATTTGTACTACATAAAAACTTAATACACAACCATTTGCGCGAAAAAAGACTGAAAAAGTTCAACTTTTTGTCACAATGAAACAGGTAACAATAAAATATTCAAGCGTAAGTGGGACTTCTCGCGCCTTCGACAGATTCCCTTTATATCTAAATATTGAAATTTTGTAATCGACACTATCTAACGCGCGAGATATTGCATAATACCTGTTTCATCATCCTTTAATACTAGATCTTTAGAATAAATTTCTCATCACAGAGATTTGCACAAAAAATCTAAGCCTATTGATATTCAATTATGAAAAATGCCTTATTACAATTATGTCCAATAAAAGTACGAATATTAAGGAGGATTATTACATGGTTGTTATATGAGACGAGACAGCTTAAAACTAACACTAAACTTATTAATTATGTTGATATTGTTATTTTTACGTCACTGCAACACGCTTTTAATAAAACTACGTTGTACTTTCAAACAAAGGTGGTACCGAAAAATATACTTTATTATAAAAACAACAACGCCAATAATTTATTACTTTTAGAGAGATGCCACACACTACCAAAAAATGCAATCGGTTGCACATTATTTGAAACTGTTCAATAAAAGACGTTACCGCGAACTCATTCGAATAAGACATGTCAGACGATATGCAACTTTAAGGAAATGAAATGGTCAGGCGACATCGGTGGTAATAATGGATACCTAAATTGGTTATCAGTCTCTCTTCGTACAGATGTCATGCGGTTTGGTTTTGACTTAGACTCATTGGGATGGTCCTGCATTACGACGAGGTGGGCTCGGTGACGCAACTCCTACTCTAAGGCCTACGGCGAGTAAAACAGAACATTATGCGCAGTATGTCTCGTCGCATACACGCGTCGCTGGCAGTAGGAAACCTCTAACAAAATAAATATTCTCATCCGACTCACTGGATAATATTAAAAATATTTTCTTAATCACAGCTATCAGTCTGTTAAAATTTAAATTAAGTATATTTCAGAATTGGATTAGTCGTTCCTCACTTATAGGTTATTCAAGTACAATCAAGGTACAAAAGTGACTAAGTTAAGAGTGCAGAGTATTGTAACAAGTCGCCAATGCGATTGTACGATAAATTGGAACATGGGAAATTTGGTCGTTGAAACTACGTTACGTATGTTAGGGACGCGGCGCGTCGGGACCGTATCAACTTATAGTAATTGAACAATGAATATAAACTTCACACAGGTACAACAGAGATCTAATGAAAGAATAATACGAATACAACTAGTTATAAGGATATGATATAATTATGCTCTTAAGCGATGTCCGAATGCGAGAGACTAGAAGCAACGTGCTGTGCTAGCGAGCAGTACCGGAGTCTACTGCATCAATTAACTTGGTGGAGGGGTTGGCTTCGATACACATACATTATATACATTACACGCGATATTGTGAAAATCAAAATGCATCATGAAAGGTATTTACGAAAGGCGTTCATTGTACGGTTGTGCTTGTACATTTGACGAGTACTGCTCAATGAACAAACGAACGGACTGAATGTTCACTTACTGGTCTACGATAATTAAAAATATAGCAGCTAAAAATATTCTCGGCGATCACATTAATATTACCACATAGAGAAATTTAGCTTAGTTCAACATTTATCATGGCCCGCTGTTTACACGTAAAGTCACTCAGTACATTTTTTTTAAAATATTTTGTATTAATCAATTATTTGTGTTTATCAACACCCTTTCACTTACAGCTATATACCAATAATACAAAAATCCATTTACTATAATTAAGGTAAATTTTAGATATTTAAACGCTAAAATGTAAAATATGAAACATCCTAAATAAACTCTGATATTCCAATTATAGGCATTAGCTCAATTAATTAAATATATTCTTGAGTGACTATGACAAAAAGAGAAATGCAATACAATACTACTACCCAAGGATTCCCTTGTAACGAATCACAGGGTCCAAGCTGCTCGGGCTGCCCTATCGCCTACGATACACTACGATACGTCAAAGCCTTCGCTAGGTTATATTTGGTATTCACTAAATCGCACCACAAAACAAGACTAGAGGAATGATTGCCTCTTGTGCCGACGTCGGCGCCGCTTCGTCGCCACTCCGCCACGATACCTCAATTATAAGGAAGACTAGTTTCATTGTAAGATATCACCTAATGTGCTTCTATTGTATCAGAGCGACAACGTCATTGTACAAAAATATATAAATCAAGACAACAAGCAAACAGTATCACCTTATCAACTTAAAAGGCCTTGAATATTGTGCACTATTCCTACGGTTACGAGACTAAAACTAAAGTCGCGTGTCTTTTCAGCATGCCTCGGCGAACATACGCTTTAAGAGATTTCGTAGACAATTTGGTCCCTACACAACTGTTCCAGTGTGAAGCGAAAGCCAGCTGAGATCTGTTCCTTGAAATGCTGCGCTAACACAATGAGACTCGGTCATGTAAAAGATATTAAAAACATTTAAGAAAACAAGTAGAAACGCTGTATTTTATCTCTATTGACTTTTATCGAACGTCAGCCAAACACGATGCAGTCTATGGTGGTCCGTTTAATTTTAAAATCATTAAAACTAATCATTGGAGCTGACAATACTAATTAAATTTTTTACTCCGCTAAGGAAATGTTAAATATATAAATAATAAAAATAAAACAACAATATTATGAGCAAACTACCATAAGAATACTTGAGCTAAATTAATAACCAGAGCAGCTTGGATACGCGGCATGTGGTGGAAATGGCTCCCATTTGTACGATCAATAGTTTGTTGTGATGTCAGAGATCCATGGATATTACTTAATGGCATTAACATCGACTTTGGCATTCAAGTATTATGGAATCGGTTCGGGAAGCCCGCGCGTTACGCGCGAACGGTCACCAATAGAAATTCATGAAAATAAAATAAATAGATATTATTTACACATATTAATATATATATATATAAAATGTTGATTGATGACATAACACTTACAATAAAAGTAAAACGTAGCTAAGCTCATTAATGCTTACACAAGGCGTTGGCGCGGGCCCCGGTGCTCGCAGCCGTATATTGTCTACACCTAGTCCGAGCGGTGCCTATCGCCCCAATAACTTGAAGGAAACGATTCAACCTGCCATCTGTTACGGTAACGTACCACAGTTCATTGAGGCACAATCATTGGTTTTTTATCATTTTTTTTCATTATTTTTTTTTTTTTCTTTTTTTCTTTTTTTCTTACAATTATAAGTATCTATGATAATTATTATTATAATTACTTTTAGGTACGTAAATTTATTCTAGTTAACAGAAACAAGTCACGAAAATGTTAGAAGTGAAAGCGTGAAGCGTATTAAAATCTTTAAGAATATAATGTTACAATATATACATATTATATGTGTACGGTATAAATATACAACAACGTAATAACACAGACTAAATTGCACGTGGCGCAATTGTGTGCAGGAAAATGACGCAGTCGATGAATCGAATGGAGATTCAAATATCGCGGCGCAGACGCCACTCTTCACAACCTAGCCGGGATATTAAGGCTCGCGGACACGCTCTGGGCCGACGCTTTGACGTACGTCACGAGACACGTCGTGCAGGACTCCTCTAGAGTACGAGTGTCGCGACACAGGCGCCCCCGCTCGCCAGAACCGACACCAAACGCCTAGATACGTCGCATATATCTTTACGCAATATTAAGTACTGATTATTACACTTTAACTGACTAAAAAGGCATGACTTCTATCGTCTTTATTCTATGGACACATACACTACAGGGCACTGGATCATTATACTTTCGTTACTTGGCTTGACTAAATTTAAAAATTGAAAAAATCTTATAAAAATTAATTTATTTTTATTCTCATCAATTTTATTGCTGTATTAAATTCATATTAAAAACCAGTAGGCAACTGCGCTTGAGGCATCGAGTTTCGGTGTATACGTGGACAGAAGTACACCAGACGATTAAAAATAATATATTTTTATTTAACCTTATCAAATCGATAAAAGAAACACCCTCACATAAAATTGAGCTCGACAACAATACAATTGACATTGGCCTGCTATCGCAATATTGTTGCACAGACGTAACGCGAATGGTATAGGAACATCAGATCAATAACCCGTACCGCAAATAATTTCAAAACAATTTGGAAGATATGTCTAAGCGAACGCTATGAATTTTGTTCCAACCACCGTCTCAATCTTTGATACTGATTCTTTGGCACCTAACATTAAAGTCGAGATGACTCGCTCATTATGGCCCCTATAAATACTCAGTGCATACGATGTGCCTTCATGTAAAAATATTTCCACACGTACATCACGTAAACAAAACATTTTTACATTTGACTACCAAACGCGGGACTACAAAGGCAGCAAAGAATACGCGTTCGGACGACCGGCGACCGTCCACTACTCGCGAACATGTTATGTGAACACATAGAGAACTAGAGCTACGCGTCCGAAGCGATCGAATCCTAAGTCACGAACACACTTCGATCACTCACTTTATATTACTTTGTGAAGAGCGCGGGGCTCGTTAAGGTACAGCGAAACTTACAGCTAGCCTAGCACTAATCGTTATTAAGATCACTGGAAGATGCTCATACGAGATACAATAGTACGCTGCGTGCTCGATCGCTATCCAGATAATTGAAGCGACGCCTTAGCTTACCCCATAACACACTGGTAATGATATATTTTGGCAGAGTATCTCTGTGGCACACCATCAATAAATTAAAGTAAATAAAAATGTAAATAAACTTTTATATGATAACGAACATTTACAAGTGCGATCGTTGCCGTATAATATCATAGTATGCTTATGGGAACTAGCCTATAGGACTTAGGATAGCTTACACCTACGACCGTAATACCAAGACGACTACACTACAGGTATATTATTAACAGAATATCTAAAGCATATGTCACTTTGAATAACGTTCAAATTGAGCCTATAGAAAATACCACAAATCTTTTATTAAATAGATATTGATATGGCTAAATTTAAGTTAGAACTTTATACTTATCTATACACAAAAGTGTAATATTTAAATTACCGTCAATTATAGTACTTTATAACATGTCTCACAAATGTATGTAATATAAAATGATAAAACAATTTTTAATTTAATATATTAGGTTACCCTTACATTAATCGTATAATCTAGATAATCGTTTTATATATTTATTTAAACATAAAGTGGCACTTGAATCACAAATACTGGAAAAAATTTGGGGAAACGGCATCGGCGGTGCCTCGGCGGCCGCAACTCCCTAACTCCTAGCTGCTTAGGCAAGATCACATCACGGGGCGAGCCGGCCGCCTACCCTTCAGACTATACGGCTTAAAGGAATTTATCGCTACTAGAATGCACTTCCAATCTCAATCTTTTTTGTTTTTTTTTTATTTTACGTATTATTTATAAAATTTATAAACTAATAAAACAAATCAATCCGGGTAAAATGCACTTAAAGTTATTGCTGAATAAAATATCACTACTGGAAAACGAGAGCTCATCGAGCGAATTCGAAATAAATAATATAAATACGACACGGTAAGCGAATAAAAACGACAAAAAAAAAACGCGAAAGAAAAACTTGGAACGCAATCATCCGCGCGGCGAAACAGCAACAGCCCGCGGACGCAACAAAATAAATACACGCTAATATATGCCACTCGTACGGAAGGAAAACTGACGCTTGTAGTCCGCGTAGGAATCGCGGCCGTTCGATTTTTGAAATCACTCGAGTTCGATTTTCGAATTTCACGCTCGGCCTACAAAGGTTAGTTTAGGTACAAGCGACAACACGGGACGAGTGAGTGAGGTAGCCCGCGACTCTAACCCTACCGCCGACACTACCTTTTTGGTGCTCGCGACGACGCGTGCGCACGCGCGTCTTACACGCGCCCGCGCGCACCACTCGCGACAATCTAACGCTATAGGGCTAAATACTACAATGAACACTTACGAAACAGACGATAGTATGTGGACAGTTGGCTACCGCGGGTGGGTCTGGACGTCCCAACATCTGATAGACGAGACGAACGTCGACCCGCCCGCACCACGTGACTAGGCGAAAATCCCACTCAGGGGAAAGCGTAATTACAACTAGACACCTATTTCGGTCCGAACCTCGTTTGTACAAATCGGCGCGGACAAAACCGTGCAACTTCGGAACACTACTTTGTATTGGTGCCCGATTTGTGCTTTGGAAAGTTGCACAAGTTTGTGACGCACCATTTCAGTGAATCGTGAGAGCACGTTGAGACCGCATAGATGTTAGGACTTATCTAAGGATGCTTAAATGGACTCTCCGCCGAGTAGATCCGGGGGCAGGAACGAGTTGAGACCGGAGGGCGTAGCGCGAGCCTCGTGCTGGTCGGGCCAAAGCCCGGGGAATCCGCCCCAGCCTTCCTGCTGCAATAATTATTTTGTTAATCTCTCGGCCCATAACAATTGCTAAAAATGACTAGGACTTAAATTCATCTACCTTAGAGCCTCCACCGGCTCTCCAAGCACCCCCGCCGCTGGAGCCGAGATGCTGCAAGAGAAGCTGCACGTCTGATTCCACCGGAGACTCAGCGAATATCGTGGTGTTGCTCAGCACACAGTTGTTGAGGGCCATTTGAGCCTGTCATTTCATTAAACATACGTTAAAATGTATAGCCTATTAAATTGAAGGGAAATAAATACAAGGGAATTTGCCAAAATAATATTATAATAAGTAAGAAATTTCAAATTAATTATTTTAGAAATTAATTATATAAGAAGTTTTATATATATATCTTTACTGGTAATCCAGTATATTTACTTGGAGTGACGAATGAGTATTACCTTCGCAGCCTCTTCGCGTGTGGAGTAGCGTGCGAGAGCCAGCCCTTGGTTGAGATAAAGATGGAAGTTCTGCAACGGGCCGTGCTGTACGCACAATGTCTTCAAAGTAGATCCGTCGATCTGAACAAAACAATTTCAAATTTATTTCATAATTATAAGCAGGATTCATTTCATACAGCAGATTAGATTAGGTAAAAATGTAGACTGTACCTGGATCGAACTAGAACCCTTTTTGGAAAATTCAGCATTGTAATACATATTAAAATGTGCATCCAAATTTTTTGTTTTGTGTGTGTATGTCGATTCGTTCGATATTTGAAATAGAAAGTAACCTGTTTTAGGGTGAATTTAATGAAATAAATTGCAAAGTATATTTGTATAAATGTATAAAGCGATGTCGCATTTAATTGCGGATGGCGTTTCTTTTAAACACAAAAACCTGTTTAGGCCAAGGCGTTCTAGATACTCTATTGTTATATTTGCATACACTTAAATCATTGAATGAAAACAAGTTATTGTATCGTATTACGACAAGAATATACAACACTAAGTATTATGAAATATTTGTTTAAATTCCATGTCATTGCTTACTTTTAGTTCCCTGACCTTATTGATGTTATTGCATGTATGCAATTATGAATCGATTTCTACATTTCTCGACAACTTCCATACAACAAATTTAATGACGTCATCAACTTGCTTGTCGGACTATATTTTTTATTGATAATTAGGGAAATCTAAGAAATAATAACCTTTTTTTAACATTCATTTTAAAAAATTGGGAAAAACAAATTAGTTGGAAGAAATTATATTCATGCTCACCTGAGCAGTAAGATTCTTCAGCAGCAGCCAAGTGGAGGACTGCCAAGAGGGGACACTGCGCGAGTTATTCGCGTGGTGCTGCGGCCACTTGTTCAGTCCGGGTGGCGCTACCCTCCCCTTTGCTCCCCAAGCGTCAGTCTTCAGACCCCCAGCGCTGGTCACAGGGGGGTAGCTCCAGGTGGAAGAAGAAAGGCTTCTTTCCCCTCCGGGAGGGGAGGTCTTTCCACCGAGCATGTCGGAATCCTTGATGGCCGTGAGTGAGAGTGGAGATCGCACTACAGATCCAGGTGTCATTGCTGGATCATCTTCTACAGTCTTTATTTGATTACCCTGGGTGATTAATAAGTATTTATTTTCCAATTTAAACTCTCTCATTTATATACATATATTATCCATGAATTTTTAATTATTAACATTTTAACGAGTGTATATAAAGCCTCCTTCCAGTACATGTTAAAGAAAATAAAAGATTTTATTTAAGCTTACCACCAGTCACTCTATTATCAGAGACTAAGAGAATAGGTAGTATATAGTAGTCTCACCTTCCAAGGCTTGCCAGGTTCGAACTCCGGCACGAGATCATAGACGGGTGGATGCGTGTGCGCAGGCCAGTCCTTGCCGTCGGCCACGTCGGCACCTTCGCCCCATTCGGCGCCACGCCCGACGCCCCAAGTGCTGCAAGATAATTGAACACTTTAGATATACTCAACGAATAACTATATTCACAAAACTTGAGATCAAATTAGCAACTAGGCAAAAAATTATCTCTAAAATCAATGACAATTAGAATTTCAAAATAATAAATACATCTGATTTTCGCTTATTAATATATCTATATCTCTGAAGACAGCCGACCCTCTCTTATACATCTGGCAATAATTATTTTTATGTCTTTGATTTCCCAGAAAATGTAAGTAAATACAATACTATTGACTTACGAGTCAGGCTGTAAGCCGATCTGATTGAGCTGGGGGCTGGTAGCGCTCTTGGCAGTTCCAGGGGCTCGGCTGAAATCTGTCCCTTCGCTCTCCTTGTCTAGAGACGGCAGCTTCCACTGGTTAAGCCGCGATTGTTGGTTGGTTGCGCCATAGCCCTAAATTTTTTCCCATTAGTATTTAACTTTATTATGTCAATAAGGACTGCAAAAATATTCCTTCAATGTGAGTTACTATTAACTTACAGCCTGTGAATCTTTGCCGATACTCATATCGCTGAAGTTATTGCCGAGCTGAGTCAGTGGATCATGGCTCTGCTTGTACAAGTCCGCTCCACCAGCTTGTTGCTTCATGTATAAGGCCTGCTGGTTTGCTATTTGGTTCTGAAAAAAATATTTTTCATAAGATTTTTATGATTTACCACTGTTTAAAACTTTAATATTTTAATATGTTGATTCGATTTTTTTTTTCTTAACAAAATCCAGTACTTTACTAGCCACAATACTAGCTATTTATAGGGAGTATTTACACTCAACCACAGCCAACAGTTATAGCTCATGACAAATGTTGACTGCACCAGGGATCGAACACGGGAATTTATCTTCTCGTTTAACAATATGTCAAGTTTCATTAAAATGCCACGATATTGTATTGGCTGAAAAATTTGTGTATACAAAATGGAACATACCTGTAAAGCAGTAATCTGCTGCTTTGTCTTGGAGATCTGCATGGAGTACTGAAGTGCAAGGGATGAGTTGGCCTTTGAAATGGCCAAAGTGTGTTGTTGCACCAATTGTTGTAGCACTTTTATCTGTTAAAAAAAAACAAAATGTTGTCACATTTCTGCATGTCGGAGACTGAAGTCATGGTTTTCTTTGAGAGACCTGCATGTTGATTGAAGCAAGAATCACAAAGGTCTCTTCTGTATATGTTTCTTAGTAATTAGCTTTTTGCCACATGTTCGAGATGTCTAGTCTAGTTCTTAAGTATTCCAGTTTCCTTATGATTCCAACATGTTAATAATTACATTTTTTAAAAAGGTATTGGTGTAAGGATTCAAATGCACAACCTTAGGGTTAATACTATGATTGAGTAATGGTCATTATAAAATCTAACATACTTTCATTGATCTAATTCTCAAAAACTTAGAGTAAAAGTTAGACTAATCCGCGCCATATAACTTTAATTATCTAAACCAAGAAAGTATATGTGAATTTAGCAAAATTATGGATATACATAAAATGGATGTAGTTATTAAAAGCTTATCATATAAAATACGTGATAAGAACGACTTTCAACATTAAAACTCCATTACGTGTAATAACGTGTAACGATGCTCCAGCCCCAGCCTATTAATCGAAATGCTCATTAGTTTCTGTTTAATTAAAGCGTACACAGTCTATTTCTCAGAAATACATTTTTAACTACCGATGCGCTTAACGCTAATTAGAAATTATTAGCAACTAGCTCTCTCTGCGCGCGAAATGTTTAATATGGCACAGAATATCATGGAATCACTAATACAATTCGGGACCTCAGTAAAGGAAGCAATTTCCTGTCATACATATGCAAAATATGATAATTTAATTTAATGTGGGGTTCTTTATATTTGCGGTCATATCTCTTTCATGAGAAATGAATATTAAAACACACGCTAACTAATAATTTACTTGCACTTCTTTTTAATAATTTCTTCATATAAAATCTTATTAATTGTGTTCAAGAACAAAAAAAAAAAATTATTAAGAACGTATCTCCATTGAGAATGACCCCTCAGCGGTGGTACTACATGATTTTGTACGGTAGCTCTTGATAGATTCGTATTCATGTATATTTATACAAAAATAAAATATGTTTAATAATTGTAACATCAGTACAATATTTGTTCAATGGAAATTAAATAATTAATTATTTATTTAAATATTATAATATAAAATTGTATTTTTTATTAAATGGAATATGGTATACAGTTAAAATGTATCAGATGAACCAGGACTTAAGAAATTATTAAAAAATAAGTAAACAATATATACCTGTTGTAAGAGTTGGTTAAGCAGTACCAATGTTTGTGGAGCCAATGGCTGGTTCAATATCTGATGGTTAAGGTATCCAGCTGTCACAGCCATCTGTATCTGTTGGACTAGCATCCGGAGCTGGGCTGTGCTGGGTTGACTGCTGTTTCCAGAACCGCTGGAAAATTATAAGTGCTATTTCAAAAAGAAAACTTTTAACCTATAATTATAAAGGTAATATTTTGTAAGATATGTTGATATTCACATAATCTCAAAAAAATGGCTTGCCCTACCTAATTTCATATCCTGTTACCTCAATACATGTTCAAATTTGACCACTGCAAGAATTTTTATTGTCTATCTCACCTGTTATGATTGAAGGATGGATGATGCTGTACTGCATGCGGCGGTGGCTGATTCAGTAGCTTCTGGACTACCGCAGGTGAAACTGACGGCACTGCTGGTTGCTGCTGGAATGGTCCATGGTGGAAGTGGTCGTCACGACGCCAGCCATCGCCGCGGGCAGCTGCTAGCATTTCTGCGGCCTCTTCTACGTTCATATCACGGCTACGAAGCGCAGCCTCGGCTTCTTCTTTCTTGTATCCCATTTCCAAGAGGATTCTGCGACATACATTTTACTGTCATATTATTTGCATCAACAATACAAAAGGTGAATTTTGTAAGTCCTTAATTTAATTTATAATGAAAACCTGTGCTTATAAATTTACAGAACAAAGATTGTATAATAACAACGACTATTAGTTCTAAGTATCAGAGGCTTTAACAGACACGAAGTACTCAATGATTGGACACCAACCTGAACTGTTTACTATTCCAGACCATTTCCTTGGTCAACTGCTTGCCGATGGAGCCTCCCTGAGGCGGCTTAGGGCCCCCCCATTCCGCGATATCATCAGGCCAGGCCCCAGCGGGACCGGCTGGCTTCGGCTTAGGCACAGGCCATAGGCCGGGTGCGGATGCATCCGACCAGGCTGGGACATCTCGGTCAGGCCAGCCCGCGTGGGGTTCCTCCCAGGAGCCATTTCGCTGGGAGTGCGTGCCCCAGACGGCGTCTGGCTTGGTAGGCGTGGGGGGGATCCTAGAGGGGGGCGGGGGGGCCCCTGGGGCGCGCCCCGGGCCATGCCTCCCATGCCTGCCCGCTGCGCCCACAGGGACGTACCGTCGTCGAAGGCACCCGCTGCACGACGCGCAGCCGGCGGAGAAGGCTCTTCCCATCCGCTCACCTTAATGCCATCCTTTGGTCCCTGCAATGGTAGTATCTATCATTAAGGGCAAAATGATTCCGTCCTTATTGTACCTATATTATATGTCAAAGTGTAATCAAAACTCCTGTAACCGATGGAAAATTATAATGAAAAGTTACGCTAGTTCACGGCTGTCACTTTAGACCGTGACGAATTTATTTTTTATGTTCTTCTGAAATGTAACTAAAAACGCTCACATAATTCAAAATAAAAATTTATCACGAAAATTAATATTCTTACCTGGGCACCCCATTGGTTGACAGCACCGCTTGGCATCATCTTGTTGGGAGCAGCTGCCGTGTGCTGATGGTGCTGATTCCACATATCGCCATTGAGGCGGCCAGATATCCCCCCACGTAGGTCTGGAGGTTGTTGGCGCGGGTCGGGAGTGCGATGGGGGTCCATCCTGGGGTCAGCTGGCCGGTGGGGTTCACCCCAAGCGTTCCAGTCATCCTTCTTTGGTACTCCCCACTGCTGCGAGTGGGCTGGCGGGCCTCCTGGCCATTGCTGCTGCTGCGGCGGCCCAGTCCAGACATTCGCAGAATCCGCGGCGTCATCATCTTCGCCCCAAGTTCCACCAATATTCGTGGTAGGAGTGTGCCCCCAGGGCGTTTTAGACGCCGGCTGTGGAGGCGGTTGGCCACCATTCCTCAAGTGGGCCTCCCAGAGATCAGTTCCAAGAAAAGCACCATTATTAATATTTGGTTTCCAAGCTGGTGGACCTCCTGCTGAGTCCACTTTAGAACCAGGTTCAGGGGATCCGGGAACTTCCCAATTTGTGTCTTGGTTTACGTGTTGCTATATGAAATCAGGAAAAAAATATGGAATTAATACCTTCAAATATAAGAAATCTACAAGATTTTATATCAAGTCTACTTACGCCGCCCCAGCCATCTTGACTGAATAAAGCCTCCCTCATAGAATTAAGTTGTTCTATTTTCGCGGAGGACGTATTATTTGTCGAGTTGCCATTGTTGCCATTTGAAGTTGGACCATTTGCATTGGCATTCGCGTTTGGCATATTATTCCCGTTTCCATTTCCATTTGTACCTAAAAATACAAGTTTCACTTACAACATGTGGTAACACATATAAAATTGATTTTCTGTAATTTAATTAAAGCTACATTAATATATCTATTGGCATCATTAGAGACATTATTTGATTAAAATTCAATAATATTAAAGGACCTGTTTAATTAGTTAATGACTTTGAGTATGTTGAAAGTTAAATCTTTAACGATGAGAGCTGTCAGACCACCCAAATACGTGTCCTACAAATGAACAAATAATAGATCCTTTTAAAGTTAATTACCATTGCTCGAAGGCGCACTGTTATTGTTGGATTGGGAATTTGGCATGTTTGGTGGGGAGCTTTGCCAATTTTGCGATGCCCCACTGGTCGGCGGTATTTGATTGCCACTGCCCTTATTGCTGTTCACTGCAAGCAAACATAACTTTGTATGTTCTTTTGTTATCATTTAAATTATTGAAAAATATACATTTTTTTACTTTTTTATAGTTTCCCAAATATATTTAAGACCAGTTACAAGTATACTAAAATGAGAATCTTGAACTTGTTACTGAAAGTTTTATATTTAGCAAGGGTGCTACTACTAGTGCAAGCTAGTTATTTTATTTATTCAGTGTGCACCCTTTTCTTTTTAAATCCTTTGTATTTTCTTATTGATTTGAAAAATATTTCATAAAGTTTTTTGTTTTTATGGAGGCTTGATTTAATAAAATGCATAAGTTACTAATTCACATAAAATAATAAGGTTTTTCATTAACCTATGCTGTAAGTACAAGACAAACTACATACAAACAGTAAGTTGTGAAGACTTGAAAACATGAATGGCCCTACCAAATATTATTAAAAGACAAAAAAATGACTAACTTTCAGCTTGTGAAGTTGGTGGACGTTGACTGTTGTTCCATTGTTGAGTATTATTTGTCCCATTATTGGTTTGACCACTAGAATTACCACCCCAATTACCAGCTGCAAAAGAATTTGCATTAGTATTCCTAATCATAAGAAACTCATGCTCCTAACTACAATTCAACTTTGAAATATGTAACCAAAAATATATATATCTTCTAAAAGTATATTGACAAATTTTCACAAACTTACTGATAACAAACTCTCTTTTAAGCAAGAAGATAGAGTAGTATTAATATACATACCATTATTAGAAGCGGGTGGGCTTCCCCAGCCTGAGGCAGCATTTAGAGAGCCTTCACCACCACCACACAGGCGAAAGCGACGCGGCACGCCCCAAGTATTAACATCTTCACTCTTCTTAATATCATTCAAGATTCTTTGTTCATTCTCCACCAATGCCAACATACCATCAAACGTCAGATCGCCGTTTTTAAACGTTTTCAATACTGCCGACTGGCTCATTGAATCTCCAACGCTCAATATCTTATTGTCATGGTGATTGTTGTATGTGATCATTCGAGTAATGCATATCATATCTTTATGAACAGAGTTCATCTTTAGTAATTGTGTCTTATTCGTGCAAGGTTCATCTCGTATAATACAAACTGAGGATTTAAAAGCGTAATCAGACTTGTTCATATACTCAGGCGCTCCAAACGCCATCTTATAGTTTAAGTTAAAGCTACTGAAATACGGGTCACTGTATGAGATACCCTGGACTGTTATGGCGTTTATCATTAAAGGAATGCAGTAGTTAGGCGTACCGCCAATCATTTGGTTTTGTTGGATCCTATCAACAAATTCTACACTATAAATATTATTATCTACCATTTTTACACTAACTCGCTGACTTTCATTCTTCTCTTCGACTCGCTTAAAAGCACCAATTTTATTTGTGATCACCACCATTGCGGTGGAGTAATTACATTGCATTGGTTCGGTAACAGTATCAATATTGGAGTAACAATTATCCTTAAATAGACATGGAACACATAATATTACAGAAACATTAGACATCAGACAATTATTATAAATAGAATAATTTTCTACAATATCCAGCTAAATTTATACTTATTTTCACAGATTGCATATTGTTTCAATTAAAGACTAAGTAACAATGGTTTGTAGTGATGCAGTCAATTAAGCAGGTAGCAGTGTTTAGTGCCTCTATAATAGAGGGCAAGAATGAGATCACCGCTGGAAGCTGCTGTGGATGCCTCTAGCCCCGAGTGGCCCAGCCCTAAAACAGATGATTTTGTTAAAGGACTGCCAATATTTTGTATCACATATGATGTTAAGGTTACAAATTATAATTTTTATGTTTCAACATAATCCCCCAACAGGCTCATTTGTATGTATTTTAACATACATTTAATTCTATTATGTAATCTTTAAACATTTCCAAACAATATACATGTTTCACTATGATAGAATACACTACCATACAAAAAATCCACTTAGAATCGAATAATTAAATATATACATGACATACCTTATAGGACGGACGAGAGGCTGAGCTGTATATCACAGATAATGCGGGCTCGGCAGATCCTTTGAAGCAGCTTTGCAGTAGCTCGTCTCGTTTCACTTTGTCTGTATATAAAAACACTATTTAATTATATATTTTTTTAATATACTGCATGCATGTAGCATCTATATCTATAATCTATGTCCATCGCAACAGACATTAATTTATTACAGCCTGTAAAATTCCATACTATGTAAAAAATATTTGAGGTTATTTCAAGGACTATGGAACGTGAAAATGTATACTTTGTTGATTTCTTATTATTTTTAGAGATATTAAAACATATTAACCCAGTCTATTTGACCTGGCCCTCGCTGGTATTAAAAATATAAAATTGACAACATATTGCGTCGCGGACATGATAAGCGCATATCAAGCCACAGAGCGATTCGCGAGTCGCGACGATTCCAACAACAAATTCACAAATCAATGACCGCACTGGTTTTACAACTTCACAAATGGATTTATTTCAATATCTTACAATTTAAATCCTCATTTTTAGTTTTTAGAAGCAGGTACACGGTAGACTGATATTTATGTATATTTCGGCCTTGAGTGTCGATGTTGAATATCTACAGATTCTATAGCTACATCTATGTATACATTAATCTAGAGTACCTATCTACAATCTACAGCTAGAGTGAAAGTTAGAACGACCTATTAGCATAATACAAAGCAGAAAACCGTGTAAAAACATTTCCATACGTAAAAGGACACTTAAAATTCACTTTAAGTTTAAAAAAACACTAAAATATCACAGTTTTGCAGGAGAAAATACAAAAAATTCTTACGTGACACGAACGAGCGCAACGGTGTTATATTACTAGCTAGAAGGAGACAGACGTTTTGTGCGATCTTGACGCGCCGCTTAATAGAGCGAGACAATAGATACGCCCGAGAAAGCGATGCCATAAATGCTTAAAAGGTTCTATGATATTTTACAACACTGGATATTATTTTACGAAATTATGATAATACCTTTGTTTTATAAGCTTCTTGGCACAATCACGATATAGATTTTTATAAAATTACACTCCCAAACCCCAAGAACACGACTTAGACGGCTGGATGGAATGATTTCGTCGTCGGGGTTCGCACAACAACTTGTATAACCATACCTATTCTAGGAGGTTGCCATTTTCAATACAAACGAACGCTTACATAATACAAATTTTTCTTGGTCGATTAATAGCATGTCGCTATACAATAAAGTACAGCTATTTTATGTTCTATAGGATAGTAGCAAGTATACTTACCTATACCTACAGCAGATAGGTATATTATGGAATGAGGTGGGTACATTATATTATGGTACTACTAGGTACATAAATACCGTTTGTGTTTCGCTAGTCACACTTGTGTAGTCTCAACTCTCAAATCTTTAAGTTATAATTGTTCTTTTTTAATCTATTGGATAAGAGTTGAATATTAGTTTCGCCTCATAGATTTTGTCTTTAAAACCTTTGTAGGTACTTATTAAGGTATTATATTATGGTAGACTTGCTATGCTCTAACGGACCTTGTAACATTTATTTAAAAAAAATGCCTCTGAGCAATAACCAAAGATCAAGTGAATGTTAGAAATAGCGAATACTTTAAAGATAAATAGGACATAGATAGAAGTCTTATACTTAAGGTTAATAAAAATAGTACTTCATTAATGTATCTGTGAATTACACCAAACGGCGACTGTAGATATTAATATATAATGACTATTCGGTTGTTGAGTACGGTACTAGGTACCTATTCACCACAAGTACATGCAGTTATGTACATAACAATTTAGCTTTAATACATTTTTTGTTAGATCTCAGCACCTAAGTTTACATGTTAAAAAAGATTAAGTTAGTGCATTTATAGGTGATTGATGAAGGACTTTCAGTATATCATCACTAGTGATAAATGGCAGTAGTTTATCCAGGTACCAGATATCCGACCATCATTGTAGCCGGATAGCCGGTTCTCGTTATCCCAGTGAAGATAACACCTATAAGCGCTTATGAGAGTGGTACTAATATTGTGAGGGGTGTTTGTTTGGTAAAGTATTCATGTCATAGATGCTTCATACAATACTTATTTACATACGAAAGCTTGCGGTTCGTTAGAAAATTTAAAAATATCCTCGCGATTACCAGGAATTACCCATCACAAACGGTTTATTGAATTCGTTGAAGTTTCTCTAAAAAGGAATATAATATAACTTATCAAAGCAACCAAATTCAGGATATCCAAATCATGTCAAGTACAAAAAATGCAATTGTCTTAGTAGTAATGTACGTTCGGGATATTTCAGTGCAGCGATGAACTCTCATCAGTGACTCGCATGTTTAAGTTAATCGCGTAAGCATATGTTAGGCTGAAATAAACAAAGAACTGCATGCACTTAATAATCATAAAATACCTTTGTTCTGACCTGATAATATTAGTCCAAAAGTGTCCGTCAACAGGTTGCTTCAGTTTTTCAGTCTCTGGCAAAATGGCTCACATAGCACCCATCTTAAAGAGATATATTCCTGCTTAAAGATCAGATTGATCAACAACATTGTTTTGCTACTAGCAAATCAAGTCTTACCAATCTGTGTATGAATTTGTGATACACGGATTTTAAAAAGGCCTTCGATAAAGTTGACTGTGTAATACTTGTACGGAATTTACCTTTCAATGGAAAAAGGTGGTTTGCGGTCTATTTACGGGATCGCATTCAGACGGCAGGACGGTTGGACATCGTTCTTCTCCAGTTTTCGTACATCTGGTGTTCTACAAGGTTCAATACTTGGACCTCTGAATTTCTAAAGCTCTATAAATAGTCACTTGCCTAACTGATGCTCTTGTCATGTAGGTAGGCTTGGTGTATATTGTAAACATAATTTTTACGACAAATTAAAACATTATGAAGCATTTTAAGCTAGGCAATGGGCAACTAACTTAAGTTTCGTGCACTAAATAACTCATTCAATTCAAGGAATTCATTTAGACAAATGAATAAAGATTAAAAGTTGGATCTAATATCACAATCAATTATTATTTGCTATGGTTGTATGGTGGATATTATATGTATAACATCCTAATGTATTCGATGCATGTTGTAATTTATCATTATTATTTAGAAGAATTGATGAAGTCTTTTTCTGATACAATCTGTTTAAATTTCATAACGTGTACGATGTACCAGGAGTCATGAGGGTATGTTTTGATACTAAATAATTATTTTGCATCGTTTATTTGTCACTTTTCATCTTGATCTTGTGACTCTGTTTCTTAAGCACCTTAATGCGGCTGCGCCAGAATCGTACGTGCGCAACGATGTTTTAAACTTTACATTTTTAGCACCCTATGTTTTATGCTGAATTGCGTGCATAAAAAATCACAATTAAACTTTGTTTGACGTATTCTTATTAAATAATTGTATATTTGTGTATTATGTAGTATGCATTACGGTCGCGTAATTAGGCTATTAGGTCCTTTAATTCAAGTAAAATTAATTGGTACAAATTTATAGATTTTTAAACTTGTTTTTTAAATTAAACCCTGCTTTCTGTCAGTCAATCATAAAAATGTTAACAGATTGACAGTTGACTATGTCACTTTTCCAAGAATATGACAATTGACGTTGACTAAGACAGTAATTTAAATATAATCTTGAATGTTGAAAGTAAATTTGATACAAGAGGAAAGCATATTAATAATAATAATAATTAATATTGTACGTGTATATACTGAATTTGAAGATACAGATACTCATAAAAAAAGCGTTGATAGTGGATATCAACTGAAACTATTATGATGTCAACACGTAGTAGGTCATCCTTCGTCGACAGTGGTTTTTAAGGAGAAATTTAATAATGCCTGTTGCTGAGGGCGGCGATCAATACTCTGTTTGGGTATGTTTATTAAATTTAAAATCATATGTAATTAATATACGGCAAAATTCTTACAAGGTCTTAACTTTGATTAGTGAGAAACTGGAAACATATTGTATACATTTCAAAGCATTACAATTTTTTTATAAATAATAAAATACGAACAAAGGAAGTGCAAGCTACTGAAACTCTCTTTAACTTTCAATAAAATAATTGAAGTCCAGTTTATAATTTTATATTGACTTTAAAGAATTAAATGCTATAGTAATATATAGCTTTTAACCATTTCTTCTAGTGGTACTAAGTAACATATTTCTGTTTTATTTGTAAAATAAATTTGAACATATGGTTTTTTTTCATAATTTTTCTAAGTGTTAACAAAGGTTATTTATTTATCTAAAACATTAAAAAATATATATTGTAGGTAATTATATATTTATATATATTATTGTCCTGTTTATTAATAAAATAACTCTTTTAGGTGGGATTAATTTATATATTTAACTTAATAGTTGGTACAGGAGCTCTGACCCTGCCAGCAGCCTTTGCTAGAGCAGGATGGGGTCTCAGCACAATATCCCTTGTATTCCTTGCATTTATGAGTTTTATGAATGCAACATATGTCATAGAGACAATGGCATGTGCTAATGCTGTATTTAAATGGAAAAGACTGCAATTTATAAAGAGGAATAGTGTAAGTTGTGGTTTTTATTACATTTAAACATAAAATGGAACTTAAACAATTTGTACTATGGTATTTGTAAAAATTAACATTGCCAAAATTAAATTTATATATTATTGATATAAAATAGTATATTAAAATTAACTTTTTAGATGCAAGATGAAGAAAACTCTGAAGAAGAACCAACTGCCTCAAGTTCAAGTAGGTATGGTGAGCTTGAGGATCCATTGGTTTGCGGAGACTCTGTTCCTTCCCGTTACTATAGTCTTGATAAGAGAATCGAGCTTGGAGAGATGGCAAATCTTTTCTTAAATAAATCTGGTCGTACAATGTTCTATTGCACACTATGTGTTTATTTGTATGGAGATTTATCAATATATTCTGCTGCAGTTGCCAAGTCTTTGATGGATGTAGTGTGGTATGTTTTTTTCAAAAAAGGATTTATTATATTATATAGAAGAATCAATATAGAATTTAAACAGAACATATTTATGATAAAACTTAGAATAGTGAGAGGTGTCCAGTTTAGAGATCTAGTCAACATAAAATATATCTTTACCTGGCAGTAAGGGTCTGCAAGTGTGTAATTGGCAGAAAAGATTATTGTTCTTTTAGTCATAGATTTGCTATCCTAAAATTTTTTTTACCATATAAGCAAATATATATTTTAGACCACAGTATTAATTTACTGCTGCTAACATATTTGTATAGTGTTTTTTCTGTTTCAGTGCTACAGTTCCCTCTAATATGACAAATGTAACTGATTGGGACGACATGCCATGCTTTAATAAATCGGAAGGCACATTCACTCGTATTGATTGCTACCGAACTGCACTATTAACATTCTTTGCAGCAATAGGTCCATTTGTCTTCTTCAACGTACAAAAGACAAAATATCTACAGCTGTTTACTTCTGGCATGCGGTGGCTTGGTAATATATTTTATTATTCAATATGGTACACATAATGTCTATAAAGTATGCAGTGGTTTTAACAACTCTATTTATTAATGATCTATGAAACACCTGTGTATTGATATTTGATAAACAAACTGGTGGTTCCGAGTTTGTATAAATGGCAGGTTGCTTAGGTGATACGTTCCATCACACATTGGAGGGTAAAAGTTAAGTAGTTGGGAAACACACTATTATTCTTCTAACTGAATTCAACTCAAATAACTGCTTCTTTCTCTGAATCTGTGTTGACAATGTGATGAAAGGCATCAAATGAGTACTTTGATTTATGATGCAATTGGAACAATTAAATTGTTCATTTGCTTGCTTTGAATTGTATAAATATAAAAAGTTACATAAGTTTGTTCTTACGCACACAACTAATAATTATTTTAATTTTACATTTTGTTGTTCCAGCATTCGTGATAATGATTTCAATGGCGATCCACCTTCTTATTAGACACGGCCCTCAAGGGAAGCCGCCAGCCTTCGATTTTACAGGAATGCCGACTTTATTCGGAGCATGCGTCTATTCGTTCATGTGTCACCATTCGCTCCCTGGCCTCATCAGCCCTATACGAGGGAAAAGTTACCTAGGACTGCACCTCTCGCTCGATTACATGCTCATAAGCATCTTCTATCTCCTTCTAGCGTTCACGGGCGCATTCGCGTTCGCAAACCTCAACGATCTGTACACGTTGAATTTCGTGCCCACAGATAATGAAAATATTTTTCTAGAAATCGTCGAATACTTTCTCGCTCTCTTTCCAGTGTTCACACTCTCTACCAGTTTCCCGATTATAGCTATAACATTGAGGAACAACTTACAAAGTTTGTTTTTGGACACCAGTCGCTTGGAGTCGTACAATTTTATTTTAAGGAAACTCATATTCCCCATTTTAGCTGTCGTCCCACCGCTATTGTTGACCTATTTCTTGGAGGATATAAGTGTTCTCATTAAGTTCACGGGGTCATATGCTGGTACTGGTATACAGTATTTGATTCCAACGTTCCTTGTGCTCTCCGCTAGACGGCATTGCACTAATTTGTTAGGTTTAGGTGTGGTTAACAAGTACAAAAGTCCGTTTTCAAATGTAGCATGGGCTATGTTCGTTCTACTCTGGTCGTTTATGTGTATAATTCTCGTGTCTGTAAATATGGTCGAGAAACATTTAGGGCGTTAAATAATTTTGTTAGCTTATAACAAGTGTGCCTAGTCACTTTGAAAGTAATGGTAGCAAACAGCCGTCTAGTAAAATAATGTTTAATGCGAAATTTAATGCCGGATTAGATGACAGTTTAAATTTCAGGGGCATATTGGTGTTAAACTTGCGTGCACAAAATTTTGGATATCAGTCGTTGTTACGGCGATTTTATGTATGGGATATTTGAATGCCTTAATCTAAATTAACGGCTGAGTGTATTAAAAACAAAAACTTTTTAAAATTGCGTTTATAACCTGTTTTATAATCGTTATGAACGGTATTAAATGTGTGTAGTTACCATATATTTTTCCACGATTCCTCGTAACCAAAGCGATTAATAAAAACTAGGCATAACTTTCGTACAAAAATGTGTTCAAATAAGCTCGAATTAAGTTCGAATGCTCAACCATTTCGGAATTGTTTTGCTTACTCGTTGAAGTAATACATTCTCTATAATACGAACTATACGGTTACTTCATTTTATTGTTTCATTGGTTAGTTTCTAACAACTCCAGTTGTTATGAAACAGCAAAGCGTAGCTTAAAAGAAAGAAAAGATTTTACGTCAAAAAAAGACCATTGGGGTTTTATATGGTTCACCTTGCTTATTGATCGGTGTCAATTGGTGATATTTCAAAATTACATTTCGAAGGTATAGCGTATGGCAAAAGGGAACTATTTTACTCCACTTACGTCGAGAAGGATGCAGTGATACAGTACAATAATTTTAAATAGTTAAATAATGAAATTAAATACAATTATAGTTGATTGTGTATTTCCGATTGTGTAGTCAATTTGTATGCAAACAGTTCTATTAAACTTTATAATAAATCGATTATTTTATGCCAAATTTTAAGTGCTGTAAAATTTAGCCTAATTATGCGATATGTTTAAAAGTACTGATTCCTAGTTGTTATATACTTATGTTGTGTTTTATATTTATACTAGAACAAATAAGGAATATGTATGTATTAATAGATTTTTTACGCTAATAATAATTTTCTGTGATAGAGTAACATTTGGAATGTATATCTAATTGCTAAAGTGACTGATGGATGTATTTATTTTATTCAGAGTATTTTTACAATAAACTTATTTTGTGTGTTTTGAACGCATTTTTATTAATAAATTTTTATCTGCTTTACTATGTAATGAAACTTTTTATACTCCATGGAATTATACATACCTCTGACAACACTTAAAATAATAAGACAGAAATGTACCTTCTGTATGTTAATTAGTTTTAGTACACACTTTGAAATTAAATGAACCTAACAGTAGCCTTTTAAAAATAATTGATTCCATAGTTTCAGAATTTCCCATAAACAATGAACTGGAAATTATTTGGAATACAATTACTTACTTTTGCATTTGATTTTTAGGTATTTCTTTTTTTTACTATTTTGAATGGTTTTGTATTAATTTCCATTACAGTCTAGCTACTCTAGAAGTTCGATTATTTTAATGTTAGGCGGGATCACCAATTATCTAAGACTACGAGGTCGACCTGGTGTTAGTAGTTCAATGCCTCAAAAATTTTACAAAATCTTTTCCTTTAATTGAAAATATATTATGATAACTTTAGTTATCTGTATATATAAAAAGAAAGTCCCGTCATGTCCACAATTTATATCACAAATACTGCTGAACCGGAAGTCAGAAAATGGCGGGAATAAGCTTCAGGGGTGCTTAGAACCTGGGGTCGAACATAGGATTGGTTCCTACTTTTTTACGTCTTAAATTTAGAAACGACCGCCATTTTGACGCTGAGAAGTCACTATAAGGATAATAAAAACACAGAATGAGGTTGAAGAATTTTATTTATTAATTGTCACTTATCGTGTACACAAGCGACAGAAGCCGTTCATAGCTCAATTGACTTTGGCATGAAGTTACATTACTTTTGTGCAAGCGGTTCGCGGTCACCCGCCGATACACTATAAGCTTTAAAAGAAAACGAAATATCCTCCAACTGTAATTTTGACCACTGGCTTCACTTTAATATTCATAGACCCACAGACCACAGAGACGCAAAGTTCATGATAAGATTGAGTTGCGTATGACATTTGTATGTGGACTTCCAAACTTATTTCCAATACGTGGCAATATTTTTAATGCATGTTGTATTAAACATTGACAAATACAAAAATTAAAGTGCTTTAACTATATATATAGTGCTGACTATGTACTTGATGGTAGCTTCTACATATTAGTATGAAAAATGTAACATTTTTGCGAATACCAATGTTTCTTTTAATTCAAAGTTAGCCACATGAATACAACAGATTGAGATTCTCATAATTCATCCTATAGTTTTGCCAATACGCAACGATTTAAAGTAGTTATGACGCAGGCTTATAAAATTTTAATCTCTGTGGGCGGTAGGTAATAAAGGCCTCGTAACAAGGGTACTAGTTACAATCCTACGAGCCCCATATCAATATAATAATTACATTTTTTTACACGCACAGCGCACTTTTATTTTTCTCTTTTTCCTTATTAAATAGAAATGTTATACCTAATCGGGCCATAATAAAAATAGGTAACAACAGGAACGATGAAGTGGAACAATAATTTAATCAAATGGTAGCCACTAATAATTCTCAGATAATTCATTTCACAGCATTCAACATACACATTGCCCCAAACCCTAGTAAATTTCACCTAATAAAAAAAACATAAGAATGCCTCTCACTGTCTCTTTCTATCACAGCATAAATACAATTTCACGGAAAGAGACCACAGTATGTTTCAAAACTTCAAATATGGTTTATGAATCAAAGGTTTTTGCTTTTGTGGGTACCCCAGAGTATGTATTGAAATAAAACTGTTATCTGCATCTGCTGGGTTTGGGGCACACAATTCTAGTCGAGTGTACTAAAACACAGGTTTAATACTAAAACTATAACTTCACAGTCGTGTAACAAGTTCATTTGAAGGCAGAGCCGCGTGTTATACTAAGTACTTGCTGAATACATAAAATAAATAATTCAATAAAACTACACAATTCGTAACAACGAAAAATTCGGAATAGATTTATCGTCGTGGCTAAAACAATTAACCTTTTTGACAATTCTTATTCAAATCAGCAAAAAAAAACGGCATGAGATTTAACAAATTTAAACATAAAATCAACCAGTTAGGTTTCTTGCGCATTTTAATCCGGTAGAATTGTATACATTAAAGATTGGATCTCAAGCCACGACACCTGATTTTAAATTCAAGCAACTTTTGAGACGACGCAAAATGCAAAAGCCAGTCTTATATCATCAAAATCTCATACTGTATCAAAAGTAGCCCAAATTAAAACAGATAAAAAATATACTGCTTCATCCATATCGCAAACAATATGGGAGACAGAATCGAAATAAATCGAATTACTAAAAACCAATAAGATCTAATCGAATCACAATAAATACTATAACTATACGTGTTTACATCGGCGAATGCAGATCATAATTTTCTTTATTTAGGCACATTTTAAACACAATGAAATATTATTTTTAATTGATATAAACTGAGTATCACAACAAACGGGTACATTTCATATTTAAGCGCGTACGTGCGTACGCGTATACGCACGTGACGTGACATGAAATTGTACAAACCACATTCGCCGACGTCTACCCGCGGCGTGAAAATTCAAATCCTAACTATTCTAAAATTATGCATGCTATGTGATACCTCGAAAAATAAAACTCGCGTGCTTATTCCGGCTATAACTGGACGATTTCGCTGCGGCGGAGGGCGCTGCGGAACGATTCCAGCGACGAGCTGAGCGTTAGGCAGAAGCCCCGGGAAGCTGGCACTAGGGGGTAATCTGGGGGGGGTATATCTGTGGGCAGCTGATTGGACAGGGCCACGAGCCCCTCCAGGCGCTTGCAGAGGTCTGCGGCGGTGGAGCGCAGGTGCTCGATGACCTCCTCCCGGAAGGGCTCGGGGGGGGCCAGGGCCATCTTGGTCATGGACTGCACGAGCTTCAGGAGCACCATCTCGTTGTACATGCGAGAGTTCTCAGTGCCTTGCTGCGTGCCTGTCATTGGAACCAATACGATCTGTTACATATGGTTTTTATGCATTATTACTGAACCCTGAAATTATTGCCGATCTATACGCCTATGTAATCCATTAATTATTTTACATTTTGGGATCAGTCTCTATTCACTCGCGACGCGGAATTTCCGTCAGTGTATACAAAAGTAATCTTGTAAAAGTAGTGTAATTATAATTATAAAAATATAATAAAATGCTTTCGTCGAAAAAGGTTTTTTTTTAAACACAAACGCGACGAGGTAACAATGTTTGCGAAATGATACACAATTTAGAAAATGGACGTATTTGATCATCACACTCCAGACTCTACTGGAGGCCAAAGAGTTTCTAGATGGTTATTTCGTCTATTCTCTGCTATTGATAAAGTTTTTTTTTTTAAAAATTTTGTTTTTGTTGGGGGGGGGGGTTTTTTTTTTGGTTTGGGGGGGGGGAAATTTTTTTTTTTCATTATGTTATATATTACAAAAATTCCCAAAACGTATACCTTTCTGCTTCTCGTAACCAGCCTCATTAAAGTAGGGCTCGGCATTCAAAATAAGGCCCTGAAGAGACACGATGACCTGCAGCAGGGAGCTATCCTTGCCCCACACTTCCACTCCGCGCCCGGACCAGGTTCCAAGCAGGGAAACGCACACCTGAAATACACATAAACACTCTGATAATATATAGTTTGTCGGTTTACCATAGCATAGGTATAATGATTTTATTATAGATCATGATGAAACTGTGTTCTGTTAGAATCTTTGGTTCTTCTGGCCCCCCCCTTTTTTGGGGCCCCGGGGGCCCGGGGGGGGGTTTTTTTTTTGCGTTAAATAGGATCCTCAGACTAGCTATTGTTCAAATTAGTTATTCTCTTGAGCAAGTGGACCTCAGATCAGAGGTTCAGGTGACGGGAGTATCTCAAAGTAATCGGGCAGCGTTACCACGCTACATATAAGACTTTGAGAGGAGCGAGAAATGAAAAGCCAAACTTTCAAATCTAATTTATTGAGCTGAAGATACACTTGGAAAATAATTGTCACATATACAATATTTCTTATGTGAGCTGTTGGTGTATCGCGCATCTCAGCAACAATATTTAGAACAACGTGTCAGTAGTGTCAGCGGTTGCTCCATGTTCTATGACATCTGCACAGTAACAATATATATTTATTGGAGAGACATTTTTCTAACGCGTACCTCTGCTATTGGTTCAAGTAGTTTTATGGTTATGTAGGATGTTGGTGATGTCACTGACATCTCCAATTATGGCGCTATTCTCAATAAGAGAGAGAGAGAGAGAGAGAGAGCTTGTCTAAATCCTTGTCCCTCCCCCTTGTATCATGGTATTTCGTGATGTTATAATAGAATTTAATTTTAATCGTTATAATTACCTTCCCATCCTCGTACAAGTTGGGATTGAGCCTGTCGCTGCAGTAGGAGTGGTAGTGGCAGAGGGGGGGAGCGCGAGGGTACTCCCCCCCCAGCTGCACGTCGAACACGAACAAGCCGCCTTCGTAGGGCGTGCGCGCTGGACCCGCTATCATCACCGA
The DNA here is from genome assembly GCA_963693355.1 of Pontia daplidice. Classification (NCBI taxonomy): domain Eukaryota; kingdom Metazoa; phylum Arthropoda; class Insecta; order Lepidoptera; family Pieridae; genus Pontia; species Pontia daplidice. Next base: position 1,978,659 of record CAVNZL010000019.1, read on the forward strand.
CAGCAGGTCGATACGGTCTTCGTAGCCGCGGACCCACACCTGGAATACAAGATTCCATTTATTACCAACAGTCAGCAGCAGTTTGAAGGAAACCTACCCCCGTTAGCTCGAAATTCAATAGATAATATTGTCTTTTATTAACATAACTGCTACTCATTTAAATAAAACATTTTTTAACGGATTTATTTTATGTATTTTTAGAAAATTTAAATATAATTACAAAAAAAAAATTCCAACGTATCTACCGTGACCACGCACGCTGTAAAGCACGCGAAACATAAATCCGTAAAAAGTGTTTTTCTTTAAATGAAATAGATAATTTTAAGACCTCAATTATAAGTAAGTTTCGCTTGGCACAATAATAACTGTAAATGTAGAGTGTTAATTAATATTATTTAATGTACGACATATTATATTTCATTTTAAATGTGTTTTCTGCTCAATACTTTCAGTAACATTGTATTTGCTTAGATTCCACTTACCCCAGGAGGTAGGTCGCTCTTGAGAAGTTTGATCTCTCGTTTGACGGCCGAGTAGAAGCTCCTGGGCTCACTGGGCTGCAGGATGGACAGCCTGAAGCGATGGTTGGTAGGAGCCGACTCCAGCACACAGAACCCTTCGCCCCCGGGAGGAGTCTCCGAGTCTCCCAGAGCGTCTGTGTCTATGTCGCCTTCGGCCGTTGCCAAGGGAGCCGTCTCAGGTGCTGAACCTTTACGATATCACAACAATATCCCAAAAATTCTTTATCAACATTTAAACGTCGCTCTGTGAGACCAGACCAAGTGTTATAAATAAATATATAATTAGAAGTACGTTAGCTTACGTTCTTATTTACTTAAACAAATTTTTTTCAATTTGTTAAAATTTTACGATTTTTCACTCCTTTGTCTTCGTGCATGGCAGAATTTTTTGCCCCCTAAAAAACTTTCAATTTCGTAACAGACAGACAGCCCAGTGCCAATTTAAAAGGAGAAAAAAATATTGATTATGTCGCAAATAGAAATTGTCAAATTTGGGATTTCTAATCTTATAATCAGATTTAGTTCAGGATTCTCCGTAGAGACAAACATTGCTTACTAAGCTATAATCTGATTTTTTCTGTATTTTGTCTGCATTGTTTAACTAAACATCATAAAAGAAGGTGTCAGTTTGACCTGTGTGTATTTGGATAATCTCGGAAACTCATACAGAAATTAAATTTGTAGAATAATTAAAATATATATTAATATTATCTCGGAGAACGGTAGAGTTTAACACAAATCTGTTAAGTTGTTTGTAATATATAGGTAATTGTTAAAAGCGAAATTTACCATCAGACTTCGTAGTAGAAGAATCCTTGTTCTCATCATTCTTCTCTGCTTCTTTCTCTATATTATCCGTCATTGAAATCACCAACGCTCCGTATTGACTGTAAAATGTGAATTAGACTTAATAAATTTGAAATTGTCTATGCCAAAAACCTGGGATAGTGGGATAACTATACAATAAAGGGGGAAACGCATACACATTAGCTATTTATAGCTGAGGCAACAGGAGTTTATATAAAAGGGAAGGACGGCTTGTTCAATTATGTTGGCAATAGTAAATTATCTGAAAACTTAGGAAAATACATGGACCGATAAACTAGAACAAACATGTAAAGTAAATAAGTACTTCTGGTAGAGATTTCGGGTATTAATAGTTAATAATCCAAAATAATCTGGTTCTGAATATAACACGAGAGGGAAGCATACAATGCAATCGTTTTTACAAACGCTTGTAAAGGGACTACACACGTTAGTACATGTTCGATAAAATTTGCTCAATCTCTAGCAAGTAGCAAGCAAGTCTCCATACAAATGCTACCTAAGAACGGACGCCTTTCCCTTCGTATTTGCTGTATATGTGTACTCACAATTTAAATTTGAAATTCTCGAAAACCGTTAAAATATAATTAATAGAATCAGGAGTTACCTTGCAGAAGTCCATAGTACAAAACCCTATTAGACCAATATGTAAGCAATACTCCGTGAAAAACAGAGTGAGTGAGTGTTATATAGTACTACTAGCTGATCCGGCAAACGTTGTTTTGCCATACATGTGATTTCAATTTTCAATTAAAATTTGAGACTGCGATGGTAGCGCCGTCTGTCGGATCCAATGTAAAACATTCCAAAATCAAAAACTACTAATAAATTAAAAATTAATTAAAAAAACATTGTCCAGCGGGCAAAATTGTGAATCTAAACCATTCCCACATCCCCTTGAAGACACACAAAAAATTTCATCAAAATCGGTGCAGTCGTTTGAGAGAAGTTCAGTGACATACACACTCACAGAAGAGTTATATATAAAAAGATAGACGCATCGAGCGCTGTTCTTGAGGCAACTTCCTGAGGATGCTCCGGTGTCGGGGCGAAACGTACGTCGAGTGGTTGTGGATTTTGTCGCGGAGTATTGCTTTCATATTGGTCTAATAGGGTTTTGAACCGTTCAAATGTTTGAACTACACTAGTCACTCATATCACTGGGAATGTAGGAGTTATATAAATCTTACCCCATATCTACCTATATATGGTATAAAATGTTATTTATGGGAATAATACCATCAAATAAAGAGCCAACGACGCAAAACTTACATTAAACAAACACCTACGATTTATGGCTTTACATTTAAATTGAGAAATTATGATACCACTTTCAGCGACCAATCAAAAATAAAATAAAAATACGTGCGGCAAACTACAAAAAAAAAACAACCAAATTAAAATCACTACAGATCTCATGAATAAATAATTCGCATTGGTATCATTTCAAATTAGATCTGTACCAAATATCGTAAAAGCATTCTATTGTAATCAAACTGAACGTGAAAACATTTTGTTTAATATAAGTAATGACGTCTGTAAGTCCAGAACATTCTAGACAAGATTTGACAATAATATACATATAGCAAAGCAAACAATGATTACAAAAAAGCTTATGAAGATGCAATATGAAAGCTGTACACATTTGAGGATATTATAAAAGATATGGTCTCAAAATCTCTTTACAGTGACAAGATTTAAAAAAAAATTTAGTTGGCTCCAAAAAAGGTTTCTCAATTGTAAAGGTCGGTTTTTGAAAGTCTTTAAATGCCTCGTATTGAAGCCATTCTTGAAGAAAGTTTTTTTTATCAATTTTGAATATGCTTTAGCCATTATTATATAATCTAGAAAATAAGCAAATAAAACTCTCTCATATCCATTATTGTGTACAAATTTCACAAGAGCAAAGGGATCGGGTAAAAATAAAAATGTAAGCTCACACTGAAAAGTGGTAGGGTAACTTCTCTTCGGCGTTAGCATTCCGTATCATTAAGTTGTTAAGGAATGAGGCCAGCAGTGCCGGCCTTCTCCTGTGGGAAAATAAGCCTTTATGAACTCGAATGTACTTCAATCCCAATTTGTATACGCACACTTCAATCTAGCTCTGGAGCCCTTTATCTGAATATATATGTTCGTTAGTTTTGACAAGTTACGATTGAGATGAGTACAGTCGCAAGCACAATTGTTGTATTAATAATACAACTATGTAAAATTGTCTTTTATTCACGTCAGTACCACTTATTTAAATAAAATATTGTGTAGCGGAAAATACGATTATTATTACTAATATTATTTATGCCGTTGTCGGTTGCTTTTCAGTAACCGGCCAGTAGTCATCAAAATTACGTAAAAATAAAAATATTTAAACAATAGTATATATATAAACAAACCAGAACTAGATTCAAGTTCATATAAGTTTTAGAAGACAATCATGTTGATTATGAGTGTATTTAGTGAAACATTTTCGTGTCATATGAATTGTTATGAAATAATAAAAACATAAATACACATTAAACTAACATAATTTGTGCAGAAACATCCAGTCGTAGGAGAATCTCGATTGTTATTCGAATAAAAAAAATCGAATAATAATCGACAAAACTAAACACTCGCCGTTATCTAAAGTATTTATTTAAAGATTACTTATGACCCAATATCTGCAAAGACAACAATCGACCGTTAGTTAACCACCTACAATTTAAATAGCAAACCTAATAAGCAGTCAAAATACTAGATGGAATGATTTTAGTTCCGACATCTACCGCTAGATGTCACTTATTTATATAAGATAGCGCCATCTCGTGAGTGGTCACTATAAACTTTAGTGCAAAAATTACTTGTATATTATCATATCGTACCGGCTAACTTCAGCGTGGGCCTTAACGAGCTGTGCGTATATGAGCGAGCACAATTTGTAGCACACGTTGCGGTTAGGTGCCTCCAGATCACTCATCTTTGAAGCTGAAACCATGCAAATTATAAAACATCTAGAGAAACCTAGCGTTATCCGACCATCAGTTTCTTGAACGCCCATATGGCGGTTTCACCTGCATATCATACAAAGAATTTTTTAATTCTCCTCAGTAGTTTCTAAAATTTGTGCGTTCAACATTTTCAGAATTTTTATCTTCAATTTAAAATTATACAATTTTTAAATCATTTTTCATTCAATCTCTTTTTATAATTTGAAGTTAATTTTTCACTTTATTGCATGAAATCTTTCCTTGTCGTATTATTAGTAAAAACTTACAACTTTTACTTATAGATTTAGAGTCGGTTTTCACGCTGGCCTCCGAACTCGAAGCCTGAACCGAGTCTAGATTCAAATGAAGAGATGGTTTCTTAGATACAGTAACGTCAACCTGTAAATAAACTCAATCTTAATACCATACATACTTTTGTTAGAAAGTTATTTAAAACTTTTTAATGTCTGGAACAGTATTTCTAATAATATAATTAGGCCTTAAGGTTGTAATGAGGACTTAATTAAAGGTTGTATTGTTAATTTTAGTATGGTTCACAATGTGCAATATTGAAAATAATTTATTATTATTTATTTAACACTTTCAAATTAACATATAATACATACTTTTTAAACACAATTTTTTAATAAAATACAAGGGCGGCCTATCGCTACTAAGCGATCTCTCCAGGCAACCCAAACAGAGAAGGAGATATTAAAAACGGTTGTAAAGAGAACACGTACACAAATGGCAAAAAAAGAAAGAGAGGTACAGTTTAGACAGGAGTAAGAAAATAAATAATATTAATAATACAGTTTTAAAAATAATACAAATTTAAATAACATATCTATATTTACAAAAAGTATCAAAAATTAAAAATTTGCTTCATTCATTAAACACCACAGACTTTGTAATGTTATATCTTAACTATAGATTTTCTTATAGTACATCAAATCTATTCAGTACCTCCATCGGTTCAACAGTGACGTTGGCGGCCACGATCGCCTTGCCATGTTCGCTAAACATGTCTTCGTTGGGCGTGTCGGGCGCGTTGCTCTGCGACTCCGTGGCGAAGAGCCGAGCGAGCTGTTCGTGCACGCGCCGCTCGCCCGCTCTAGGCGTGTTCGCGCCGCGCTCTTTTACGCGCTCTATGAGGCCCTGAAAGTATTCATTGCTCAATTATTCACCACACTCTCGTCGTATGCGACAAAATTTACTAATCAATTGTCAGGCAGATTGAGTCTAAAAGCATTATTAGTGTCTTAACTCGATCTACTGTTACAACCAAGATTAAAACGTTTTCATTTCAAAATGTATTGCTGACATCCGATCGATCTGTTACAACCCTAGCTAGTATGGTCATAGAGCCAACTAAGCATTTCCTTTGTTTCGTATTATTTTTCCGTTTACATTGCAGTTTTAGCTTTCGTTATTAATTTAACATATTAATTCATCGAGTTAGATTCTGGAATCCGTCGCGAACGGTGCTCTTTCCCAGCACTCCGTTTAACGTGTGTGTGGTTAATTAAGTTCATGTAATTTTCCTAAAATAAATTAGTGAAGAGAACTTAGTAGTTTTTTTTTTTAAAACTAAAATCGGTGGTCCATGAATAGATTTGACATCTAGGTTAACTCACAGTTCTTACAGAACCGGAGCTTTATTAACATATGATGACGGATAAAGCCAAGGCGTAAAGAATTTAACAATAGTAAAAAGTTTAAAAATTTGGTTCTAGTGGTTACCAAGAAATGATCCTCGTGGAAAAAGGTTGTACCCATAAGTCGATCCAAGAAGCGGCAGTCTTTGTACAGGTTTAATAATTTTCGCATTATCTGAAAATACATTATATAAGTAGTATATTTGCAATAAAATAATAGTTGTGGTATCCATTAGGACATCCTATGTTCTAAAAAAAATATATAAAAAAACAAAAATATAAACGTATGGTGCATCCTAAGAAATATAATATAATTTTTTTCATTTCAAACGAAGTAAATAAAATTAATACTTTGTAACGGATATAACTGCGATTTATTATTACAACTATCTATGACGATATCTCCAATGCTTTTGAGCAAACATGGTCACGGCTGAGCACGGTGAAATTCCTAGTTTTATATATTTTTTCTTTGAAAAATTATATTTTATCATAAAAATGCATTTTTAAATTTAAGCTTTACAGCTTATATTATCAGCGGCAACGGGGTCGTCAAAATATAATTATAATCCAATTCATTTTACTTTATGAAAAGACATTTATTATTAATTTAAAAACGAAATAAAATATATATATAAATAAATGAATTTTGAATATTCTTTGCCTCCTTAAAGGATAAGTACCTCCTGGCTCTGAAGCGTCGGATGTTCGGCGAATATCTGCTCCAGCTTACGCATGGCCACCCTCCCGCGTTCGATGTGAGCTGCGACGCGTGGCTCTAGCAGTTTTGGCACTAGATCTCGGGGGCCATCTATTATAATCGCGGATGCGTCGTTGGGAATTTCTAGAAGTGGGAAAATTTAAGAATTAATAAACTACGTTTTACTGTATGTACAGTATTAACCGCTTTAATTATATATATAGTTTACATTACATGAACAATTTTTCAGATTAAAAACCATTCCACAATTTTTGGGTGGAAACAACCATGCAAGCATAATATTAGTTATGAGTTTACCATTTGCCTGATCCCTGTTAGTAGTGGCGTTGCCAATGGCTGGCGTGTCAGGCGTACGCGGCTCTCCATCAGGCGGAGAGCTCTGCGTTTCCCAGGAGTCGTCCTCTTCAGACCCTGACCCTTCAGAACCCCATAGCTCTCCTTCGTCAGAGTCGTATTCACCCACCTACGAAAAAGTACGAATATACATAAGAAAAATTATATTTTATCATAAAAATGCATTTTTAAATTTAAGCTTTACAGCTTATATTATCAGCGGCAACGGGGTCGTCAAAATATAATTATAATCCAATTCATTTAAATTTATGAAAAGACATTTATTATTAATTTAAAAACGAAATAAAATAAAATTCATACCTTGTAAAGATCTTGTGGCCAGCACATACTTGTATGTCCGTCCACCCACCATACTTTAACTCGGCCGGATGGGAAATTGTCTATCACCTGAATAGAAATTATAATGTTAAAATCGATGCACCGATTAGATTCAGTTAACACGCTTTCTATTTACTGCTTAGTAATAATAATAATACAACTTTTTTATTTACTCTAAATTAAATATTTATAATTCTGTTCACCATTTTATTTTTAGTTCAGTTAGTGTAAAAATGTACTTAAATTAGGTTAGTAATGTTAATTGGTATTAGAGTAAATCTCATCCGAGGTCGTCTGTCCACCTTTGTCCCGGTATACCTACGTTTCTTTTTCCTAATCGGGGTCCCTTCCATTTTATCGGGCGTAAGGTCCTTTGCTGGTCTGTTAATCTTTTTTTTAATATAAAACAGGGGGCAAACGAGCAGGAGGCTCACCTGATGTTAAGTGATACCGCCGCCCATGGAAACTCGCGATGCCAGAAGCCTCACCAATATGCCCCGATATTGACGGCTTAAACTACCCAAATCCTAAAATAAGTCCACTATCACCTGGCCAGCAGTGCAAGTGGCATCTTCTCCAGTGAAATTGGCCACTCTGATGACGACAGTTCCAGGCCGGTACTGGAAGTCCGGGTGGTCCTTCAGATCGTACACACTCATTTCGTTCTTGTATAACATTTGTGGCCTGAAAAATACATAAGAATTTAAAACAAATCACAAATAAAAACAATTAAGAGAATGAATATATTTAATTAAAGTAAATTGACAGGCCAAAAAGCTTCGTTCAATGTGTAATTAATAAAAGTATTTTATTTTTAAGTCGTAAAATGGTCACAAAGTGGGGTAGACGAAAAATTTTAATGACAGGAGTGATAGAAGAGGAATTCTCTGGACGAGGTGTCTACCCCACAGAATACAGAAATTAATCTTATTTAAATCACTGATATATTCGTGTGACCTTCATATCTGTTGATATTTTAGGGGACATTTAATAATTACTTAAGCAAAATATTTATAGTTAAGTCTTCCATTGCATTACAAATAGTTTGAGACGTAGCAAGTATATATTTATGATTTCAATATAATCATACTTTTATTGAACATTCCGTTGATTCATTTAACTCAAAACACCCAACCTTATATGGTGACCCAAGGGTCGGTCCTAGTAGTGCCAGACTAAAACTAAACATTGTCATTCAAAAAAAGAATTCCAAAAAAACATGCCAATAAAAGAGATCATGAAAAGGGTATTGTAAAAAATACCTGTATTCAGAAAAATGGGGCATTATTTAAAAATATATTAATAATTGAATAACAATTGCAACAACACTGTTTTACAACTTACACAGGGTTGTCAGCGCTGGTGTAAGTGAGATACCAGTGGACGATTGCAGTGCGTCCGTGGTGATCCACGCGTTGTACCACGCCATATTCCCTGTGCTTGTTCTGGAAATATAAATTATATAATAGGAATAAAGTTAATGTTATGGCTCTCCAATGACGCGGTATAACCCATTAATTTTACGTCTCTTGGGTCAGAGGTTAATTAGTGTCTTGGGTATACTTAAATGCCTGGGACAAATTTATTTATTTATTATGACCTACCAACTAAATGTACAATTATTAATTCTAATATAAACTTAAATAAAATGTATTTGTACATCTAACTTAAAGGTGGGCACCGAGCTGTTTAAAAAGTAAAACTATCAGCTCAGAAACAAAAAGCAAAGAATGTCTACCTAAATGAAATGTTAAACATGGAAGCTCTGACCATACTAATAGTTTAGTCCATTGTTTTTTAGCCTGTGGGTCGCGACCCCCTGGGGGGTCACGAAGCTTCTGTAGGGGGGTCGCCAGAGGTCGAAAAAAAAATGGGTACTTTAGTAAAAAAAAAACAATAAAGACAATTAATATTGTTAATAGTAATACTGTAACATACACATACATACATGATAAAAAACCGAAGGGTCAAAGGGGGTCGCGAAATTTGCTTTTATACCAGGGGGGTCGCATCATGAAAAAGGTTGAAAAACACTGGTTTAGTCTAATCAGAGCCTCCACAATAATTTTTCCTAAATTTGTTGACATTGGAGCGAACTATATATATCCTTATAATTTCTTCACTCTTGACTAAAGAATTATATAATCTTAACATTAGTTGAAGTGGTGAGTATAATCCATAGTTAGTCCTAGAAAAATCTAAATACAAAATAACGAATTGAACTAACTTATCGATTAATTATTATTATACATATTTATAGTACATTGCATTTCTATATTTGTACATTCTGTCATCTTATGTTACCTGATTGTCTTCAACGTTAGCTGCGCCATTCACGACAAAGTCTCCGGGGAAGCATTCTTGGCCATCAAGATGGTGTATCGGGTACAGCTGGGTAGAGGGAATTCCCATTTCGATGGTGCCGTCCTGAAATTTAAATAGATAAAGTAAACATTTCCTACAGGAGGTTGATAATTTCAAGCACCTTACACTTTGGTGTGTCTAAATTAAGTAATTAAAATAATATAGGATATGACATTTTAATTTGTTAATCCATAATGATTTAGGTATTATTGGACTAAATACTGTTTAGCACATCAGAATCGGATGTACTATGTACCAAATGGAAACCTTTGTGTCGAAAGCTGAAGCTAACTTATAGTCTGCGCATACCTAGATGCTAAATTCGCTTCTATAAGTACTTTGAATTCATTTGCACTTGGATTAACATATTAACACCCGAAGTTAACGCACTCAAATTGATTCCAAAACTAAAAGAGCCCGTGGCGAACTATCAGCTTGGTCGAAAACAAAAGAGACATCTCCTCACCTGCCACACAACATTAGCACGGCTCGTAGTATGCAAGGTCTCGACGACGACGCGGTCATTGACCCGAGGGGGCGGGGCCGGGGGGGCGCGCCGAGGCGCCCTCTTGAGGCGCTTGCCCCGCAACAGGCGCACGGCCAGCTGCGGCGAGCGCTTGCCTCTGCCCGAGCCGGACGCCACCGACGAGCAGCGGGACGACCACGTGGCACCGCTACGACAACATCATACTTAGCCGTCTCTTTCTTACAGCAAGTAACAGAGAGGGACAAGATATTTACTAACAAACGCGTCTCTAATGGAAGTTTCGATTTTTACGAATCCAGATGAATTATTAAACAATGATTTGATTGACCTAAACATTTAATAGCTATTAGAAAATATAAAATATACTCCCTGGCATTGTATATTAAGCATTAAATGTGTATAGTATGCAAATATAATGAAAGTAAAAAATTAGACAAAATTTGGCTTCACCTTTGAGTAATCTACTAAATAAAGAACTGAAATAGTAAATTAAAAATCTTCATACCTATCAGTATCGCTTCCATCGCTGCTAGTATTCTCCCAATTATCTGAATCATCATCATTAAGCTGTTCCATAGTTCTGTCCCCATTTAACAGACTGCCATCTTCCTTTGCAGGTTCGGGACTGAAATTGATAAATACTTTCTGACTTACAAGTGTTTAGTACATGGAACTGCAAAACCAAAGCATGGGAATTTAAAAATATTTTTAAACATTGTGAAATATTAATTTACAATCGAATGATCATTATTGTTCAGATGTCATTGAACATTTCTCAATTGCTAAGCCGACGCGATTGAGCTTTATCTCAATTTTTACTGCTGAAATAAATGTATGCTTGTGTGTATCGGTGTAATTTGTATTTAAGATAATATCTTTAGCTTAATAAATTATTTATTAATTTCTCGCGTCCTCTCAAAGTATATATCGTGGTGAGGCTGCCCGATAGCTTTGAGAAAACTCCCATCACCTTGAACCTCTGATCCCATCGTTTAAATGTCTTAAAATCGCTGACTATTTACGCGATTGAAAAATGTTCAATGACATCTCAATTTCTAGCGTTTACTAAAACCATTAAGAAAATTACTGTTTTAAACACTAAAATACAATAAATAAGCCTTGCTCACCTAATACCAGAATCGTTCTTTTCCTCAGCTGCATTATCATCATTCTGCAGACTGACATCTCCGCTGGGTTCAATTTTAATACTGGGACAGTTAACTAATTTGATGGTGTCGTCTAGACTCTCGAGTGTGTCATCCGCTGTGTCGACCTCCATCTCGTTCTGGAAATCATTTATTATATATATTCTTAGTTCTTTTATATATTAACCGTCATCAAAATTTAACTGGAAAAATTTATTAAGATTGATCACATTAAAATTGAAAATTTACTGTAACTTGAAGTTCCTTTACCACTCCAGACTTGTGTTTCCGGTGTGAAGAGGCCCGCTTCTTCGGACGAGAGGGCATTTGCTCCTGTGACGCATCGGTCTTCGACGATTTGTTCGACGTACGGTTCTGCTTACGCAGATTCCTGAAGTGTTTACCTTCAAATAACAGATCAAGTCAATACCAAATCGCCATTTACCAGTTAGTTTCGCCCAGGGGGCATTGAGTATATATAGTAATATATAGTATAACAACACATCCAGGCTGCTATTGGGCTTGCCTAGATTCTGTAGTGCATCGGGCATGTTTGCGGAGATGCGGAAGGATGGATTCAACGGTATCGTTCGAAAAAGATTGGCATCGCTGATGAGTCGTATTCGACACAGCTCAAATGGTATCCTGAGTGTGTTGTTATCAAAACACGACACCGAATTGTGAAAAAGGTGGCGTTCCCTTCATGCCCCACCTTAGTTTTTTTTTTAGTCTCACTCATACTAATATAGCACCTAAGCCTGAATTGTTACTAACTTATTAACCTATTATATATAGACCTCTGGTCTGCAATAAAGTTTTATTATTATTTATTAAAAAGAAAATCTAAAATCCAGTGCATGCACTACCGCTACTGTTGTCTAGTCTTAATATAGGATAATATTGTTTTTAATAAAGTGTTCTTTCATTTTAAGTCCTATTGTAAATAAAAAAAGTTTGTTTATGATTTAGAGGTGAAGTATCTTTAACGAGACCTTCATATTTTTCATTACATCAGGCATTAACCGATTCCGGCATTGAAATGTTGGTTGCATTTCATTGACAACCTGGTGCAATGGTAATGGCGGACTGCCCGGGTTCAATCCCTAGTAGTCGACATTTTTGTGATTTAGCTGAGGTCAGAGTTTATGAAAACTATTTATGTATTTATATATTTAACAGTTGTACACATAGCAACCCACAATACAGAGTATGAATTTAATTAGTAAATGTTCTATTAAGTGACAATTGTATTTTAGATTATGAAATCTTTAAAATTAGCTTACTTTGGGCCAAAAATGTGTCTCGATATTTATTATTGTCCTTCATCTATACTAATATTATAAAGCTGTAAAATTTTGGCTAGAAACGGTAATCTCAAGAACTACTAGTGTGAATGATACGCTATTTATTAAAGAACATATATTAAACACAAATGAAGACGAGCGCTTTTTACACGGCTTCGACGTCCTTTGCACATATCATATTAATGATATTAATTAGAGCAATGTTATAATAAACAGTCATACATTTGAAAATACCGGTATTCATTACGAAGACGAACCATATAACAAATCTAATATGTTGAATATATACGGTCTTCATATTTGGCCTAGTCAAGTAAAATACCAGCCTAAGACTACAAAATCGTATTAATTGTTATATTTTTAATTGTCAATTGAAATATAATTAAACTGCTAAAATTACCAATTTCTCAACGCTCAAAGGCAGTTCAAAAAAACGTTTTAAAGTTTGTTTTAGCGCTATATAGGTGTTTCAAAATTATGTGTTTTGTTTTGTTGGTATTTGACTTAGTTTTTATTCTGTCTTGGATATTTTAAGTGAGTCACTGGAACTAGACTGCATAATATAATTTTAACAATCTCGTAATTATAAATAAAAATAGTATGTTAAACATACGTACTATTTTTAACATTGCCACCGTACAGATGTGCACAGAAATACCTATCTCGCTCGCGAGTTTATAAACTGCTGGAAGATTGTACCTTTTCTGCGCCTAACCTCAAAGTCGCAGTTTCTTATTAAAGATTACGTCGTCTCTTGAAAACGTTCATAGTTTTTTTTAAACACTCAAATCAAGCGATTGTAAACAACATGATCTCTTGGTACGGAAGTCTTTTAATTAATTTTTACCTTCTGTCATCTACCTGTGAAAAATTTACACAATGACAAAAAGACATACAAACAGATGCGTCAGTGTATTTTTAACTCACTCTGTTGTTTTCTCCAAAGCTTCTTCGTAATGAAGGTATCATCAGAGCGAATGGTGAGGAAGTTCCGGTCGCCGACCTGCAGCGTGCACGGCTCGAACACATTCAGCAATTTCAGTCTCTTCAGGTCTTCATCTGTAATAAAAGGAGATTAATCATTGATAATACCCAAGATATAACCGAGTAAATCCGGGAATCAGGTATTTAGGTCCTACACCTAACATGGTATGGGTATTTGTCTCATGGAAGAATATTGGCTGTGCAAGTAAAATAATCTAGTTATATATCTTATAATTATCTAATTTACAGAAAAAATTTAAATAAATATTACACTATCTTTTTTCAAGTATGTTTAAAAGTATTATTAGAAACAAATTTGTCATCGCGCTTTTTCAGCTGGCTTTATGTCAAGAGAATATATTCTTATTGAAAGTTCCTGCAATATAGGAAATTCTTAATAAAAAATAATGACAAGTTCACTCTTCAATTGAGTTAACTCCAATTAACAGCACAATTGGACCTAAATACCAACCTTCAACCAAAACCTTGGGTTGTGGCTGCGCTGTGTCCTCATTGCTGTAGGCTCGGCATTGCCAATGGACACTGACGGTCTCTGTGATCACAGATTCCACTGTAAACTGGAATAAAAATATTTTAAATATATAACAAGTGCCACATACATGCTTGTTGCAATAATTATGTCCTCAAATATTGCACATTGATAAAAACAAAAGAATAATATAAAATACAAGGACAAAACTGGAGATATTGTTTATCATTTAGGTCTTTGAAACATTATTTTATTATATTTTATTTAGTTTTAACACGGATTTCAACAATAGAATTTGTAGTACCTTATGGTCATGCATCTTATGTTTCCGGGCAGACTTCATTTCCTTTGTCATGTTCAGCCAATTAGCATTATCTAGTGAACCAATGGGACCGTAGACCACCTGCCCAGGATAGAACTCCGCTGACGAGTAAGGCGTTCCACGCCGACGTCGCATGGAATAGTCTTCTAGCGGACAAGTATCAAGGTCTGGATATTCTATTTTGGATCCATCAGCTGACACTAGGCGTAGTTTGCTATGAACAGACTAAAACAACATATTACATCTAAATACTCTATAACATCACAGATAAAATTTGTTAAATATTATAGACAATTCATAGAATTTCACATCTCTAACTACCAATCTACAGTAAGATACCTAAAAAAACAATGCATGTGCCACTTAAATATTTGAAATGTGTGCTAGTGTGAACACTTAGTAAATAAGTGTTTTTGTATATTATATTGTTTTGCTCTTGACATATAATAAACTTTATTATATGTCACCTTTCTCACACAAAACAATTGATAAAAAAAATTGGTGCTTTAATGGTCACCAAGCTGCAATACAGAGGTTCCCGGGAAGTGTACAGCACAGTCAACTATGTTCCCATAATATAAGCTATAAATAACCCATAACATAACCTTAGGGCTAACTGATCATTTGTGAACTGTGTCCCACCAAAAAAACATCCATTGATTTGGGTGTGAATTTCAAAATCCAGGTGATGAAAATTATTAATAAAATTTAATTATACCCACAATAGAAAATATAATTCAACTAGGCTGCTCTCACTGAGAACTTAAAGTAGGTGAAGTATTTAAAAAAAAATATATCATCTTATACAACACGTAAAAAAATACTTTTTAGTGAGTTTTATTTTCAATACAATTTAATATTATTTGCTAATAAGAAATTTAATACTT
This sequence comes from Pontia daplidice, assembly GCA_963693355.1. NCBI lineage: Eukaryota > Metazoa > Arthropoda > Insecta > Lepidoptera > Pieridae > Pontia > Pontia daplidice. The sequence goes on from CAVNZL010000019.1 coordinate 1,994,002, forward strand.
TAACAAAATGTTGCTTGCAACCGCTATTTATTTATTAACTGTTTATTGTATTGCATAATAAATGAAAAAAATAAGTAAATGGGTGGAAGATTTTATTCTTGTTACATAATAAGTATTCTTACCTTTGAAGTACCAACCCAAGAATCAAGACAAACTGCTAAATCTGGAGTGAATTCTTCTAGTGGTTGCAGTCTTTCACTAGCCACATTGGGTATCACATGTTTAGTACCAACTATCTGAAGGGCTGCAGTCATTTCAATGTCCCTGCAGTAGCCCCGCTGAGTGTCTTTACCAGCTATGAGACGTCGGACTACATCTCCTGGCATCAATGAACGGTCAGCCAATCCAACCTATATAAATGCAGTGAAGGTAAGTTTCTGTGTCTTTGTTATAAAATTCTCAAAGAAAGTCTGAGCTGTGTGTTTTATTAACATATGTAAATGATACATCAATCATATCTTCCAATCCCTGTAAATTTTTCCTACACAAACAACACTGAATCATATACATCTGAGCTCAATTTAATATTAATTTAGTGACAAAAGGTGAAAATTTAAAGAATTTTCCTTTTATTTGGCTTGTACATATTACATTTGTAAGTAACAAGATGATACCAAAAATCTCGTAATAAGTATTTTAAGAAATCATGTCATGTCATGAGATTTGATTTGTAAAGAACCCACATTAAATTGGAGGTAGTTTGATATGGGTGGTAAGTTTAAAAATATTAATAGATAGGAAGAAAATTCAGTGAATTTTGAAATAGTAAAATAATTTGGGATACTAAGCCTATGAGGGTAATGAAAATTTAACATAATCTGTATATTGAAGGTAGAAAAAAAATAAAACGTCAAAGATGGCGTGGAGCTAATTTCTCCGTAAAATTAAAATAATTAAATTCGCTATTTATAATTCAATTCACTAAGCGACACTTCAAGTATAAAAATGTAAGTAGTTTCCCTACTTGAACTTGGTGATACATGCACCACACGATGCATCTGTTGGGTTTAGGACTTTTTGTACTTACCGACTTTTCAGAAACCACTCGTTCTGTTCCTGAAGGGTGCCACACAACGCGAATTTCTCCTTTTTGAACTGGAGTTTCAATGTCACTCTCCTGGTCGCTAGAATTTGCTTCATAGTTTTCGAGAACAAGACCGAAGACAACTTGGCCGCGGTTGTTTATTTTATACACTTCATCTTCGTAGAAATATTGAAAGTCAGTTGGAGATCCTGGATTTTGGCCCGCCATGTTGACGGGAATTATCTAGAGACACAAATAATTTTGTTTTTTACGTGATTAAAATTCTCTCTGACAGCTGATTGTAAAGTGTGGCGCATGCGTCAATAATTTAATAATTACCCAGTATTGCCATAAAATTTAATGATTTACCTTTATATCATACTAATGTTGCCATATCATAATAAGTTATTCCAATTTTATAGTTAATTTAACTCCCAGAGAGATTCATTTACTCTTTTGACTATCTATATAATAAATTTAATTTTACAGCCTACGGGGATAATTTTGAAATAATTTATTAATTTTAGATATCACATACTTTTTTAAAATAATGCATAACAGATAACGAGAGGTTAACATTGATCTTTTTTTGTAACTATTCTATGTACAAACTATATTATAATTATATATATAGTTAAAATAATATATATATATCGTATAGTATTTTAACATATAAAATAAGATAATATCAATTGACAGTGAAAATAGTTACCAACGATGGGGTATTTTATTCATGTTGAAAAAAAGACAAGTATATTTCGATCTTATATAGAAGAAAAAATTAAATCAAAAACCTTAACTAGATATTAATCGGTCATCTAGATAGGTTACCCGTTAACCTACTCGGTACGTACTCAGTATTTGCTGTGACGTAGTGGCAAGTTAGCGGGACAAAACTCGCGATCAATACGTTATCATAGCTATGTGGGTGTTTACATGCGCGTAGTCTACTCAATACTGAAGAAAGTACTCTGATGATATTGCCGCGTGTGATAAAACTGCAATCTGCAATACTTTTCGTTTTATCTGAAATGTAAACATCATGCCGCTACCTGAACTTATCAAACGAGCGTCGAGTTATTTCCTTGGCTTGGAGTTTGACGACGAGGAACCACCTGAATATGTGGACAATGAAATCTTATTCTGCAAGAATAATGTGTGTGTTCACCCTCCAACTATAGCTAGACATGAATTAGATATAGTGCACCATCCGGGATATCTCACAGTGACGACAAAAGTATTTACAGATCAGCATAACAATGCTAAACGACCTACATTATTTCTCAACTGGATCCCTAATTCAACGCTTAGGAAGTGCCCATCAGCTGTCGAGACGAGCCCGAGCGAGGAAATCTGTAACATCAATAGACCCTCTCATCCGAAAAACATCCCTGTTTCGAAACCAAGTAAGGAGAAAGTAAAAAAATATGACAATGCTTTCTCCGACTCTTCGGACACAACGAGCTTAAATTCGAATTCAGATAAGCAAAGTATCAAATCTAATGAGACAAGGTATATTCAACATGATACCACGAAGGATGACCTGACAATTAAATCAAAGCTAACGATAAAATCCGCGGACTCCATAAAGGATGATGTGTTTGAGATAAAGGACGAGTGTCAAGTATTCGAAGGCGATAAACACGTTCGATCGCAGTCGATGACTTCAGTTAACATAACAATTGCTAATCCAAATATCGAGAACGCTGACTTGACCCCTGACTCGCTCTCGGGTGGCTTCGTGAGGTCATTGTCGATGAGTTCATGTGACGAGGGCAATCCTAATTGGATGAGCACTCCGGAATTTCTTGCTCTGAAACATAACTTGGTGTTTCCTGAGAGCGTGCACAGTTCCCCCGCGCCACAGCGCAGGGCGCCTCTGATATGTCGCAGGTGAGATTTTATTTTTATTAAAATTAATCGTGTAATTCCAACTTCAGGTGAATGTAATTGTACTAAAAAAGAAATCGAACTGGTAACGTGTAAAACACGACATGCATTGACGTCTTGCGTATTAAATTTGGCGCGATTCTCTCTATTAACTTATCGATGAGAAAACCATATTCAATGATAAAGCTATTAATGTGTTTATTAAAAAAAAAATTCGAAATAGTTGTATCAAATATCGTTAGATTTATTTATAAGTTACTATTATAGGTGAGTAAACCTTTAAACAGTTAAACTATTAAAATAGTGTAGGTATACCTATTAATGAACGATTTAGTTTTAGTAAAACTAACGAAGATGGCTTAAAATAAAATACTGGTGTTTATTTTATAACAATGTCCTTTTCAAATATGCAGCAAGCCTTACAAAGCATATACCTACCGCGTTGTTGAATAATAAGTAGTCCATCTTTATCTTACGAGTATTTCTATAACGTCGCTCACTCTTAAATCTAGTTCAAGGGTTGCCATTTTGTCTTTTTGCGATTTACCATATTTGACAATGCTCCGATAGATATTGTGCCTTAAGAGGTTTATTTGAATATGAGAGAATCACAGTTATTCACAAGGTATATTTCCAGATTTTCCGTCGACCTTAGTCAAATGCGTTCTTTGCGTTTATTCTTCAATGACGATAACTGCACGTGTGGACAACTTGTGGTAGCGTCAAGGGAGTCCCAATACAAAATTCTACATTTCCATCATGGGGGGCTTGACCACCTTGCTCAAGTGCTTCATAGGTGGCACTCTTTGCTCCACAATATTAAACTAACGCCAGGTAACCTTGAATTTGATATATTATGTCTAGTTATGAGCTTAAGTTTGGGCTGTTAATTTTAAATATTTTTTTTAAATGTTTAAATTGAATTGAATATTAGTAACCAGTAAAAACAACCTATTGCTACTGGAAGTGCGGAATCTTTCTGCTTAAAAGGAGGTTCCTATCAACTCAAAAAAGTTTTTTTTTTAAACTTTTTATGAAAATAAAAGTATTATTATTATGTGAGTATAGGAAAGGTTCGGTATCCCCGTACATGTGGAGCACATATAGACACAGCTGTCTAGTGTAACTTGTTTAAACAATATTTAACCGGACATCTAAGATAAGCCTTGGGTTTTTACCCAATGTAGAGAGACATGCACAACTACTTACACAAATGACAAAGTCGGTCGTATTTTGTTTTAGGCTCCGAAGAACCGCATCTACCATACCGACATTTCATGGTGTGTCGTCCAGAAGTGCAGAAATCGGAACAACACCCAGAAGAGGGCAAAGTTCCTAAAATAACCCCAGAGTTATATTACGGAAAGATAATGAACAGCAAGGGGGTTATTGAAGATGACTTGTTTCTTCGAAAATGTATATTTTTCGGAGGTTTAGACAAAGAGTTGAGGAGGGAAGTCTGGCCTTTCCTTCTGCACTGCTATCCTTACAACTCCACGTATGACGAAAGGGAAATCATCCTTCAAATACGTAAGAGAGAATACGATGAAATTACAAAGCGACGCCTAGAAAAAATGACGCCCGAACAACACGCAATGTTCTGGAAGTCCGTACAAAGTGTTATTGAAAAAGACGTTGTGCGAACTGATAGGGGGAACCCATTCTTCGCTGGTGATAATAACTACAATGTAGAGATAATGAAGAATATATTATTAAATTATGCAATTTATAATCCGGTTTTAGGGTATGTATTACGCCATAAGATCAAGCTGCTTTTTTCATTCAAATAATTCATTGTGTCCAACGAATACGTTACGCTAAGATCTGAATAATGATCACAAACATCTAAATAAAATTGTGGCAGATAAATCGTGCAGTTACTAATGTTCTCTATCAATCTATATTACAGATACACCCAAGGTATGAGTGATCTCCTTGCTCCGGTTCTGTGTGAGATCAAATGTGAGGCGGAGGCATTTTGGTGCTTTGTCGGCCTCATGCAACGCGCCATCTTTGTCTGCACCCCAACTGATAACGATATGGACAACAACTTGGTAAAATAATACTTTTTTAAATATGATACTGGCCGCAATTTCACCTGATAAACACGCCTGCCCAGAAAGACATATCGGGGCTAATTGGTGCGTATTAAACATCCCCTCTACTACTACAGTTACCCCACTACAGTTGTAATAAAAAGACGAACACTACAACAGAAGACACATTCGCTTGTTGGAACTCAGACAATGAAAAGCTATCATTTTGTTACACTTAATGTAATAAAAGTGATTCTTTGATAAAGGAAGTGTTTTTAATGTGTCTGTGTTCTCAAAGAAATGGAATCTTCGAATAAGAATGAAGAAAATTACTAATATAATTAAAACTATTTTTATTATATTATATATTATTTATTTAAAACCCTAACTTCGGTGTCTACTTCGACATACAGATAACACCATATTTGATTCAGTTGTATAATGTCAGAGGAAATAAAAATAATACATTCCCGCTAAAACACCAAATCAAATCGACATTTGACAGTGCAATAATGAGTGAACAGATAATCTTTGAGTTATGAAGCTTTAAAGTTGTATAATCATTAAGATAAAATAAAATAGATTATGAAAATAAAATAGAATCTGTTGGCGTGTTTAGAGGTATTTTCGATATCTACTGTTTTTTAAATCCGATATTTTCTATATTGATATATATATTAATTGTACCTATTGTAAATTAAATTTAATTGTTGATTTGTATTTATAATATATTTTTCAGAGCTATTTAAGGGAGCTCATAAGGATCATGGTCCCACACTTTTACAAGCATCTCGAGAAACATATTGACGCCATGGAGTTATTGTTTTGCCATCGATGGATATTGCTGTAAGTTAATATTAAATAATATTATTTTTGCTAGTTTACTATTGTAAATAAAAGAAGATTATCTTTCTATATCTGTGGAACGATTTATAAGGTTCCAATGGGTGGAGGGAGTCCCTTTTAATGAGACTACCCGAACTATCCGTCTGTCTATCGAAACAAATATTTCACAGATCATATTATTCTTTGCTGTATACCTATTACTAAAAAACAAATATTTAAGTGGGACATCTTGCAACAGACGTACTATTTTTCCCTGATTAATACTACGGAACTATTTATTTAATTACAGGTTATTACCAAAATATAGTTAAAACCTTAACCTGAACTCACAAATAAATATTCCTTGCAGGCTTTACACACTTTTGCCAAACCTATCACAAATATATCTTGCACTGGTTAATTGTTTATTACTAATTATTACCTCCCTAGTCTTCCTAGTATACCGGGATCACGCACGCTGTAAAGTACGCGAAACGTCGGGAAAATTTAAAATAATGTAAAATTTTGTAAAAATACATAGCTTAATCCGTTAATAAAGTGTTTATCTTTCAATGAGTAATAGTTACAATAAATGACAATATTAATTATTAACTAACTGTGTATAGGTGTAATTCGAAAGATAATTTCATAAGATACAAATATTTCAGATGTTTCAAGCGCGAGTTCACGGAAGCCGTGGCTCTCCGGATGTGGGAGGCCTGCTGGGCCAACTATCAGACCGACTACTTCCACCTGTTCCTATGCCTTGCGATAGTTGCAGTGTACGCCGATGACGTCATCGCACAAGACCTCAACACTGACGAGATGCTGCTACACTTCAGCTCTTTAGGTGAGTGACTGGTCGTGACCAAAAGCTTAGGGTTTTGTACCCTAAGTTTTCCAAAAGCATAGTACAAAACCTCAAAGCTGTTGAAAATAGAACAAACTAAAGACAACCGTTCCTACCATATATCACGTTTACTGGGAAAAAGTTTCTAATATATCACAGTTTTCCTGTACCTTAATGTTTTGATTCTACAAATACATAACTTAATCCGTTAACAAAGTGTTTTTCTTTAAATGAGTAATAGTTATGTTAAAAGACAATATTAGAATGAATTTTGCGTTGTACGCTTACCCCGTTACACACAGCTTTGTATGTAGCAAATTAACAATCATACCTACAATGTTATCAAGAAAAAGCGAGTGTCTTCTTCTGGCACTATTTTGTCACGATGTACAAGCGATTGTATCATACAAAATTCTTTTAGCAATGTACATGGACGGACGGCTAATACTGCGTAAAGCGCGCGGCCTTCTATACCAATTCCGACAACTAGTCCGGATTCCGTGCACGTTAGCTGGAATGTGTCAAAGGTGTGGCCCCGGAATATGGGACTCGACACATCGGCCAAGCGTGGAATGCACTGGCGCTCATGATTTTTGTGAATATGCAGTACAATAGCATGAAATGATTGTAATAGACCGAAAAGCACTGTCGTTGAATGAGAATAAGCAAAATTCTCTTCGAGTTTTGCTAATAATGCTTGTAGTTTTGGAACGTTGATACAAATTATTGTATTATCAGGGCTTTATACCAATAGTTTTTTGGTAAAATGGATGGTTTCTTGTTATAAATGGTAAACATTACGATGGGTATTTTAGGTACAAAACCTCGAAAGCGGTAATGTAAAGTATACGTATATAATTGCTAATGTTTACAAAGCATAGTACAAAAAATTAACAGTATTAAATGTTATATAAAAAAGATAATATCACACGCGTAATTATTTCCGAGTCATTTTACCGCCAATTTGGTAATTTTTCGCACCAAGAAAGTAACCAAAATGTATAATTATAATAAAAAAAATAATTATTTGAACTACCGATATAACCTAACTACCACAAAAAAAGTCAATTCAATATGTGTGAAATAAATTACTAATTTTTTAACACTGTATTTTCCTACTACATATTTTGTAACACAAATAACAGTTATAATTTTATGATGGAAAATTTAACTACGAGGTACAACTAAAAGCATACGAAGTTTTCAATGATATGAAAAATAATAACATAAAATGAACACTTTGACATTCAAAGTCAATGTTGCCAAATGAAACTTCTTGTTCTTTATAACGTTTTTTGTTCCTTTATTGTTCTTCATATATACAATTATTTTTTCCTCTATATTATGTAAAGCCTTCTCCGACCGATCTCGAACTTGACTTTTCCTCTGTAGATACAGAAAATAGTTCGTTCAACCAAATAAATAAAATCTTCAGTTTTATTTTATGTGTGTAAACAAAAATTTTATTTATGGCAACATTCAACTGTAGCTAATGCCTGTTTATAATGAAATAGCGCTTCTTAATATGTAATAAATCATATCATGCAAATAAAATATTGTGTTCTAGTCATAATCGTAGAATATATTGAAATATACTGTATTTATTACATTTACATTGTTATATTGGAAAAATTTAATGTAAAAATTGATGTAAAATTGCGCGGTACGAAGTTAACGGACAAGGTACCTGTATAGAATTTAAAAAGATTATATTATGTCAACTCGATTCTCGTATTTTGTCCGCCATAGAAAACTCACTTTATAAATAGGGCCATCTTTAAATTATATATTACACATTTTTACAATAAATGATTGAAGTCAATAATTAATAACGAATGCAAATTGCGACATCTTTCTTTGACATGTCAATATTCTTTGGCACTATTTAGACATTTCTCCCAATTCTGTCGAAGATAAAATAAAAGAGTCGAGGCAAAGAAGTAGTTTAATGACATTATAACTAGCAGTTACCACCGTACGAAATATTTTAATTACTAATTATTGTTTAGCTGATGTTTACTTAAATAAGCCATCCATAGGACCCATTGAATTTGAAATATATTGTTATCTAGTTCCAAACAATCAATAGGGATTCTTGAGACGGAGTCAATAGTATATGTAATTAAGATGTTTAAAGATTTTAGCCGCTTCAAAACTTTATTTTCTGTGATAACACAATGATCTGCTTTAATTGTGAAAATAGTTATGCAACAAATGTTTTAATAAAGCAAGAAAATCATATCCATTGATATAAATATACCTGTGGCATGTTTGAATTTGTTTTTGTTTACTAGCGATGACCTATACTACTATTTGACTGCGAAGTGAAATTAATTTTAAAGCTGGGAAATAATACTTCGTTTATCAAGTATGACATAACGTAACATCCAAAAGTGGTGTAAATATGAAGAATTGGTCTTCTTTTTTTGCAATTATTGTTTTGTTAACATCAAGTTCTCAAATATATCTCTTATTTTAGTAGTATTATCTTTACATCCTATGATGATCATACAATATGATTTATCGTTAAAACCAATAGAGGTTTCAATACTCAATTAAAATGACGGGTTTGTGAAAATAACTTGATTTTTTTTCAAATAATGAATTTATTAAATAAATTCGATAGTAATGGCCATTGTATGCTTTGGCTTTTGATGTATGTATACAAAAATCATAGATTTCTTTTACAATAGACAATAAAATAACATAACATTTACATCCAATCATATTTACAATAAATCTTTACTAAACATAATGAGGTCAAATGTAATAAAATGCAATAAAACAGGCAAATACAACAATTCACGATTATGTATTACATTATTTTTTCTCTTTCTGTTGTCACGCGGGCGGGAATCAAATTGTTTTTGCTACAAAATAAAGCCCGTATTACAAAAGTTCAATCTAGGTTTATGTAATTAACATTAATTAATAATATATTGGATTATAACCCTTCTCACCTAAGTAACGGTTTTTATTTCTAGTTAAAAGTTTAGTCCTTGTACCCTACAAGGTATATATTTAATTAAGAAACAAAACAGTCTGTGAAAGATCTTATGATAGTCTCCACTTTTCATATATTATATATTTGAAGGAATATGGTATAATGTCAATATAATATTAAAAGTATTTTTTTGAACATTCATTTTGGTAAACATAAGCATTCAATCCGGATGGATTTAATATATTTAAAAATAGTACATTGAAAACAATTCTTAAATAAATATTAATACAAAATTGTATTTTATTTGTGTCTATAAAAATGGTTTCTTTGCACGGACTACATTAATATTCTGGGATATATAACATTAAATATACTTTTATGAAATAGTAATCTTAATATCATATTGCATCCCTAACTTATATTTTTAAATGTTGCAATTTGAATTATAATTTAGTTCATCTTTAGATCAATAAAAACGAGATTCTATTTCAGAAATCCATCGATAGTATATAAAAAAGTTTGATTTTTATAGCTATTATAATAATCTCAGGAACATCCACTAATAACGTTCGGCTTCATGAGGTGTGACAACATCATTCGATGCGGGCGGGGTGGAACGTACGGGCGGTAACGGAACCGCGCGTTCGAGGCGTTCCCAGAACCGCGGTTCGTCCCATTCAAGATAGGTGCAGGTTGCCACAGCGACGGCTAGATCTGCGGGCAACGTTGCCGCTAGGGTCGAACGCGGAACTGTTAGCTCGGGCAGCAGCACGAGCAGCAACCGCGGTGTGCGTTCGCGCTGCGTTAACGCCCACGCGGCCCGGAATTCCGCTTGTGCCCACGCAGACGATAGAAATGCGTCAGAGAGCAGCACAATCGTTCGGCGGGAGTCGCGGACAGAGCGCGCGATCTGCTCTGTGATGAGTTCGCCGGGCGCCCAGTCGCGATGGTGGAGGCATAAGCGACGCCCGCGCGATTCAAGTCGCGCGGCCAAGGTTGCTGCGCGACCAGCTTCGTTGGTTGCGAAGGATACGAATGCCTCGTAGCGCGCCTCTTTTTCGTCCAATTCCTCGGCTTCGATTGCAGCGCCTCGCCAGCGCCACCAGAGGAACCACTGGAAGAATAATATAACAACAAACAGTTAGTAACTTCATAATTACTAATAAATTGGAAAATTTGTAAAGTAAGTTAGATGATTTGCGAGTCTGCCACATATCTGTAGCCTTGTAACTAGAAATATAAAATCTGATCTTTTCTTTGTATGCATGAGCTTATTTAGACCATACCTTGATTCGTTTCCTGGCTCGCCGGCTAGTTAGGAATGCGGCGAGAGTTAGCACCGCGATCGCCGTGGCCACCAATAATGTCGCCAATGCTACCATAACCGCCGGATGAGTGCATAACGCTGCCGGCTGCAAGGCAGCAATAAGGGTACCATCTGAACACCGTACTGTAGACCAGTCCTCTATTCGCGAAGCCGCTGCCGTCAGTGCGGACAGTGCTTCCCTTGCGGCGCACTCGCACCGCAGCGGATTGCCGGTCAGCCGCAACCGTCGCGACGCATTTAGCGCTGCCTCAACTTCTGCCAAATTAGCCAGCTGCAGACGGTTATGTGAGACGTCTAGCAAAGTCAGGTTTGCGGGCAACGCAACCAGATCGAGCCGCGTTAAGGCGTTATGTGCCAGATCCAAAGTTCGCACGGGCAGCTCGGACGGTAAAGACGGCACAGCGTCAAGCCCATTGCGGCAGCTCACGGAAACGGCTTCGCCAGTGGCAGTGCAACGACAGGCGAGTGGACACGGCGGGGCGGGAACAGGACATGTCAGATCTTCGGGTGACATGTCTCGCAGTAGAATGTTTCCAGGACAGCGTAGGGTAGCTAGTGCTGACGGCGCGTGGTCGGGTCGAGCGAGAAGAGCCTGCGCGAACCAATAAACGTCACAGTCGCAGCGCAACGTGAGCGCGGAGCTTGCGTCGTTGCACAGATGCAGGTTGACGCGCGACGGCTGGTCCACGAGGGCGGCGCGGTATTCTTCTCGGGAGTAATGCACTGTCTCCAGTGGATTTCCGCACAACTCCACCGTCACGCCTGCTTGCGACCATTGTAAATCTTCCCCCTGTATTTGGAAATTTTCTATTATTTTTTTATTTTTCATAATGTCATTTTATTCCTAAAATAAATTAGTTCAGTAATTATCCAATAAAGCGAGATTGATTTATTTACCTGGAGGCGAGAGATGTTGTTGTTGCGTAGATCAAGCAGGTTTAAAGCGGGAAGGTCGCGTCGCCAGTCTGGACATAGGCGTGAGGCGGCGGTACCACGCAGTTTCAGCACCCGCAACGCTCGCAATCTCACCAACGGAGACACTGCGTTCACATCTAAATTCAGTGCGCTGTAACACAGATCGCCGAGGAGAGGGTTGTCGCTGAGATCCAGCTCACGCAGTTGCTGGAGCTCAGCCTTCGCCACTGCTCGTACCGACTCGCGATTAAGGCCACTAGCCCGTAGAGATATCGAACGCAGCGCAATATTCCATATCAACAATTCGTGCGGGAGTGTCGTCACCGCACCCCCCACTAGTTCTAACGTGATCAGAGCTGGTGCACTGCGAAGCCACGCTCCGTCCACGGCATCTAAACGACATCGGTGAACGCGTAGCTCCTGTAGTGATGGCGCGTGCGGTAGCGGAATCCGGCCAGCTGTCTCTCGCGCAGCACAATACCACGTCACTGCCTTTAAGTGATCGCAGCGTCGAAGCCACTCCGTCACAGCACTTTCTGGGGCACCCTGCAGTCGCAACGACTTCACATTACATGTTCCGTTTGGGAAAGCCGCAGCAGCGCCACCGCTTAGCGTTACGTTTTCAATCGTCGCGGCCACCGTGATGTTGGTCAACGGTGCGTGAATGACGACGGCACGAAGGTTGGCCGTAGCAGCTAGAGGAGCCATCTGTAGCTTATCACTTTGAACTTCGAGCCTTTTGAGGGTGGTGAGGCGTTGCAGCGCGGCAGGTGGCAGCTCTTCGAGGCTGCTACGGCGCAGTGCTAGCTGTTGTAAGGAGACGGGAAGCAGGGTGAGCGCTGAGACTTCGATCCGGACTCCCATAAGGCGAAGGTTGAGAAGGCCAGTACAGTCTTGAAGCGCATCAGCGCTCAGGGTCGGCTTTCCGCGATCGGCGCTCAGTTCAAGCGAGGTAAGGTTTAGACTTCTGCAAAGCGAAGGCGTCTCGGCGGGCAATGCCGGCAGACCTCGAAGAGTAAGATCAGTGAGTGCAGAAAGGGATAGGTTTAGCGCAGCTAGGGCAGGCCCTAGTGCCTTAGATAGAGTACAGCCACTGAGTGTAAGGACAGTCACAGCGGTTGGGCGCGAAAAGACTGGCAGTGTGCCATCTTCTAAGTTGGTCCCTTGAGGACATGATACTTTGAAATCCTTAGTGCCATACTTTACAGTAACATCTTTCCCTGAAATGATATTACAGTAATTAGCAAAAAAAAAATACTCAGAATAAAAGGAAAGGAATAATTATAAATTTGATAGTAACAATCCAATGATTACTTTTATAATAATAAAAAAAACATTACTATATATATACTACTATTATAATTAATTAGAAACTCATTCCTGTATTCTTTATAAGATTTTACAGATTTCAATTTGGTTTACTAGTTACCGCTGAAGTCATCAGTGGGCTTTTAGTTTTGAAATGTTTCTTTAATAACATTCTACTAAACAAAGTTTTCTACACAAGTAACTGTTATATGTCTAAAAAGTCCAGTATTTAGTTTAGTGAATATGAACAAGTTACAAATTTCATATAGCCTTGGAAAACTTGTTTATTAGATAGACTTTGGGTGAAACTTTATTGCCATTATCTATTTTAATTTATGAATTACTTAGTTATGTGCTCACCTTGAAGAGTAAACAAATACTCGTCACCATGGTGCCCCCGGTATAGACACTGAGATGCATTCGCTTTTAAGGGACAGTGTAGCGCTGGTACATCCTCGGTAGATTCGGTACTAACAGATCCCCAAACACACCACAAAAAACACCACCATACCGCCCAAGGCATTATGCAAGCGCATTTCTGCTCATCACACTCCACTATATTAAATCTCACATATTTTTTAAGAAATCGTCGGTAATATCAGGATTCCCATACAAAAAAATAATAATGTTTGATTGTAAACCAGTTATTACATAAAAATAATACCACAATTATACTTATCACTCAGTTGAAACACTAATACGGCCTAAGTTATGGCTGTTAAGGTAAATATTCTTATTTTCCTGTTATGTTATTAAAGTATTCCTTCATGAGAAGTAGTATGTTTTGTTTACAAACGTCAACAGATTAGACATTGGTACTTAGTAATTGGTAGAACAAAAAGTCAAAAACAAACTCAACTTCGTGTATGTGTATCACAGACTAACTGGTTTTAACTTACAAGACTAGTTATTCCGAATCAAACCATTCAGCATTCAAATAATAAGCGCCCTCTACTGTATGATGCCCAACTCCCCAGCTTAGTCATATAGTATAGTAAAATATTTTGGTATACACGTTTTATTGGTAAATGTGAATTTTAATTTTTTAAGGTTATGATATAAAAACTTAAACTTATTTATAAGTAACGTTTCACCGTATTTTGCAGTAAATGTATAAATAAATAAGTGGGAACTTTAGTGCACTAGCACGTTTAAGATACACATTTCCAACTATAATTATATACCCTATATGTACTTTTAGGGCTTTGCTACAACCATACTTATATGTAGAATTTTGGGACAATTTATATAATATATTTATAAATATATAGTACATATATATATCTATATATATATAAGATATATACCGTATTGCACCTAATTTTTTGAAGTCATTCCATCTAAACATTTACCAACATAATTATAAGTTCAATCCTAATTATACTTTGTTTAAGGGTCTTTGCTATGCAACCAAAATAATTACGTAGTTGTAGAATTTTCAGAGGACAATCACACTATATTACTGAGTTGGATAGCACATATCATACTGATTTGAATTATATAAGCTATATGACTTCAACTCAAGTTTTAAAGTCATTTAATATTGAATAACCCATTCAAGTACGATTCTAATGAAAGCCTCTTTATTTTATTGTCCTGTATGAAATAAACCAATTCGGAGTTACGAAATTTCGTGCTTGAGTGGATGAGGGTTTTTTGCCGAGAACATCTTCCATACTGTTCTATTGGGTTTTAGAACAATGGACTTTAGCAGGGTAACGCCTGATTCATTAATTATACTTAATAAGGAGTAAATAAACACAGAATCAACTAGAAAATAATGATATTTTATTTTTAAACAACTTAGGTATCTAGTTTACAAAATTATTTACAATAAATAATAATTATTTATTATTACGTTAGTTCAACTTACTTCGCTATAACAAATATTTTTAGCAGATAAATACAATTTTATAATTGCAATCTAAAATTAGTAATAAAAAAGTAATCGAAAAAGATGCGTGCTTCACAATTTTTTATTATTCATTTGTATAACATATCTCCTTGTACTTGCGACTCAGTACGAGTTTTCGGGAATATCTCTGTTACATGTGATGTTGTGACATTTGAGATTAGTTTGTTCTTTCTATGTTTGAGAAAAAAATTCTGAACGCATATTTTATATATGTAGGAATACACAAATTGAAGGAAAAAAACTTAAACCAATCTTAGATTACTGCATTGTTATATCAATATGTCCGAACTCCGAGCCCCAAAGGTATGGCAAGGATACAGATACTATAACTCAGCAAAAGTCAATAGCCTGATTTTAGTAATTATATTAGTCTTTCGATAAATATTTACATTCTTAACTTATCATGAAAGTATAAAAATATACAAATAGCTATAAAGCTTCTTTATACAATGCAACGAGGAAGTTTCATGATATTTACATTATTTTAAAGTCAATAGTAAAATATTTATATGAGAATCAATACATCCAGCCATGAGGTCAGTAGATATGACAACGTGACATATTTTCGCGCGAAACGTCGCGTTGGTCTCGGACTCAGCTGTGACGTCACACCGCCATATGTCGTCTCGTCGCGGACAATAATGGCGATATACCATCGCCTAAAAATGATTATATTTTCGCGCCACTTAAAATAGTTAGAAATTAAAAGACCGAACTTATAAATTATTGCATAAATTTAAGATCGTCTCTTTATTTTGCATTATTTTTGTAGTGTATAAAAAAGAAAATACATAAACTTCCTCATTGTATCCATTCAGTTATTACATCTTAAACACCTATAATATGCCTGCATACATTCGAGTATTTACAAATTACACTCATGCTTGTCAAACAAAAAAAATTGGTTGGGGTCCCATATTCATCGGAACATAATAACACAGCAGACAGAATATTACAGCAAGCCTACCCTGTAATTTCATTACTGATTCAAATTTTGACACGTAATTCCTCATCAAAACTGAACGGGTACTGTATCTACTGGTATTTTTATTCCGTCACAACAATCTGATTAGCCAGGCATTTGTCTGCGGCCAAACTGATGGAAGGCTTGAATACAAGCCAGGGTGGCAAAACTCACCTAGTAATTCGCATTTATAGAATAGCCCTGCAGAGTGTTTTATAACCTTAAATATGGCAGTTATATCTACTCGGGAAATCCTAGCTACAAGAGAATACCTAATCTACAAAAATGAAATTAGTAAGAATATTCATATATACATAATTAACAATTATTCATAAACATTTTCACAGTTATTGGTATAAAGGCGGGTATAAAACCAACTTGATTATATATATGTAATTAAATTGTTATCATACCAGTTATACAAGGTCACACGGTGGATGGTTTTCCTCATCCGATAACACCGCAACGAGTAAACAGATAAAAAGCGTGTGCAAATGAATAATAATTTGGAAATACCTATTGGGTTAATCCAATTGAAATAGAATTAAAAAATAGCCTAGGGTTGTTGACATTTAACTGCGCCATGACGTAACGAAATGCTCTGGTAAGGCCCAGATTGAACATAAAATTAGTAGATAATGGTGCAAATTCTGATTTCTACTCTAAATATGATTTATGAATCTGTGAAATACTACTTTGTATAATTAATACTAGCTGGTGTATATCAGAATTTGCACCATGTTTAACTAACACATTTTAAATGTATTCAATTAATTTAATTATTGTGTCAAATTGTTACAATAATACAAGTATTGAATTGCAAAGCAGGATATAAAAATGCAAAACCAATGATGTATACTATTAAATATATTAAACACATATTATCATTAATATATATCCTGTAGTGAGTTAGGTGAAGGCAAATTAGGGCAGCTCATTGTCGTCCAACGCCAAACGCCGTCGAACCCACGCAGCGAGAGTTTCCTATAATGTTGACATATAGCCATTAGTTCCATCAAAATAACAAGTCGAAAATTACCGAACGCAACATATAAGTTACATTATGGATATAATTTCACAAGCAGCTGTTCCAGTGGAGCCAGCCGTGTTCATAAAAAAAAACACTTTATGATAGGATTTGCTTATGTATTTTTGCAAAATAGGAATAATTTACATATTTGTAAATTTTTCCTTATTATTAAAAAAAATAATGTATACTATATAAATATATATATATTTAATTTATTTATATAGATATATATTATAAACCTATAGCTATAAAAATTTTAAAAAATACATAACCTCAAACCCAAATAAAGTGTTTTTCTTTAAAGGATTACAGTAATGTTATTAGAGACAAACTGCCTATTACAAATTGTCCTACTCTTTTCAGATTTTTAATTTTTGCATTTCATTAATGGCCATTAATTGACTCGATCGTCACCGGTTTAACAGAAGTAAAAATAGTAAGTGCAGGACACAATGGAAAACAGTGCGATTGGACGTATTTATTTTATGAATAATAGGGAATATACAATTAACCCAACATAATTTTAGTAGTGTTAGATTAAATGTTAGGCATTTCCAGAAAAATCTCCCCTCTTCATGCATTTGTACCTGACCATCTGCATTCAAATCCGCTAGAATAACTGAAAACCAAAGAGTCCCACATGCATTTCATCAATCATTTTGTATTCGCGTACCACCTGTAGCGTGTAAGTGCCGCAGGTTCAGTGTCGAAGCTGTAGGGCGGGGTCGATGTAGTCTTCATAGTCGCGGGTGTCATCAGGTCCCTCATACTCGCCCTCCTCCACCTCCTCTTCGCCGATATCCTCTTCTCCCCCCACTCCCCTCTCTATTCCCCGCTCCTCTGCACTATTCGCCACCGGCCGAGCCGCCTCCTGCCACACCCGCATTTTTCACACCACACACAAAACCATCACCCATTCTTCAGCTCTATTGCTCTTCCCTCAAATTTTAAAGCGAAGATACGTCTTTAAGGTAACTTACAGACGTATGTCACTCAGGTCGTTGAAGAGCAACAGGCCATTTTTAATCGGTTAGTGCCAATGTTAAAAGCAGCAGAGATGTTTGAAGGAGCGGTACCTTAGAAGGCCGCCAGCCACAACCTGGCAGCGGCAGGCCATCGGGGCCGAGCGGACACGGTGCGTCGAGGCCGGGTACACCCTGTTCCCCACGATCTCCCTTGTCGCCCTTGCGGCCACGCTTACCGAGAGGACCCTGCAGACACACAATTGCTCACTACCACGTTCTTAACCCAATTCGTGTGTGCCTAGTGTCGTGTTGGGAGACATGCAACGAGCGTCGAAGGAAGGTGTTAGTAGCCGGATCCCCCGGAACCTGTACTTACGGGCTCTCCTTTGTAACCCTTCTCACCCTTCGGCCCCTGTAGACAGGAATCACACTTAATAGCTTTGTAAAAATTCAATTGTAGAGACAAGTATTCGACTAACCTCGGTTCCAGGTATTCCATCTGTACCCTGAAATTACATAAGTGGTTTATTAAGGTATTTAAGTTTTATAGGTAAGCAAAGCCGTGTCCTGGAGGTTGAGGCCACTCACGGGTAAGCCGGGATCTCCACGCTCGCCTTTACCGCCTGGCTCGCCTTGTGCACCCTGGACAAACACCATCAGTTATATGTTGATGATTCTATAATATTATTATTATAATTATCGACATCAACTAACCTTCATGCCATCGAGGCCAGGCGGGCCCTGCGGAATTACGAACTCTATATTATCTGTTGTCTCGATTTTGCCATTTGCCCAGTGGCAGACTCTGATCCCTTTCATTCTACAATTTTCCCTTCATTGCTACTGAGCCTTACTTCGACGCTGAGGGTATCAAGAATAAGACACCATGCAGATTGCAGAGGTAAAATATAGATGGGATGCCTGGTCATGCGCCGCAAAGAAAGTCCAATATGCACTGCATGCAAATATTTATTTTCCTTGAAAATAATTTGTAGATAACAATAATTTATTTGCTCTCATGGCTATTTTACAAATGACAACTTTCCATCTCATACAAAAACTAAATCCTTAACGTTATTATACACTTATACTAGACAAGAGAAAAGGATGGACGACGGTCGCTGCTTGACATAATATAATGGCTATAATTATGAATATTCGAGGCAACTTAACATTTTGAAAAAATAATCATCCAATAATCTTTAATTTGGCGTGACGCGTAAACAAGTTTTATTCGAAACGGTAATTAGATTCTTGATCTATTAATGTGATTAATAAATAATCAATTTCAATCAAAGCTTAGCAATTAGGCTGCAACGACCGCCGACGTTACATTACAACAATATACGTTCTTAAACTACATACTGACATTTGTACATTTCAATTTCATTCTTACATGAATATAATACATTATTATGACAATTCGGACATTAACATAGAGATGATATTAATGACCGCAGTCGCAAATGCCTTAAGCTACTATATGTATAAATATAGGATAAAGACGATACAATAGAAGAAAACACATAGAGGCAAAGAGTTAGATAGACGAAGAGCAAATACACTTAGAGTAGGGAGACTACGGACGGAGCACGCGGGTCTGACGTTATTTACACACACACAGATATTCTCACACACACACACTAGCACTGGAGCGCGCACTTCTTTTGTTAAACAACTATAAACATTGCATTTGTTTTTCAATGCTCAGAGAGGAATAATAGAAGTGCCTAAACTAGCTTTAAACATGTTCGAGTATATTAATTGGGATATTAAAAAAATAGAATATCTAGTAGGGCGTGCTCGTGAATAAAGGACTATTATATGTACCTATAGAATAATGTTTTTGCATTATTTAATGTAAAAGTGTATTAATAAACAAAGATATGTTTCTATACCGACGAACAATAAGCCAGTCATATTATATCCGTTTTATCTAAATCATCTGTCTTTTATGAAAGCATAATTTTTAACTATTTTAAATTTTTTTATGTAATATAGACTAATATAGTTTTAGTTTTTTTGACTGAATCCGCGAATTTTAGTAACTATCTAATTAAAAAAACTATCTTTGGAAAGACCATTAATCAAAGAAGCCTCGTAATCACATGAAACTGTAAGAACTATTCAAAATAACTCGCGCACACTAAGTGAACTATATAGAATCAATTATTTTCCTTAGTGGGGCGAGCTTATGTTTACAAATTTTGGTTTTTTATTATAACGAACTTAAGAGCAAAATCACAGCATTATGTGATATAGCGATTTGAATATACATTCACATTAATGGCGAACATAAAGAAGTCGTTAAAATGACTTAGTTCCTAAAATCACCACCAGGGGCGCTGTAATATTTTTAAATTATGTGCCAAACCAATGAAAAATTATTAAATACTTTATACGGAGAAACATTTTAACGGACAGTTTACATTTCTGTTAACCGCCGTTAAATTTAAGGATGTAATTTAAAATACAAAAGTTTACCTTCACAATTATGTACTAAGCGTGCGAAATTTGAACATTCAGTGACGAAACAACATCCAAATCAATGTAAATGCAGGGGTAAGTAAATAAATGTTAAGGTATTACCACCCCTCCGCTATTTACACGGGGCTTACAGTACATTAACACGTATTGCAAAGTTCGATGTCTCAAGTAAAAACTTACAGTATTTATACAAAGTTAACAACACTTAATACCATAATAATAGTCACGGTAACATCTTAATAAGTTACAAGTATTTTACAATTTACAGCTGCGCAGCGACGAGTCGGTGACGTCACTACGTGAAGGCCAGGTGTTGCCAGCTGCTCTCCTGTATACCACACCCCTTGTTAGTAATTCACACACCCACCCACACACCCGTTAGTAATGTGCGTCCTGTGACCGCTTTGTGACTTTGTTTTCATACGTTGTTTGTAAACTAACGTCTTGATACTTGTCTTACAAGTAGACATACGTTCTTTATAGAAAATCTATTCTAATCTATATCTATTATGGTTTGTTAAAATCGGTTCAGCTGTGAACGGATGTGGTAAAACATCCTTTACACTACTAAAATACCTAATAGATATAATCCCAAAACGGCCTAAGGGACAGCATGCTCATGTAAATACTACAAGGAGGATATCATTTCATTAATAAGTTGTCTGTTAGTGCATTTTTAGTAAGGACGTTGGGCTACGTGTCTATAGTGTGACGGTATGTGTAGTCTGTAATTGTGTAAATGTATGTCTTAAACTTACCCGTGGACCTGGGTCGCCGTGTCGTCCTGGTTCTCCCGGCTCTCCCGGAAGTCCTACGGGACCCTGTAATTGCAATATAGGTATTATGGCAGAGTTTTAAATCCCTTCTTCGGGTGCGGAAGTACACAGTTTTACTGCTGGTTCGAATTCAAACGTTCGCTATTCTGCCTTCAAAGGCTATATAACATCTCAGAGGCGAAAATATCAAGAAATTTTACAGGCCTTGTGGTATAATCCTCTGTATATATTTTTAGCAAGAATAGTAACTTTTTTTTCATCCTAACAATAGTTTTTGGAACTAATTGGCAGATCTCTTGCCTATAAGGATAAGACTTTATATACATACTAGCAGTGACCCGGCGAATTTTAAGTTCGATCGCCTTAAAGGCAATATCACATGATTATATTATTGGCAATTTCACTTTGCCACTACGGCAGCACAATCCAGGTGGTTCTCCGGAAAACTTTAATCCGCCACACTTACAAACGTAAATGGACGTTCCATTGGTGCAATGCGAACGCTAGATAACGGGATAAAACCTTGTCCTTCTCCCATTTCTTAGCTACTTCTCTACCAATTTTCAGGCAAGATCGGTACAGCCGTTCTTGAGTTATAAAAAGTGTAATTTTCTTTTATATAGAATAAAATAGATAAAGTTAATAAACATACTAACCGGAAGTCCCATTGGACCTGGATCGCCTTTTTCCCCACGCTCACCCTGAAAGCGATACATTTTATTGTTAGAAGATATATTATAATTGCCTCCTACTCGTCCATTTTTTATAAGATGGGAGGTAATGGAGCTGGTTGGTTGGCCTAAGGAGCGGTTAAATGGAGCTTTTAAATATCTGGTTGGGACTGAACCCTTGCTGGAAGCCCATTCCACAATCACTTTCACATATCCGGATAATTGAATCAGTTTCTAGCAATCCGGATCAATGCGGGAATGGAGGACACTTTGAGCCAGTTTTGTAAGAACCCTTACCGGTTTTCCTTGAATGCCAGATCTCCCTGGGCAATAAATACAGATACCACAACCTCCAGCAGGGCCTGTGACACTTATTTTGACAATTAACACCTTTTGGCTCAGTCACCGGACCACGCATGCTGTAAATTGTATAAGAGCGTATTAATCGTCGGAAAATTTTAAAATTGTATATACTTAAATTTGTACAAATATTTCGTTCACCGAAATCCGTTAACAAGGTTTTTATTTAAATAACGTAATCGTCACGTTACTAAATGACAATATAAAATTTTCACATTTCTTACATTGAATTTTGTAGGTAGATGTTATCGATTATTCAGTAGTTATGTATTAGCAATTAACGCTTCCGCGATATTCCACGAATGCCAGGATCTCCCTTGCGGCCTTTACGCCCGTTGGCCCGGCGACCCCGGAACGTCCACAGGGCATGGGCACCTGGAGGACCCATCATAAGAAACTTGCATGAGTTCGTACTAATTAGCTAAAAAATTTTTTTTTATACAAATATTCTCGTTGACTTTTTACAATTACCTCATCCAGCACTATATAAATATACGTATTCAACGCTGTAAAAAAAAAAATAGCTATTTTTACAATGACTACATAGTGTTACATAGTCAGGAACTTATTATCAATTCTCGGAAAAGGGTCAATATTGTGTGATCATAATGGTGTTGGTGTTATAACACATACATATGTAAGTGTATGTCTATCAGATGTATACTAGCACCCATAACACCAATCATGTGTACACCACAGTTGATGCTTCCTCGGTAGTGTTGACATTCAATATTTCTGTACAGAACACTTTTGACTCATACCTATGTTTCGCTATACCAAATTCATAATAGTGTGTTTGACCCTAGAAATTATTAAAAAAAAACAAAATTAATCAGCATTTTACTCATAACCTAAGTTAGCAGTAAAGTTTAGTGGTACAAGAGGCTGGGACAGTATAAACGGATTTCTTTTTTAAGTTCATAATAGAAATACTTCCTTCGTTTGTTTATGATTTAAAATGAATTTGATTATTTACGGAGCATTAGTTTGAATAGCCTAGTGTTATATTGACTGTTTAGATATTAATGATATAAATGAAAATATACTTACAACATCATGGCCATACAGCTCGTACCCTGTGCCGTCGCCCTGCAAGTTCAACGGTGGGCATAAAGATTAACAGTTCAACCAATCAGATTCTTGACTGTAGTATAATATAACTGCAAATATTTAATATAGTATATATAGTTTTTCTTGTTACTCATTTAAAGAACTTTTTAAGATTAATGTTATGAATTTTTTTTTTTATTTTTCCCGACGTTTCGTATAGTTATAGCATATTAATTAAGCCTTTTTTTTACGATGGGAAATCCATTGACAGACCCCCACAAAGGGACAACATATACATGGGATGAGGAGTGTGGGGGTCAGAGCCCACAACGAAGGGCCCCACTACCCTCTAAAACCATCTTCCTCCTAGGCTAAAGGAGGCCTGGTAACAGCTAAGCCTTTTCCAGATATACCTGAAGACTTAAGTTGCCTTACAATTGTCAAAATTATTGCGGTGTCTGGCCCAAAAGATGTTTTAAACTGTTATTTATTTAGCCTTGTCTTTTATAAGGAAAATATTATAAAATATGAATAAACAAAATTGATAGTTACTTGTCTTCGACGGAGTTTCCGGTACTTCTGCACGCAGTAGCATACATGTAAAAATAAATATTTATAAATAAATTAAGATATTAGTTAAGATACCTAATTATGATATGTACTTATGAAAGGATGTTATAATCATATGTCTATCTGTTAAATTCTATTTGGATAGACTTTAATAATATGTCCTGCACAGAAAGGAGCTTTATACGTATATGTATTAGTCCAATATGCAAATATAGAGCAAAACTTGAATGCACTTAATATTTTTTTATTGACATAAGTATTATTCATTTAAAGAAAAACACTTTGTTAACGGATTTAGGTTATGTATTTTTGCAAAATTTTAAATATATTTTATATTATTTTAAATTTTCCCGACGTTTCGCGTACTTTACGGCGTACGTGGTCACGGTAGACTGAAGACAGAAGGTGTTAATTGTCAAAATAAGTGTCACAGCTGCTGAGAGGTTGTGTTATCTGTATCTATTGCGCCGGAGTTGGTATCAATTAAAACCGGAAGGATTTTTACAAAAAACATATTTAAATTTTGCAAAAATACATAACTTAAATCCGTTAATAAAGTGTATTTCTTTAATTGAATGCACTTGTTCGCATGAATGAAAAGCTCGAAAAATAACACGCGAACCTACGATAAAAATATTTGAACTACGAATGTGTTTACCATGTAAGCCTTAATCTACAAAACCCGAGACTCGCCGTTAGCTCTTGCTCGAAATTCATCAAGTTATCGAAATACGTGTATACAAAAAAAGTTGAATTATATTCAGTTACGTCCATTCGACACGGCCGACATTAGGCTCAGAAGATAACACAGTACACACAAACAATTCTTTTTTTTTAATTCATTCAAATACAGCGTGTTTTTGGCATCACTCTCGATTAGAACTCAAGACCTATGATCATGGTAACCGATGAAGCAATTTTTTTTAAATGGCAAAAAATCTAACCGAATCTCCTTTATCTCCCTTCTCCCCCTTGAGGCCCGGATATCCGGGTGGTCCAGGCAAACCAGGTGCACCCAACATTCCCGGTGATCCCATGTCCCCATAGTCACCTTTCTCCCCTTTAGGTCCTATTTCACCCTGGAAATCGTAAGTTTATTATGAAAATACGATCGCACAATTCGGACGATTCTATTCTAATATAAGAATTACCTCCAAAGTAACGAGACTGTAAATAGGTAAATTTATTCACAAATACAATAAATTATCAAGAATATAAATTATATATATAAATTGTATATCTTTCTATATTTATTGTATTTTCTATATTTATCTATTTTATTGTAAGTCTTTATATATATAATTCTTCTGTGAGTGTGTATGTCACTGAACTTCTCTCAAACGACTGGACCGATTTTGATGAAATTTTTTGTGTGTGTTCAAGGGGATCTGGCAATGGTTTAGATTCACAATTTTTTCCACTGGACAATGTTTTTTTAATTTATTAGTAGTTGTTGATTTTGGAATGTTTTACATTGGAACCGACAGACGGCGCTACCATCGCAGTTTCAAATTTTAAATAATATTCGAATGATTAATTGAAAATTAAAATCACATGTATGACAAAACAACGTTTGCTGGATCAGCTACTTGTCTTTATATATATAATGCTTCTGTGAGTGTGTATGTCACTGAACTTCTCTCAAACGACTGGACCAATTTTGATGAAATTTTTTGTGTGTGTTCAAGGGGATCTGGGAATCGTTTTAGATTTACAATATTATATAAAATTCTCGTGTCACGGGGTTCGAACTTGAACTCCTCCGAAACGGTTCGACCGATTCTCATGAAATTTTGTGAGCGTATTAAGTAGGTCGGAGAATCGGTCAACATCTATTTTTCATCCCCCTACATGTTAAGGGAAGTCCACACCTAATTTTTTTTATTATTTTTTAGACAAAATTTTTAAATTTCTATTTTTTTATGATACAACTTACAAAATAAATACAATCCTAAATTTTCACCCTTCTAATATCACCCCTTATTTTTTATTTATTAATTGAAAATTGAAATCACATGTTTACGGCAAAACAACGTTTGCCGTATTCTTCTCTCCTCGTTTCTATATTATAATTTTGTGCTATTTATAAATCCTCTCCCCCTTTTCTTCTTCTCTTATTCCACCCCCCCTCTTATTCTTCTTCTCTTCTTAAATTGCCTCTTACTCTCTTAATTCTGCTCCTCCTCTTTTTCTTCTCTCCTTTTTTTTTTTGGGTTGGGGGGGGGGGGGGAAAGGGGGGGGGGGATTATAAGAACTGTATTTTTATGATAGAATAAGATAAGAAGAAGTGGAGACGAAGATTATATTAAATAGAGAAGAGGAATGAGAGTAGAAGACGAATAGGAGAAGAATAAGAGGAGAAGAAACGAAGTAGATAAGAGGAGGAGAAGAAGAGGAGATGACTATAAAATTCTCAGTCTTACTCTTATCTCACTATTCTCAGATTAAGTGGAGAAGACGACTAAGAGAAGAAGTGGACGAAGAATAAGAGGAGAAGAAGATTAGAGAGAAGAATTAGAGGAGTCTTCTCCTATCATTCTTCTCTTTTTAGATTATAATAAGTACGATAAGCAAGAAGAGGAGAAGAAGATTAAAAATATCTCGGTTACAATGTTCGAACTTGCAACTCTCGAAACGGCTTGACCGTTCTCATAAACTTTGTGAACGTATTGAGTAGGTCTGTTAATTTTTAGACAATTAATTATAACCTATACCCTTCAATCAACCCTTATTATGAAATCACATGATGGCAAAACAACGGCAGGAACTTTTAAAAATAATAAATTGGCTAGCCAATAAATTTTAAGAAAATGTCTATATTATACAAAATATTGGTTTTGTTTTCAGTTGTGAAATATATAAGTATAGGGTATAACAACCGCACATGAGACTAGGCTTTAAACCGATGCGATTATAATAAATAACTCGTGTTCGTAAAAAACAGATAGTATACCGGTTTTCCTGGGGGTCCGGGTACACCTGGATCACCGGGCTTCCCGTCCAGACCTGGGGGTCCACGAGGGCCGGCCGTGCCCGCCACACCTGTAATATCCGCCAATAGAACATAAATACATTTCAACAATAATCCGAAACAAATATTTTTTAGCCGTTTGTGAACTTAATATCAGTTATTTACCTTATGGTGCAGACTACGGCCAGCCGCAGAAGAAGTCCCCCTACACTAAAAGCACGCGTCTACATATGCTAGTGTCTACAAAATACTATACAAACAGGCAGCATGCAATTACATGCTTATTGAAGCACCCTCAAGCGAGTCAGGCATAAATCATGGCAGGCAAACAGAAATAGCTTAGAAACCCCTCTGACTGTAGAAAGTCGTGCTTCACGCGGGCAGAATGGTCGAGATGGGCAAAGAGCCAGTGGGCAGGTGGCAAATGTCACTGTTAGTATAAAATGTTTACTTCTGTAGGATAATATTTTAAACTTTTGAAGGAGCTTTTTGATTGTATGTTGTCATGGTAACTGTTGTTATGGAAACTGTGGTGTTTGTGTGTTACCCGTTTGCCGCGCTTTCCGCGAGCGCCACGCTCTCCGGGGGGACCGGGGGCGCCGGCCGCTCCTCTCTCACCGCGAGCTCCCTCAGCCCCTTCAACACACACCCCGTTTACACACCCCAAACTATACACACACACTACCCTTGATCCGAGACCTTGCCTTCGGTCGCTAGTTACACCAATTGCTATTCTACAGACTAAATATTAACATCTAAATTATTTTGAAATAAATCAACTACTACAAAGGCATTAACTTGTTATCTATAGCAAAGCCACAACACCGTTTTAAGCATACTGTTCCTGTTAATACTATAGCTTCTGTGACTGCTGGAGCATCGTGTTGTTATTGTGGCGGCTGTGCAGGGTCAGAGGTCAGGTTCAGTAATGTTCCCATAACTGTACCGTATTCAAAATTTCTGAAGCTGACCTCGAAATCTAAGAAAAGTGAGTTTGTGTACCGGGGGGTCCAGGGGGCCCTGGTGGTCCTTCGATGATGCCAGTGGGGAAGGCGTCGCCTTTCAAAGTTGTCGTGAAACCACGCTCGCCCTTGTCGCCGCGATCACCCTGAAGACCAGAACTTTTATTGTATATCTTATTTTAATTGCGGAAAACATCGCTGTGATATCCCAAATATAAATATAGTAATATCTTCGTCATCGATGGTCGTAGGTTTTTACAGTTTACTCCATTTCAGATGTATAACAGCAATAGTACCTTATGTCCTGCCGGTCCAGGTGGTCCGACAGGTCCAATGGGGCCAGGCGGGCCAGCCGGTCCAATGGGCCCTGCAGGGCCTGGTGCCCCAATTGGACCCACGCGGCCTTCAGCACCCGCAATTCCGTCAGATCCTGGTGGGCCTGGTGCGCCAGGAGGTCCTGGTTCTCCAGGTTCACCCTATACCCAGATTTTAGGATATTATGAATTTTAAAAAAAAAAATGATAATCAAAAGCCCATAATAGTATTTCTTAACGTATTGAACACATGTTAGGTATATTAATATTTTTTTTATATTAAAAAAAAAAATCAAAAGTTTTAATTTGATAAAAACACAATTAGGTTACGTATATAACATCATTGAATACATATTTTATGGCTAACATGCATACAACTAAAAATATTGCAAGCAAAAAGCCAAGCTAAGAAGATAAATTATGTGGTTATGATTATGAGAATTGTTGGAGCCATTCAGTAGTTCAAAATCCAGGATATTGTAGTATTTTTCTGAAACTACCATCGTTTGTAATACTGATGCAAATTATTTAAATACAATGATAGATCATCAAATTATAAAATTAATTGATCAATTGGTTCAGGGCTTTTAAAGATTGGAATAAAACATTGTAGCGGATTGGTGGACCCACACAGCATTTTAAACATGAGTTTCTATTTCACTAATGTGCATATCATGTACATACTCTGTAAGTGTACGTAAACTATTAATTGACATTTTAAGACCACAACACATTTAATTCATAAAATCTTCATGCAAAAACTCACGGCGTCAATAAATAATTAATTAATCTGAATGAAATAAAAAACCGGTGTACCGGTGACTCGAAAGCTGCTTTTCTTGACCAGCGTATAGACGAGGAAATGTAGCCAGGGTGTCTTCCACAGAGAGCACACTTTTAAGATTTTTTTTAATATTTAGGGCATTCCCGTACAACAAACGTGATTCCTTCCAATAATAATACAGAAGTCTTCGTATGCACCGGAATTTCACTTGTCTGGTTTTGCATTGTATTTTATTTATTATATCTAACTACTATTATTACTTTGATTTGCAACTAGAAATAATATTTTTAAATATGTTTGAATTGATAAAATTAGTTGGTTATAAGGGCAGTCCATACTTAATAAAGGTCACACACTTGAAGGGTCAACAGTGACTGCAGATTGCAATAGACAAGATCTATTCAGTGCAAGTACCTTAAGTTGTATGATGGACTGCGCCGAGATGTTGTGTCCGGCCGCCTGAAGCCCCTACACACACGATTGCACTAACTACACACACATATACATGCACAGCCGCAACAATAGATACGAAACTCATGAGCGCAATTTTCAGAGTTTCGTAAAACTAGTGTAAGCGACGATCAAACTATAAACATTTTATATTTAACAAAAAATGTAATAAAAAGCTACGATCTATACCATGTGAAACATAATTTGCAAAATAAACCCTGTAGAAAATAAGCGCAAATTATTCCTAAAACAGATGGTTGGCTGTACCTTGACAGCAATTATCTCTGCGGTGGTGTACGGGCTCATCTTATAGTTGTCCACGGAGCGTTTCACGCCCTGCAACCCGTTAGTAGTAACAGACAAATTTTCCTATACAATCTGAATGAATAAAATGGTGATTTCATACTATATACTAATAATTAACCGAAGATTCACCTAAGGTAAATAAAAACGCTTGGTCAAAATAGTTTGAAAATTTTATTTTTTATAGTTTGAACGGTGTGAGACTCTTATTTTGTTTATAATAGCTAAATCTTACCTTGACCGCTGAAAAGACATCAAAACCTGGACTACCATGTTCGCCCTTCTGTCCTTTATCTCCAGGCCGGCCCTGAAATAGAATACAAAACTAAATTTACTTCACATATATAGACACTTTATATACTAATTTGAATGAAATAAAGAAAACTTTTTTTTATTCAAGTGACGGTAGACAAAAAATGTAGATATAATTGTACTCAAAATAAATAAAACTTACAACTAACTCACTGGTCACCTGAAAATGGATGCCAATCAGCATATGTTGGGCCAAAGCATGACCCAACGCTGAACTTCCGTGGCCTCCAAGGTGCAAAAGACCTTGCTTGCTTGCTCTACGACTAACTTAATATTATATTAATAACTATATATATAACTATAACATACTCTGAAAATTTCTATATTTTCATTATGCCTCTCTAATATTATTATTTCCTGTATTGAAACTTAATTCAGAAGAACCATTACATACAATGTTGATGATATAGCTTTTTTGTTTGCATCAATTAAAGGATTATTCTTTTGTTTCATAATTGCGCAAAGCTCCTTCTAACCTTCCAGCTAAGATAACATACACAATTAAATTAATTTTTTAATTAAACTGAAAAATATATTACTCACCGGGTCTCCTTTTGGCCCATCCAACCCTATTGGACCCTGAAAATAAGAAATGTAGTAAGTTTAAAGTTTTAAAAAACGTTGCTATTAGTAAGTAAAATTAGTAATAGTTAGTGACCAAATGACAACTACACCAATGAGCGATTGTTATAAGTGCCTAAGTCAACTAATTACGATAAAGGGTGCTGTAATTAGGTTAAAAATAAAACGTGACTATAAAACAAATAAAACGTTTTATGTCTCGTGTTCTTGACTCTTGTCTTGTTCTCGTCATCACAATAATAAAGAGAAATTTCTGGGCTACCACTTCTGAAGATTGTATCCTTATATAATGTTTAAAAGGACTAGGGACGAAACTACGCGATTGCGCGTTTGATAGACATTATTATTAGAGCTTAGAGAGTGAGCCTTATAATTTTGTAAAGATCAAATTCCTTTAAGGTCTTACAAGTCTCCCAAGCTCTGTATTCTCCTATTCACAACATACCGCGTATAAAATAGACGAAGAGATACATCCAAATGAAGATCGTATAATCAAATATTTCTTAAAATGGAAGCTCATAAGTTGAGTCTTTTCTATTGAACTAGAAGGTGAAGAATATAAAAGGTAATTTATTTACTTGATGATTGAGCCAAATATATGAACATGCGAAACACTACAAGGTTACCAAACAAAACATATTAGTACCAATGAAACTGTTACGTAAAAACTAAATCTACACGTCACCAAAGGTAAAGTGGAATGGGAAGGATTAATAATGTGGAATTCTACAAACTGGCGAAATCACCCAAATTAATATACATTAGTATTTTAGTAAAACGAGCGTACAGTCTTGCTACGTCATTCATAGGCATTCACAAAATAACGGATTGCATTGTTTTGAAAAGTGTTATTTTGCGAAGTAATTTCACGACTTTAAAAGGATGGGGCGAGTGTGCTGGAAGGGGGGAGGGCTTACCATGAAGCCGCGTTCGCCTGTCTCGCCCTTGCTCCCCTGAAACCGAACACCGATTTACTACTGATATCTCCCTCTACAATAGAGTATACTGGAGATGAACTGCTGCCTAGTATCTGCGCTTGCGTGCAGGCAACAATTTTATAGATAACATATTAACTTTGCTCATTTGGTCAAACAGAACGATGCGTTGTCACAGGTTTAAGGCGAAAAGATATAGATAGAGGAAAAGTCGAGGATTTTACTCTACGTTAATATTGATTTCAGGTGTGTGCATTAAGAGCCCATTGCATAATTTGAAGTAAACAACTTATTAAAAATGAAGAAAACAGAGAAATTATAAAAAATAATACCGGAAATCCATTTTTGCCCGGTGCACCCATCAACCCCTGTAAATGAAATAATAAAACGAAAATAAAATAAGATTATACTGAATAAGTTTAAACCAATAATTATGTATACACACCGCTGGTCCCGGTTCTCCAGAATCACCCTTTTTTCCTTTCTTCCCTCTCTTTCCAGGCGGTCCCGGCGGCCCTGAAATAAAAATAATAAGTATAAAACAGGAGAATCATAATTCAGCAATACTGGAATACGGTAACACGAGTACAAGGGGTGATCGGAGAATCTGGAAATTACTCCATATAATTTAAAAGTAAATGATTTAAATAACGTGCAGTCGCGTAAGTGTGATGTAGTATCTATGTATGGTGTAGGGCACTTGTCGCCGAGCAGAGTGCTCTTGGAAACACACTGTTTACACTGGGCACGCCCTACACGATGTAATATATACTAGGATACTGAAACTGAGGTTTCTGTGATAAAAAGTTATGTAGATAAGCGTACCAAAGGCTATAAAAGAAATTGAAATAACATTGGTTCTTTACAAATCGTTACTTGCTACGCAGGCTCTACAGGCTACGAGTGTTGGATGAAGCGGAATAGTGAAAGTTTTTATTACTTTCTTAAGTTTTTATATTCTTGAAAAGTAAAATATCAAAGGCAGCTGCTCAGTTTGCAATGGATATGTTTGAATTGTAATAAAATTTAATCTGGTGTCGGAGGGGACATTAGGCCGCTGGG
The DNA here is from genome assembly GCA_963693355.1 of Pontia daplidice. Taxonomy (NCBI): domain Eukaryota; kingdom Metazoa; phylum Arthropoda; class Insecta; order Lepidoptera; family Pieridae; genus Pontia; species Pontia daplidice. The sequence goes on from CAVNZL010000019.1 coordinate 2,026,584, forward strand.
CAAAGGGAGGGCTGAGGGAGGAACATCGCCGAAAGCGCTTCTTTAATTAAATATCGAAGATTCTTTGTGCGTACTCAGCTAAACTAGAACTGCGACACGATATAATACTTATCGAAGTTAATGTAAAACGATACGCTATTTGTGTAAGTAATAGGTATCTGTCAAGTAATGACATAGTAACTAATGCAAAACATCACGCGCAACTCTATGCCGAACCCGCGCACATATAAAAACCTACACAGCTTTTCGCACTTACTCAGTTATTCAGATTTTTAAGGATATCCATAGTAATATGTGTATTATCTGCCGTAATACAACTGAAATTTCTTAATAACTATTTAAGTAAATACTATGTATACTTCACAGCATTCGTAAGCTTCTATTTTGAGACGCAACATCCAGTCAGTTTTCTTAGAGCTTGGCTGGTCCCTGCCTTCAGATAAGCGAGTTAATCCGAGGGTGAAATATGTGTCTGTGCAAGGCGGGAGGAGACGGAATTGCGCACAAATCGAGTTAGCGTTAAGCATCATCGCGTAGCACTTCAAAAAGTAATCTCATTTTTTCCGAGCCCCTCCGTGCGACTAATGAAAATATTGTGTTTGGCAAAATTGAGCTATTAGGTACACGCAATGTGACAATTTGAGTCTACGAAAAATTCCCGTAGTAATCGTCAGCAGAGACATTATTTCTACGTTCCCGATTTGCACAAAGTTACGATCGTTCTATAAAAGTTAGAACTAAGATTTGAACGTAGTTTGAGAAAGTCGATAGCGGCCGATAAAGCAACTTTCCAAGTTTATAGTCGTTAGCTGACAATTACATCTTATATCTGTGGCCAAGCTTCAAACTTCACACGGATAGTTGGATAAATGTTCAAATATATATTGGAAATCAGGTCGGTATAGCTTGTAGTTTGGTAGCAGTCTCACATTACACCTTATTTTGAGATGATCAAGAAGATGATATCAAATATCAAATCTTGTATGATTTGTTAATGAAAAATTATAATTGAAAAATGATCTTTGCACAACCGATGGATGGATATCATTTACTAGCTGATCCGGCAAATGTTGTTTTGCCATACATGTGATTTCAATTTTAAATTAATAAATAAAAAATAAGGGTTGATCGAATAATGTAACGATAGAATTTGTTTATCTTGACGTTCATAAGTGTACATGTTTACCTAAATGAATAAAGATATTTTGATTTGATTTGAATGATGATTGTAGAAGGGTGAAAATTTAGGATTGTATGTATTTTTGTATGTTGTATCATAAAAATAGAAACTTAAAAATTTTGTCTAAAAAAAAAATATAAAAAAATTAAGGGTTGGACTACCCTTAACATTTAGGGGGATGAAAAATAGATTTTTGCCGATTCTCAGTCCTACTCAATACGCTCACAAAGTTTCATGAGAATCGGTCAAGCCCTTTCGGAGGAGTTCAGTTCGAAACCCGTGACACGAGAATTTTATATATTATATGTTGTGGTCAAATGTAAATTATTAAATTATTCTCGTTTTAAGTACAACAATTGCGTATTATTTTTCATAAATATCATAAGCCATGTTAATTGTATTTATACTCACACTTTAAAAGTAAAATTAAACTCAAGTTTAAGATGTTATTATAACAGCGGCTTTATCCCAAATGAAAGTAGGCGGCATTTTAAAAACAAAATTAAGTTAAACGTTATTTAGTACGGAGCGCATCAGCAAATTACATACAATTTCCGTTTTTATGAGATCCGCTTCGGCGTACAAAGGGCCTCATTAAGCTGAGTGGTAAAAAAGGCCTGACTTTTTTCGTATGGTCACGTCGTATGGTACTCGCAGACTACAGTCATTTCTTTGTCAAAGATAGTGTGTAAAAATGAGATAATTAAAAAGTTAAATAACTTAAACAGTTAACAACGGCTTATCCCCATAATTCAGAATATCTTTATACATTATGGCGTTGATAAGCACTAAATACTTTGTTCATTACCTTAAAAATGAATGTGAAATGCACGCAGACAAAGTCATCTTAAGGTAATTTTGTTCCTGCGCCATCTAGTGGTCTAATCAGTCGATTGCAATAGAATCCTGGATAAAACATGAAACACTTTAAGGCTTGTACAAGCTCTGAAGAATTTGTAGTTATTATGTGTTGTCACGAAGCATTGAGTGGGTGCTAAAGTTTTGGTTAACTTGTATTGCGACTTCATATAAAGGTATGTGGACTTGCAAACGGAATTGGATGATCTACGTCAGCAGTCAGATACGTAGACCTCGCAGAAAACAATGGAGATGCTGAAGATGTCCGGTGATGCAGCATGACGGGACGTCGAGGCTAAATGCAAAATTTTATATCACTTCGACGTCTGGCGTTCCACAACAGATCGCTTTTTAAAGCACTTTCTTACCTAAAAACGCCTGTAAGCCTCCTAGCGTTGCAGGATCCATGGGCGGCGGTTAGCACTACTCTAAGTGACCCGCCTGCTCGTCTGTCTCATACAAAAAAGGTTTAGAAGCTTAGGCCCATAAGGGTCAACTATTGCCATAAGGCAATAGTGATAATGGAAGACGTAACCAAATTTAACCTTTTTAAATTTGGTTTACCGATTGATTACGCGCGAGTTAGAAAGCCTGTCTTGGCATTTGTTAAGAGCGGAAGATATTCACTACATTTATAAATAATGACAAATTAGAAAATGTTCCGCAAATAATGGTTCGATATGAATGGAACATAATAGGTAAAGCGTGTTGAATAAGGCCCGCATCGTTAACGTTATTCCTCTACCTTGCTCGTTCAAAGCAAATACTTTTAAATAATTATGTGACTCCAACATATTTTAGAAAACGAAGCACTTTGGTTATAGATATGATCATCGATCGATCGCCCATGGATGAGATTTCCAATATATAATATATTGCTGTGTTATGAATCAGTATACGATTATTTTTGGGAGGGCAGGAATTCAAAGGTTAGATGGCGGTGGAGTAACATCACATTAAAGTTTATATTATAATACTATAATAACACGTCTATTTTATGTCTATTTAAAATAAAATCAGCATCTGTAGGTATCTGTGACATGTAAAGAATGTGACTAGAAAAAATAATCTTAGTATATTCATGTTATTGGCAGATTACTATTAAAATTGTTTAGTAATTGAGCGGTTCTTGGAGAGGTCCTTAAGCTAGTTAAGGATTTAGATTAATAAATAGTGACAGCACCATCTGACGTTAAAAATTCTAGCCTCAAAGTTTTTTAATCAAATGTTTGTCCCTCAGTCTGAAGTGGATTTGTGATGAATGATTAGCATTACAATCGCCCCGAGATGTCAGTCGCACCTGACAGGCTTCAGTAGCGCGCGATACAAAATCAACTTTATTATAGAGAATTTACGGTATAAATTGGATTAATTATGATAGCTATGTCATCGAACTGCATTGAATAAGAGTCACTTTTCATTCAAATGCGTTTATCAAACTCGTGAACATGCAAAATACCTAATCCATTAAAATCACGCACGTAATTCAAATTGTTAACGGGCGAGGATTTTAATGTAGGTTTTTTATTTTATAAAAACGGAGGCAAACGGGCAGGATAGAAAGTGAAACCGCTGCCTATACACTCACAATAGCATGGCTAAAAATTCTAATATAATATAATACTCTAGCTTGCAGCTAGCAATATAGCATATTGTTACTGGTATGATTCAAAATGTTTGTAAGTAAAAGAGAGAAACTACTTAGCATTAACTATTAGCTTACATAAAAATAAATTGACAGATTACTAATATCACACAGATTCGTAAATCGAATAATTAGTTCACATTATGAACACTTCAGTTGTAACGAACTCATCGTAAGATGTCAGTAAACATTCACAACATTAATAACGTGGCGAAGTGCCATTTATCATACAGTTATAAGCTATATCTTTATATCTATAGCTTTATATTATGATTTCATATGTATCCTCATACATAAGAAATATATACTTTGCAATTTTAAAACACATATCTTATAGACAGTAAAAAATAATTTATATTTAATGAATAAATATAATATAAATAGTATAAAAGATATTAAAATCTCCAGATTTCATAATAGATATCAGATTTATTATAATTCATTAAAAGTTATATAGGTACGTGTTAATTTTTCCTCGAATTCGCTCGGCGTCCACATAAAGAAAACAAGGACATCTTTATACCATAACTTCGAAGATAAAGGCGTTAAACTCCTAGAATGACTCAAAACTGCGGTTCGGATTAATACAAACAGAAACAAGAAAAAAATGAATACTTTACATAGCCCACTATATTTTGTACGTCAAGGTCGACTCCTGACTTGATTTATCGCTATGAGTTTATCTCAAGCGCTGGGCATATATTTATGACCACAATCCGTAATTGTCTAGACTCCTGAGATATACACGACTCACGACGTGATTGAAACGATTACCGCGTCACTTGTCGGTCAGTAGATTATGGAAATATAACCTGACTTTATCGATTAATTCCATACCACTAGGAATTCCAATTCCATACTTAAATGAAGAACTCTACTTAAAAATCTTACAGGCAACTACTCGATTTTTATCTACGTATAGGAATAATATTAGACATAACAAAGACTGAGTGAACATTTAAATATAATAAAAATAAATATTGCATCTAATGACAAAATTTATATATACCTAGGTGTCGTTATTTTAATAAAAATCTACGCAGGTGGTCTCCACGGCGCCTACGAATGCCCAATAACATTTATATCGACAAATAAATACATCAATATCCCATGGCGAGTGGGCTGCTGTAGGCTGCCGGACCAGCTTTCAAGTCCCATTTATCAAGTACCACAATGTGTGTCACATAAATTCTACGCAACCAAAATAATTATAACCCGATTTAGCTCTAACATTGCCTGGCTTTTGAACGCATTCATTTCATAAAATGTTTAGTATGAATTAGGTTAATTAATTTGGTACTTACCAAATCCATCAAGATTGCCATTCGCTCTCCCAATCCATAAGATATTGAAGGTGATAGATATACCCGTAATATGACCCTATATTTTAATAAGGTATATATAATATTATGGACCATATTGCAGAATCTATGGACGTCAAATCTGATTCAACGGTTATATTATTTGTCACAAGAACTTTTTATTAACACGGCACATTACATTTGTTTAATCACTCCAATTTACTTTCATGTTGAAAATTATGAATTATGTATGTTATACAATCAAGCTAAGGTTAGGAGAAACACTGTTAGTTTAAACAATATGACAAACTAGAAAGTTGAAGTTTATTATTGTGATTTTTAAAATACATTTAACGGACATTTTAAAGTGTCTAAAATGGTCGTGTCGCGCCACTCGGACATGTTCGTAAGAAATCGGGTCTCTTCATTTGAATACGTCACCGTTAATACTAAATGTTATAATTTGAATATTTCATCAAGCAGATGGCGTTGATTTATATTTTTTATAATTTTGTTATTGCCTATTGTTGTTAATATAATATCATTAGTTTATTCACAAGATAATATAGGAATTAAAACGTTGTTACAGTAATTTACCACGTGAATGCAGACTCCGACTTACACGATATATTGACATTATATGAAGAAGGGAATTAAATAAAATATTATTTTATTAGTCACCATCAGCCAGCCAATTTCGGAGCCGAAGAAGCAGTTATTTGTAAAATCAATATAATGATTACATTTTCATTTTAAATTTTGTATAACGCTAAAACATTTTTAAAGAGAACTTATTTTTCGACAGTTATTTAAAGTACAATGGCTTTAGTATCTATGGAAAATAACTGCAAGAGTCTATTTCATCTGTCATCTGTTTTGTATCCACACCGTACATGGTAAAATGTGTCGACTTCGTTCATTTGAAAGAAATCTTGATATTAAAAAATAGAGTTAATATACATTCCATTTCATAGATACAAAATTATTACATTTACCTAACGAAACTAAGTATTTGGCCTGCAAATAGTCCATAGCGATTTCAGTAGATTCCAGTAACAATAGCTTAACTCTGTTCTACATACAGTACACGACTTTATTGGTTGACCCAATTCCATTGTAGTTCTGGTTGTGTCAATTGTTTCCTTATTAACAACCGAAGGAAATTAACTGGAAATACATGTACTTTCGCGTGAGAAAGCGCCATAACCTTACGCCTTACTGGGATCTTATCCAGATGACATCGCAACGATAACCAGAGATTATAGATCTAATTACGCTAGCTGTAAAACACGTGGTACTTGTACCTTTGGAACCCGTAACAAATAGAAAAAATAATTATGAAAATTTTAAAATTTAGATTTTTTTTTATCTTTAGACGATCCCTGTTGCTTCAACTGCTTTAATAAAGAGACCCGTGAGACGTATTACATATAATATATTTATAAACATATATGTGAAACTTAGAATTAGGAATTAAGTTATTACAACGTTTCGGCAGCACACTACGGAATAGCTCGCAGATGGTAGATTCTTTCCTACTTGATATTTTGGGCAATTCGTATTATACTTTATAATTTGTAGTCTATATTATGTTATTATGATGAGCTATATTTTAGTAAGGTTTTGTTTAAATCGATTCAGTAGTTTTTGCGAAAAAGAGTGACAAACATCTATCCATACAAAACAACTTTCGTGTTTATAATAAAAATAACAATAAAATAACAAAATTTCGTTTTTGGATGAACTAATTTTTAATACTTGTGTTATTGAAACTCAATCGAAACGAATAATTAACAATTTTTTGTAGTAGTTTAAATGGTGAGGTCTGTTATCATGGTTATAGTGTTTTATTCATTAAAATAAATATTTAAACGTTTTAAAAGGTTATAGGGCAGTCAGGCGGTGTGCCCTAATAGAAGAATAAAAGAGCTGTGTTAGGTTACATATTATTTTCATCAAAAAAGCAGAGAAAGTTTCCAAACAACCGTGATATCACAACTTGCATCGCGGGTGGCCCATCTTTGCTATTTACATATATATCGTTTATAAATGACAATAAATTATGCATTGACTTTTATAAGAATTTGTTAATAGTATGTTTAAATTTCATAACATTGACGGTTTTTTAAAGGATGGTAAAAAATCCCACAACGCATGCTTCTTTATTCAAATTTGTTGAAAATAAATTGAATATAATAGTGAATCCATAAAAATTGTAATTATGTCTTTTAAAACTAATATAATGGGGACGATATAAAACGCACGTGCACGCTAAAATTGAAACGGCAAAAGTGTAATTAAGCACAAATAAATCATATATTTTTTTTCTAATCATGCTAATCATGTTGTTGTCACTAAGATGTGCGAAAACTCCGTCATGGTGTCCATTACTGCATAATAACTTAAAACATTTTGGACAGTTCTAGTGTCAGCGGTAACGTATCGTAAGTTTACTTGGAACGTAATAGAGTTGATTTAGAAACGAGTGCCCCATTTTGCCAGCGTATTATATGGCGCATTGAGATTGTAAATGTCAAAATCTATTCAATTTTTTTCTTTGGTAATGCTTTTTAACTTTCGAGATTTAAAATAATTGTAGTTAAATAAATTAATTGCTAAAAAATATGATTGCATAATTAAATAGGAACACGGAAGTAACAAATTTCCTTTGTAATGGCATAATAAATGTGAGTTTTCACGCGAATTAAACCATTAGGAGCATGAGTTATTGTAATAATTATACAAAAAGCTGAAGCAAATAAAAACGGTCATTTACTGAGCCCTACTGGGAATCCCGAAATAATGCTGTGACTAAAACAAATTGTTTTAAATGCATGTTCAATTATTTTTTATTTGCAAAGATAGCATCAGTAAACACAGGCATATAATATCTTTGAGTATAATTTTTTTTTTAATTAGCATAGATCTAAATGATATCAATCGAGTATGCCTTGACAGCATGTAATGTATGTAAAGAACACTTGAGTGTTCACAACACTTAGCAAATTCTTAGCTTATAGGAACTATGCATTGGTATCGTTTACAAAGGTGAGGCTCTCGTAGCTTAATAAGCTTTGTTTTTAGCCTAAGCATATTTGATTCTGGCTCAGAAAGTAATTCTATTTTAATGAAATTCAATTCATTTGTTGTATGTACTGCATCATATAATCTACTCTTTTCACACTTTAGCTGTCTAATATGACTTTAATAGTTCTTTTTTTTAAACCACCCTTCCATTTTAACTTCTACATATGTCAGGTTGTCTGGAAGAGATCGCGTGTTAGCAATAAGGCCTTCTTTTATTTATATACTAGTTTTTTTAAGTTGTTTTATTGTTACTTTTATCTCGTGTTAAAATAAAGTAATAAATAATAATTCTCATATATCAAGTACTTATCTTTAAAGCGCATACAATTATAAGTCGGTATAAAAATAAGATCAGTCAAATGTCGGGAAAACCGAAACATTAACACGTAAAGCAAATAGCAAGTTGCACCTGAACGTTCCCGTCGAGTGGAGTACTTAGCGGGTGGGGAGCTTCGTAGTAAGTTGTGACCGCACTAACAGATCTACTTGCAAGAAGCGCTATTAGTCATATAGTGGCGTTAATTGAAAATTCAAACTCCACTCTTGAAAGTACATACGGAAAATCGCACTACATGTGATGTCTACAACACTCGCTTATGTGATAAAAATTTATTCACAGAAATCAGAACTTAAGTTTGTATATCTATAAATTTATGTTTGCGATTTTGCTCATACGACATAATGCAATACTATAGAGCTAAATCTGTTCTCCAAAAAGTGATAGTTACATTACTAGAAACGCTTAAAGGCATTGAAGTATGTGATTATCGTCACTTCTACGAAGGATCCATCAGTGCGGTCGCGCCCTTACAGTAGAAGTCCCTGAGCGCTCTCTTGACGTCTGTTTGCTGCCTGTCTGCATACATTTGCATTGAGAGCGATAGGGTCCAACTTAATTTGGAAGATTTGCGAGTTTCCGCGACTGTTCTGTTTTATGACTACAACGCATGATAACATCTTTAGCAAAAATTCAATTTGAGCCACCCGTCAACAATGTTTATACTCGTTATATTAAATTAAATATGAGCGTATTTATTTTTTTTTATTTTATTATGAAAGAGCTTTTTAAAAGTTTCAGCTTTGAGTAGACGTTAACTTCCTGTTTCATAAATACTATATTAGTCTTAACTACGCATTTTAACTAGTATCTTTCTGTTGAGTAGTTGTTATAAAAGTTCGTGAAGTTTATAGAGTTTGTTTTTTTTCTTTTTTCATGAATTTGAAATGCTAAAACTTATTGTTACAAAAACAATTTCTAATATCTATGAATAATGAGTTATTTATATTGAAGGGGGGTATCTACGCAAACCCTCTATATAATAATTTATATAGTTTTATAAGTATATCTACTTTCGTTATATATAAGAAAAAATACAAAATGAATTACTCAGTTCCCGGGACCGTAGGGGGCAAAGGGGGCTCGTGGGGAGCTAAATGCGATTCATAATCACGCGTCTCTGCGGGGCGGCACATTTACTCATATAGCGACGTATTCTTCCACAATTTCTAACGATTGCTATGTTTTCTTGTTATGTATGAATCTTAAAAATAAGTGACAATTATTTTACTCAGTATAAGGCAAATAAGTTTTTATGTTTGTATACATATAAAGAGCACTTTATTTTAAACATTTTTTATTTAAGACATGCGTAATGCACATGTCAATTTTTGGTTTTTAATTTTTCTGTAAAATAATTTGTTTAATTTTTTGTATTAAAGGGGCTTGTTGTTTTCTTTCAGATCTGTTATTTTAATTTTATTATTTGTTGTAAAGAGCGTATATTTTGTTATAAAATAAATATAGTTTCTTTCAGAAAGACAAACAACCCAGCCTTTTTAGTAATTAAAAACTTTATTATACATATATGTAAAATTTCATTTTTTAGACTTTAGATTGATAAATTATTTATTTCATATAATACTACTGTGTTTGAAATAGCCAGAAAGAGATCACCCAGATCACTGAACGATATTACAATATGTAAATTATTGGTGATGTAAACTTTTAAACCATCTTATTAAAACCGAAATAGGCAAATTTGGGAGCATATAAAAATGTCGTATCAAACGACTGGAGTTTACTTAAATGACGGTTGTGAGTAATGCAAATCTACTATAATTACCGTACCATATTATTTGTAATTGGATTTACTTCATTATACAAAAATCCAAAACGAAGCGTGAAAGATGTGTCAGTATAAAAAAGCAAGCCTTGGCACATAAAATGGGGGAGCAAATGCGATAAACGTTTTGCGCTGCGCATACGAGATGACCTGTCGTGTATACTGCGATAACAATTAGCCGATCTCTTTAAAATTCGCCTCATGGTCTCTGACTTAACTTCGTTTAGTGGTTTTTGCTTTGTGCAGATTGCTTTATTGAGATTTTAATTTAAAAACTTTAATTTCCTCATTCAAAAGTATATCAGATAACTTTTCAGTTAGGATCTTGTTAGATACAATAGGGTTTAAGAGCTACATCTTGGAGGAATTGCTTTGGATTAGATGTAGGGTTTTACTAACATATGCAATATAAATATGAGAGGAAACACATTTGTTTGAATAAAACTTTTACTTTAGTTTCTTTTCCATATTACACTTAATGCTTTGAGTGCTAACTTGTAACGCCACAGTTTTAAATACATTTGAAAGTTCACACTGGTACACGCTTGTAACTTTATAAAGCGCGAATTCGGCTCCACATGGAATACTGTTCTCACCTCTGGGCGGGAGCTCCCCAGTACCAGCTCTTTCAAAAGGATCGCATCCAAAAAAGAGCACTTCGAGTTGCTCGAATATAGCTGCGTAGACATATTACACTTACTAACTCTTCATAAGTATTTTACGAGATAATAATACAATGCACTATGAAAACTTGTGATAAACATTAATAACAACACGTTTCAAATTGAAGGTGCTATATCCTCGGAAGTACAGTCGGATGAAACTTAACTCATTTAAGCAAGTCGTAAAGAACATTTGTTTGCAGGCATCGAAAGCTTCATGCTAAGTATAAGCATTAAGGAATACTTTTTACCGTATATTGTATTGTATACTATATAAATAATATATTTTGTATTATAACAAAATATATTATGTCGGGTCTATTATCATTGAACATAAGCACGTACATTTGGTTTTAAAGAATTACCCTTTTTAATATCAAATTATAACATAAATAATTAAGGAATATTTTTATGTGCTGTAACTATCCACTAAGAAAAATATTTAATGCAGTCGAATTGGTAATAAGGAAAATCAACTTCAAAAGTCCGTGGAGCTACGTTATAACGCAACAATCCACGTTTTTCACAATTTCGTGATTTAAAGTGCTCTTTCATCTTCCGACAATTGTATATTAAGCCTCTTAGGACTAAAAGCCAAAATAATGGGGGTCCACATAGGGAAATTAGAAAAAGCGCAATTTTTGCTCTTAAATACGTATATAACTCTCAGGCCACAACTATGCTCATCACACAATCCATTCTGGCTTGGTCTGCAGGTGACCATTGCGGCAACTGAACCATCGATTATGCCAACATTTGATATCCCTTAAATTGTTCTGCCTTAAATTTTAATTCGAGTTGTTTGGAAGAGCATTAACTCAAGTGGGAATGTGTATCGTTGTGCGGAATATTGGTGTATGTGTGCGTGCCAGTAAGTAATAAGAGGTGTTCGAGTTCGACCGCGGTTTCACAATAAAAACTTTCCTGCGACAGACTTACTAAGTTTGACAAACAAATACATTAACAGCCAGCGCGACGAAACTCAGGGAAAGTATGACAACGATGAATACAGTAATATTAAGACACATCTCTGAGCATTTTTAATCGCATTGTTTTATCGAATCAAATTTCGCAAAAAAAGGATAAATCTTTATTGCGATTATTATTTAGAATATTTTCGTCTAAAAATCATACGAGCAGTAATCGATGACGCGATTTTCGTAGCAGATTCGTAGCGCGTAGCTCAGGTTTGTATGATTGGGTTTCCGTGTGTAGTGCCATACAATTTTTATATTACTTTATACATATATAATTTAATCTTATTCTGTCCTAAGTTGTATTGCTGTAACTAAGAGTAGACAATTTGGAAGTTGACCAGCTACGTCGAAGTGTTTATGTAAATACCGCCCTCTCGAACTTCTCAATATGCCGAAACAGATTGTTTTCCCGAAAATTCAATTGGAATTTATCTGAGCGCAGTTAATGAGGGGATTCACAATATCGGTAGATATTTGCATGGCACTCGCAAAAATTGCGTTTCGCCTTATCCATTCTCCCTCGTCCCGCGTCACGCTATTTCCCCAAACGGCTTCGTTCATAACCACGCTCTGCTGGGATTTTAAAATGCATCCGGGTATCTGATAATATTTCTCTTATTTTATGTACTTTCCCTGCTCTAGCATTATGAGAGTACAATGGCGTGTATAAGACACATAAATTTCTAATTATAGATATCATTAATTATTTATGGTTGTAATTATATATTAGTGAACAATATTAAGATATTGACAAAGTGGTAAAAACTAGTTGAAGTATAAAAACGTATTAAAAAAAGTCTACTCCGTTCAGATCCTAAACGCGAGTGGGTTTTTCTACCTTGTTTTTCACCCGGTGGGCTCAGTTTTTGGGGGGGGGGGGGGGGGGGGTTTTTTTTTTTTTGAAAAAAATAACGATAAACGAAGGTACGGCGTGCCCGTTTTCAGATCCTAAACGCGAATAAGGTTTTATATACCAGGAGGGTCGCATCATGAAAAAGGTTGAAAAACACTGCACTTCAAAACCTTCCTCCATATAATAACCTTCACATAAAACAATGAATATTTAAATTCGAAAAAGTAGTTCTGAGTTAAGTATTACGACAGAGCGACAAAGTACCAATAAATATGAGATTTTTCTTTGAACTATTAAGAGTATATTTAAATAAATAAAATTTTGTATAAATGTTAACAGGGCTATTTTTGGCCGTAGGAATAGATATTATATAATTATGTTTATATTAATTGTGATAGTTGAATATAATTGTGGAATAATAATTGCAATCTCAAAGTATAAATAAAATAAATTGGGATTTATTCGTTACACAGTATTTAAAATATATGATACACGCGTTCATAAAACACAATATTTTTACATTAAAATATTACATTTATACAAAATATCGACCATACAAGGCGAACAGTACAAGAAATAGTTTAACGAAAGCACTTGGTATTCCATACCGAACCGGTCATTAATTGAAACTCTAAAGCTTTAGATATCTGCAATAGTGATCAGGGTTGATCTATCAGTTGATTAGCATGCATTACCCTACGTTTGCGGAAACGTGCTCTGCAAGATTTGAAAAGTCGCCGAATAGGTTTCATTTCGATTGTTAAAGGCACGAGTAATTTCAAAGTATCATATTTAATAGACGAGAAATAACTGAAGTAAACATGGGCGATGCGCAATATTACAATTGTATTTAAAGATACAAGGTGATTATTGAAGAATATTGAAATTTTAATAAAATGGTTTCTGTTGATCAACGACATTTAATTTACGTTCTAGGATTGATACCTGGCGATTTATACGTCATATGATTATTAACTTGGATAATCACATAAGTTCAATCAATCAAGTTGGATAGAGTGCTTCAAAGTTTTATTAGCATATTACTAAAAGTGTCATAGTATATGAAGTAAGGCTGCGTTATAAGCAATTTTCAAGTCGACTTCTGGGACCGCAGAGAACTCGCTTTGTTTATCTCCGGCTGTAAAGAATTACGCCGCAAGCTGACGGAATATTAAGTGGCATCTCGTGCTTTGTACTAAAACGTTTTTAAGATTTGTTTTCACAAGCGACGTAGTACTAAGGACATGTTTTTCTGACTTAATTTAAAGAAAAACCAAAAACAAGTAGAATCTATCCGTTTTAGAAAAGAGATGGAAATATTTTTTTTAATTGTTACCAAAAAAGTACCCTCTAGACGAACAGCTTTCTGCTATAAGCACCAATAGAAGTAATGCAGAAATTTGTCTGTCCAACACATCCAATGTGTCCAATAAAATAGCTCAAGACCGTATGTATGTAGTTTAAATAATTGTGATCCACGCCAAGCCCTGAGGCTTGTATACGCCTAGGTTTATTATATGTTAGACTTTAGAAATAATAACATGTTCATTTCGGTAAATTCCATAGACGACAAGTAGTGATTTACCATACAATTTGCATTCTTTCAAAAAACAGCAACTGTCGTTAGGCTGTTACACCGACGTTAAGTAATTGAACGACATACATTGCTGTATGCCCTACTTTAGTATGCTGCATAGTTCGCAGTATTATACAATGCACGCCGCGCCTAGCTAAATTGTCGCGATACCGGAAGCTGCTCAGTGGAGCAGTAGAGCGGTGAGTACAACAAAAGCAGCGTGGACGCGAGACGCATTCCTGCGGGACAAGTAGGACACGCGCCGTCTCGCATTCCCTACGTCATAAGTACTAACATATATTACAATTATATGAAATGGGTTTTAAATTTATCATTAAGTATCATTTTACACATTTTCAGTACATGTGCATATTGGGAGTTTTTCTACAGTTACAATTGACTGCATATTTCAGTCTTAATTAGACTTACGTCATTAAGATTCTTAGTAAAGTAAAGGAAGGATATATTTTTATCATTCTATATACATAAAAGTTATACAACAAAAAATTTGTTTGGTCACGGAGTAAATGTTCGCGATGTAAATGGGCGGGAAATCATATCACACTACCTTGACCTTCATTCTAATTCTTCAAACAGCGTAGTCTAACGTAACGTAGTCGAGGCAATTTGGAGACGTTAAAACGGACAGCAATATATCTGGAGTGTTGCAATAAATGAAAATAACATCTCAAGCGTGGAAAGTAAACAAAGCAAAGTTTTCTTAGGGGTCGACTTTATTAAATTCCTCGTGGACAACAATTTACTCATTAGGAGTAAGGAACTGAGCCAATTTATCCTATATTTAATATATTATGTCCACTATCATTCCAAGCCTGATAATATATTAAATAAATACTTATATTAAGTTATATAAAGTTTAATATACATTGGTGGCGATTCTGATGTACACACTCTAAACTAAAAATCTCTAAATTTTGCTTTAGACCTGTCAAACAGTTTTAGAGAGCGTAACCTGTATATCTCTAAATTAAAGGCAATAAGGTTTAAATTGTCAATGTAGAAATATATAGAATAGGTTACAGACGTTTAACAGGTATAAGCCTAAATAGATCAATCATCAATAAATCGCCACCATTGATTTCGTTCTATGTTTTACTAATACGATGTGACAGAGCTTAACGTTGTATACTACTAGCGTCAAAAGTCGCCATACGGCCGACATAATAAAAACTTTTTCAATTAGTCGGGCAAAACCACCGTAAACTCCGATCGAGCGATACGTCCCATTCCATTCACTCTCTAAATTAAATTAGTTTCAATATACTTACTTGATTGAAATCCTCCCTCACTGCGAGTGAAACGGATGTAAGGTTCTCGTAAGGAAAAAATAATATCTGTATCATAAAATCATTACATCTATTACCGAGGTAGTCTGTGAGTGCATTCTGTAAATTATATTCGTTCATCCCATTCCTTTATCATAAAGGACGTAAAAGACGATGACGAAGACGATGCAATTCTTTGTGCATCTCTCTCGAAAGATTTCCCCGTTTAAAACATCTAATTCATACAATTTTCAATTATTTGAGAAAGCCATTAAAATCATACCAGGTGCGTATATTTAATGTGGCAATTTATATGCGTGTGATCACAGCTAAATAGATAAGGGGGCACATACACCGCGGGATGAATTCGCCAATGATCGTCCCTTTATTATTTTACCTTGAGAATAATTTGGGACATTAACATGGCTACGCGCTAGAATTTCAATGAAGACAAGATAGGGTCAGAATATTCAAGGAGAATTTAATACAATTCAAATAATATTATCCCACTAACGTCTTATTAGCATTAAAGAGTAATATTATGTAAATTTCTAAATGCCACATTGAAAAATATGAAAGAATATTACAATAACTATTGGGTATTCTCTCCAAATGTTTAAGAGTTGTAAAGGCTTTTTACTGGCAACATTTCTTTACTGTATTCTATGGCACAGGAAACAAGTATTGTTTGTACCAAATTAGTATGTATTATTACTAGGATTTGTCACGTTTTTCTTTATACGTTATGTACGTTATTTACGTAAATTGACTTTGTTTTATTTTTTGCGAACGTAATCGGTACTAGAAACTTAAAAAGCTGTCAACATCGGTCTCATACGTCACTCACAGTGTCACTTATGTCAGATCCGTTTTTACAATTTCATCAGATTCCCTGTCTCTTTAAAAAACGTCGATATAGCAATTTGTATTACATCTGAGTTTATCTAGACAGGCCCGTTTCATTTAAATACTTCAACTGTTAGTACGAAAATGACAATTGCCTTTATTTTAATGAAGTAAAAAAGGTTTATTTAAAATAACTATACACTTCGAAACGCACGAAAAGAAAATATTCCCCGTTTTCAGAACCACTTTCTCATTTATTGATAGTTAATGAGATCATGACGGTATCGGTGATCGATAGATGGACTGTGCTTCAAATAATTTTGCAATTCGCAGCACTACCAGTGATTAGTGCGATAATGGGTGTCGAAACGAGTATCATGTATATAAATAAATCTTTGAAATTGTCGGAATAATCAATAGAAACAGGCGGTAATTTCCGGAAGTCAATTGTACAAAACTCTAATAGACCAACTACTAGGGAAAGCGTTCAATCAGGCAACTTCCTGAGTATACTCCAGTGTCGGAGGGAAACGTACGTCGAGTGCTCACCGTTTTTTCGCGGAGTATTGCTGGTAGATTGGTAGAGTTTTTTAATTCTGGAAGATAGAAGTATAATATAATAATGTAAAACTTTACAACTGATAAAAATTTAATGGTTAATGCGTGCAAATATAGCCTTAATTTACCGATTTATATATACGGTCAAAACGGAACATTCAATCAAGCGATCAGAAAGTGAAGCGTGAAGGAAAGGATGAATTACATCGCAATAACTCATCGCGGGTAATAACACAGGCGTTACCAGTTCGCATTCGTCTAGTGTGGTCGCACCACCCGCAATTTTATCTTAGCTTTTGAGAGAATATATACATTGTAAGGAACGCAAGTTCAAACAAATATTTTATTCGAGTTTTTGTTGTAGTTCGCGTTATGAAACCATAATTTATTTGTAAACCGTTGTTACGGTTTAACAAATGAACCGTATTCAAATCATTTTGGGGGATAAACAAAAAGACGAGTCTTATAAGCCAATGTTCTTCTTACATATAAGTTTTATCTATTTATATTATATATATTATCTTATTTATTTTGGTATTGAGGTAGTTGTGGTTTGTACTTTGTAATAAAAGATCTTGAATTTCTCAACTCTAGCCAACTCATATATACCGGATGTCTGGCTCTATATAGATATAAGTCATACTTAGATATCTCAAATCCAGTAATCACCTTCCAGTTTCGGTACAATCCTATCAAGTTGTATATTTAGTACCTTTTATAAAATAAACATATAATCATAAATATTATATATAAATACATACATATTATATATTAAGGCAAACTTTATTCGCTCTCGTGTCTGTTTTTAAAGTATACGTGTAGAGGAAACGTTCGTTACGTAAAGGGAACTTATTATTATTCTGGTAATTATATTATAATTTATAAAAGGAAGCTAGAATATTTCGGTCATGTCTTGCGTTACTCCTAAAAATTCGAGCTCCTTCAACTACCGCCATCCTCCAAAAGGAGGCGGCACCATAAGAAGAAATATACATAATAAAATACATATAATAGTTATGTTAATAAAAGACAATATTAAGAATTTAATTTCGCTCATAATATTTTAATATACTATATCAATTTAACGAAGTGTATGCAATGAATATTTTTCTCCGAATGGGTCACACCGCGGATAGTCCATACAGCTCAATATTGATTTGGAGTATAGATAAATAATGTTTAGAATATTAGGCGATAACAATACTTTTAAGTTATCGTAGTTCATTGCTCCGAGGCCGCTGATCTTAACAGCTTATTTTAGTCATAAAGCTGACTAGGTCTAGACTAAACATACAAACAACACGCACCAACTGTTACTTCCTAAAACATTATATGTAGTTTACAATATCAATTTGTGTCTATGAAGAAATCAAAACCCCAGAACATGGTAAATTTGACCACTATTTGAGCCCAGTTATATTGAATACAATGTATATTGACCCTGGCATTTCAACTAACAAATTTCATCAAAATAAATACTTTGAAGATACAGGTCTTACATCACATCTTCTTATCTTTATATAGATTTATTTCTACTAATAACCTAATATTGATATAACGATTATTTAGATGGAAGATTATAATTTAAGAATTGTTAGTTCAGGTTGAGTTCCGTGATTATGGGGATGAATCTAGCGTTATAAGTTCTATAGCACTATAGTAATCGATGTAGCCACATGTTAGGAATAATAAAGAGTTAATACGTGCTGGAGTGTCGCCAAACGCTGATGACCACCCGCGGTCTGGAACAACTAGGCTTACCGTTATTACAGTAGATTTACCGTTTTTTATTTGTTGGTTTATTGAAAAATGTTAATTTAAGCAACAAATCTTAAAACAAATCTAAAAATTACATTTGCTTAGAACTAGAAATTGATGCATACGCCATCTAAACTAAATTAAAATCGCTGTATATTTAACTAAAGTATTTTTTCGTCTCTTTCTGTTGAACTGTTGATGTGATGATGGCCTGATGTGAACACTATTCCTTTGGACTCCAATTTACTTATAATAATGAAACAATGATTAGGTAATGCATGTGATATATTAGGGATCTCGTAATTTTCAACTTAAAACAAAAAATCAGCCTGGATTTTCGAAAATTCGCGTCGCCATTGTCGACTGAGGTTATATTTATCGACCCCATGTCCGTAATCCACACTCATCAATCTTAAAGCATTTCAGTTGCCAATTTTGCTGCTAAATTTAGGACGCTATTTTACTATTATATAGGTCGATTTAATGTTTCATGCCTCGGGCTATATTTGGGGAATAACAGTTAACATTGTATTAAATTGGCCAAGGACAGGTCTCTAATAAATAAATATATATTCAGTATTGCTCAACCAAAACCAATATCGTGAGCATTAGCATTCCTATTTTCTGCTTTATAACCTAGGTATTGAATGACCCGAGGCGTAGAAATGAAGCCAATACTTCCATAAGAAGTGTAAAAAAAATAATAAAGATGTTGTGCTATTTTTTAAAGAGGGCGATCAAAGAAAGCTTTTATTTATGAGGAAAATTGAGAGCAATTGTTTTATATGTAGTATAGCACCGTACAATTTGCCTTGGTTCAAGCCACTTTCATTTGTTTTTATCCATTTACAGTATCATCAGGATCGTTGTGATTATGTTAAGTTTATTCTATACATTAATATATTTTTTTATTTCCTTCTTCGATGATATGTAAAGGCAAGTATATTATGTATCTTTAATGTCTGATAACTTTGTCAAAACGCCTATAGTTTTTATAAGGCAGCTATGCATATATGTTTCATTAGGTTTTTTTAGGTTACAACAGTCAACACGTTATTTTACTCTGCAATTCTACAAAAAAGTTATTCTTTATGCCGTGAATAGCGTTTTGGTACGCGGTGTCACGAGATTTCACCGCATGAGCAAGCAATTTTAACGAATATATTGGCACAGCCGGGAGCCGATCGGCAAAGGCCTTGGCTAGCACTGAACAGTGGGGTTTGAATAAAATTATAAAAACAACGTTTTATTTACCGAAAATTTTGATTATATTAGAGGGCAAACGATTTTCAACTAAAACTCAATCACGGAGTTAGTTCAACCAGAGGTTAGAAGATAATCTGATATCTCATCTGACATCAATTACGTCAAATTAACATGAAAGCGGCAACAGCACGTAACTAATAAGCCACTTACCGACTTATCAGTTAGTATATTAAGCTCGCAGAACTAAACTTAACTAATCATTATTGATTAACATTAACTTCAGAGTTTCTTAGAGAAGCTGTGATATAAGTTTATCGTTATTTATTGTTTACTAAGGGTAAAAATGAGATTACTGAGACTTCGTTGTTCGTCTGTCAATCGGCTATCCCATGAGCCGTGATAGACAAGTTTACACAGATTTTGTATGTATTTCTGTTTCTGTTGGAGGCTCCAAAATCAAACGTACTTCCAGTTTATTTAGTTTTGCTTTTTTTTTACGTAACCATTATACCTGCATATGATATGCTTTCGGTGCATCGTTTAACATAAGAAGCAAACGCATTAATCGTAGAACTGTGCCTAAACAACATTCACCGCGAAGGTAATGACCACCAAACTACGGCGTGCAAGTACTAAAAGCCTTTCTTCAATCCATACATAAAATAAGGTGAGGTAGTATATTCTATATAATATACCAGCCCTCAAAGTCAAGTTTCATTTAGCGTTATTCAAAGCAAAAACTTAAATCTATATAAGCTAGTGCAACGATTACTGCATTTTCTAATCAATTTCATAACAAGTCTTGGTACTTAAACACAACATAAATTTATAGAATAAATCATCAAATTTAATTATTAGATAAATAGAACACGGACCAGATACTTAGGAGGAACATTAATCTGGATAAAGCACTAGACCAAAATAAAGAAAATTGCAATACAATAATAATAATCTCAACAAAAAATATACGTGTCGAACTGTATAACGTCCTCTTTCGAATTTGTAAGGTGTTTAAGGACAATTATAAGACAATATCAATAATATTATCATTTACACAATCACTATTTTACAGATAACATACTCGTCTTCCAATATTATTAACTGTACCATAAAATTAAGATAATTAAATACGACAGCGCAATAGGAAGCCAGCAAAAGCGAGTGCGGGGTTCATTACTTGTCGAACAAACAGACAAACATACTGATTACACGCGACCCGCTACCGCAAATATCTCCCCTTGGTGCCGTCTAATACTATATTGATTGAGTTCACGATACGAACATTCCCTTGGTAAATTCAAGCGTAATTTGGATTATTTGGTTACCAGAGATTTTTTCTTCTTATATTTTTATAATTTTAAATTTCATTAAAATCTATCTGCCATCTCTTTTTATATTAAGAAAAGGTTCGCTTTAATTAGCGCATTCTGATATCATTTGCAACCGAATTTAATGAGGGCATATAACAAACATACCATAAGAATCTTCATAAGATTAAACACATTAATAGACGGTATTGATTTTTTATGAATAGCTATTTGTAGGTGCAATTAGTACATTAATTATTGATAAGCTAGTGATTTCGAAAGCCGCGAGGTGTTGATTAGATGCAGCGCATGGTAACCGCAGTCTGATTGGCGATTGCCATCTGTGACAGGGGAAGGCATACCTGTCATACCGCACCCTCGCCAGGTGCATAGTTCACATACCTGAATGTCTGATTACACTCGATTATGTTAATTAGAGTGGGTGAGGCCATGAACTTTTGAAAGCAGTATCAAAGAATCTCATGAACTTTGTTTGAGTTAACTTTTTGCTTCAGTATTATTAGATAACGCCTAGACATCATCAGATATTTCAATTCCGCATAAATGCATATACAATTTGCAGAGATTGATGGCCATCGCACTTAAAAGCTAAAAGCTTCTTTGACGGAAACAAAAACGTCAAACATTAATCATAGAGCCAAAACTCAATAAAACTAGAGTACATTAGCTGCCCCGTCATTCGGTCGCAGTTAAAGGATGCGAGGGATACTATAATAACGCGTAAATAAATGTAAAAAAATGGTAGATAGTAGCACCGCAATTTTCACGAGCGATTAATGGGTAGCGTTATTAGACAAGCTGTATCTATGATTATCAGAATCATACGCGATTGTAAATGGCGGGATGTAATGCGGCTTCAGCGCAACACGAGAGACATGGATTACAATGTTAATGAATGCAAATGCGGAGGGCGCGGAAAAATGGCGGCGAGGGCGCAGATAACGTCGGCTTATGTCGCGAAAACGTGAGGACTTATGCTAAATTGTAGAAACATGACTTGTGTTCAAACGCCGGCCGTCTGGGATATAAAATATATAACAATAATTCGTGATGCCATAAGTTTTGCCCTGCTGAATAATTATGATATTTATAATGATTGTCCCTTCGTTCTATGACTGAATAAGTTTTCTTACTTCATAATGAATTTCCGGCGAACTTCGTACCGCCGGTTAGCGTAGCTTTGATGCAATATTTTAAGTTGTATTATCCGTTTTTTATTATGTAATTTTATTTTACTTTTAATTGGCGTAGGAAATACACATATATCCGTGAAAAATTCCATCTTTCTAACGTACTAACCGTTTCACGCTAGACTAGTAGCAATGAACGGACATGACGAAGGGTTCCTTTACGTATACTGCGGAACCCTAATAAAAATAGCCTCTAGTAACAATTCGTTTACATACATCAGCTACCAATCAAAAAAAGTTCCCGTCAAAATCGGTCCAGCCATTCCAGAGATTAGCCGGAACAAACAGACAGACAGACAGAAGACAGACAAAAATTTAAAAAAAGTCTTTTTGGCGTATGTATCGTATAAATATTCATATGCATGTAGTAAAAAACGGTTATTTCAATATTAAAAACAGACACTCCAATTTTATATATTAGTATATATAAAATCCCTTTTCAATTGTATCATGTCATGTTATTTGTACTTCGTAGTAACAATTTGTTTAAAAGACAGAATAATTACTCTTGAAACTGTCATTTAACTTTGAAATTATCATTAAAATAAGATATAAAAACTATATAATGTATATAGATAGTTGGTTGCGTGAAAAGAAACAAAATGAAGACTCAGACAAAATGGCCATAGTTGTACTAAATCGTATTTTATTTTTATTTTATTTAAAAAAAAAAAAAAAAACCAACAAATTTTTCCCCCAAAAAAAAAAAAAAAAAAAAAAAAAATTTAATTACATGTCTTATAAATATAAAAAAAACTTCATTCAGAATTGGCCGATGGTGAGTAGACCGCTACTGAATCCAAATGGATTGAGACACAGTCCCTTCTTTACATAGTGTTTACAGGAAAATTTGTTGCGATCGCTTAACTCCAAATTGCTCTGTTCCTAAGCACCTCCATATTCATGAGCCTCCAATTAATATTCTTTAAGCACTTTAGGGCGCCTCGGACCCAAACTTGAATAATTCTAAAATTGCCAAACACAGCTAAGTACTTCAGGATCTATTTATTGCATAAACACCTTTCAACTAGTTTCAATATTATTATTGTTTTAGCGTTTCAATAATATTATTGCTTATTTATATTAAATATCTTTAGCCCAGCCTAATCGTTCTGTATGAGTTAAATGAAATTGAATACATTAAGTATTATATCCGCTACGCTTTAAATAAATATGTAATTATAGTTAATTACTACAAAAAACACTTAAATAAGTTTACATGTCATGTCACCCCAAAATAACCATAAGTAATAACATTTGCAGTTAGCGGCGCAGCTTGATCTGCGTTTATCAAAACTGTATGTGTGGGTGTATCGTATATTACTAACGAGTAACGACTCAGATCAAAGACCGTTACGTTGATAATTCACTGACTATAGAACGTTCAGTCGGTAATTTATTGCTGCGGTGTAAATGGTCACGTGGAATAACTGTTTAGTCAGTAAACTGTGATAACCCGAGCCATCTTCATAGATACAGCCGCCGGCTTAGATAAGTCTGACTGATGCTAAATAGGTAGCTTATCTAAATAGATAATTTCTATGCTATTACTGCTTTCTAACTTAACTAAAAAATAGATGCGGTATAATTATTAATATATCAGTCTTCGTTTAGTAAGTGTGTACAAAATCACTTTTTTACTTAAAACTACTACTAACGTATTGTATGAGTTAAAATATTACCTATTTGTTTAAAGAAAAACACTTTGTTAACGGATGAAGTTATGTATTTTTACAAAATTTAAGTATATTACATTATTTTAAAATTTTCCGATGTTTTGCGTGCTTTACACTTTACAGCATGCGTGGTCTCACGGTAGACTGAAGCCAAAAGGTGTTAATTGTCAAAATAAGTGTCACAGCTGCAGAGAGGTGTATGTGTTATCTGTATTTATTGCCCCGGAGTTAGTATCGGTTGTTTTTCTTTAAATGAGTAATAGTTATGTTAATACAAGACAATATTACCTATTTGTTTGTTTGTTACATTGATTCCATTATTTTCAAAAACAATGTTCTCTTGGCTATAATAGTCTGGAACGGGTTTATATATTCATTATAATCAATATTCGTTATCAATCCAAGCATATTTTCATATAATGAAAAGTATATGAAATTGTACCATACTCAAAGCTTCTAGTACGTTCGCTACGTAAAAGTTTAAAAATATACTTTACTTGACCATTATCTAAACCTTAAAAGATAAAGTATAATGCGTGCAGTTATATGCACGGGGCCTTTATTAAGGCGGGTGAAACCGCTAGTAGCGATCATGTAATCCTATGAAATGTGAATGTTAGAGATAATAATACTTTCCATTTTATAATTAATCTTTTAGAATCTTATCAAACTAAAGTTTTCTCAAATATGAGATAATATAAATTATAATAATATTCTTTTAGAAGATTTATATTATATCATAAACTCCTATGAAGCTTAGTTATAGTCCTAAGTCTAAAAACCTATAGATTGACTGATCATGCGTATGTACTACGTAGTTTTCGTCATAAAAAATGTTTTTTTACAACTGACCAGTAAATTGGTTTGCCACTGCTCTTTGACAAATATTCAATAATTGATTAATTGTTAAAGATCATGTATAAGTTAAAACCATGATTAACATGTTTACACGCAAATCACGATTAACTTAATCCTAACGTTTATCCCGTAAATGTATCTAATTTATGCGTTCTGCGGGTTAAGCTCTCTGGTTAGATGGCGATGTCACGCCATAATAATGTTAACTGAGATTATATTATAGATGTATATCAAAATACATAATTTGTAGGAAATAAACGAATTATTTACTAAAATCGTGGCTTTATTTATCCACCCGAAGAGAAATAATAGTCTTCGTTCAGTATTGGTAGCAAAACTCTTGCAAATGTCATACGTGTCCTGGGAGAGCTCGTGACAAAGTTACTCAAACATACCTGAAACAAGAAACAGTTAAGATTAATATTAGTTTAAACAAAGTTTTTAAGACAAATAGCTGTTAACTCTTTAAATATCTTTAGGCATACGGAGTACAGGACTAAATAATAATAATTCGTGAAAATATTGACGATAAGTAATATTGTGTATTATTTGAAGACCCCGTTGCGAGCATAAATATTAGTTATGGTCTGGGTGTTAGTAAATAACTTCGGGGCGAACCGACCGTGTTTAAAAATGTGTCCTTATATTATTACATTATCAATTATGACGATAAAGTTAAGTCTTCCAGCGGAGGTCTTCCCCACGGGATACGACCTACGTTTCTATAAAAAGAGAGCGTACTCTTTCCTCAAGGCCCAACATCCATTATGGGTGCTTATGGGCTGCGGCTGTTCCCGCTTGGGCCACTCGCAGGCTCGTTTGCCCCCCTATTTTAAAAAAAAAAAAAAAAGAAACAACAATAACAGAAAGCAACAAAATGTGAAATTCTGGCTTGCATTAATTTGTGGTATACATCTGGTCCCAGCATTCTTCATACATCTTTACTATCACACGATTTCAGATATAGGACTGTCGTCAGTTGATTGCTCTCGCGATACATTCGTTCTCATTATTAGGGATTGCAGAAAACAATAGTTAGAGAGAAAACTGATTTAACAAAATGTTTTTAAGGTGATTAATGTGGTTTATATACGAACTCTTCTATGTACTTTAGAAATAATTTAAGTATCACCATAAATTATGTTAATCTGATAAGGTATGATAAAAGTATATTTCAACCCAATCCGCTTCTGTTTGTGACTGCAAAGTGTCAGTGATATATGGAGCCAGAAATAACCACGTCCAGACAACTGTCGACCGTGACCCTCACCTGACTAATCTCAGTAACTGAATTTATTAGCCTTTACGCTTTCGTGTTAACACTTTTACATGTAATAAACCATTTATACGAAAATAATTTATAATTATTAATTAATAATTAAACAACCAGCGCATTTTTACGAACTAAGACGGTCGAGGAGGATGTTAAATGGAAAATGATCCGTAGTTCGATTGAGATTGGTCATTACAACCGCATGTCCAAAACACGTAGATACGTGGTCACAACGATTCCTCTTATGAGACGAATATTATTAACACTATAAAGTTACTATATCAATACTATGATAAAGATTTTCTTCGAACGGTATAACAATTAATAAAAGATAAGAACAAAAGATTTTGTTAATGTAGAACAAGCATTAAATACACCACCGACTTTAACAGTAGAGGTAAACAAAAACAGACAGTCTTTAAGATATTATTAATATACAGATTAACAAAATGCAATCAGTTCACGATTGGTTTAAAATTGTGTAATTAGACTTGCATGTAAACATTAATAAGCGACATGAATATGAAAACTTGAAAAGATTTATTTCTATACGTTGTCACTTTCTAATTAATACCTGTTTGTACAATATCTTTTACTTGATTATTGGATTATAGGGCTGTGACGCGCGGGGTTAGCGTCATTTTGACTGCAATGCAGAGAGATGTAGCTGCTATCAATATTGGTCCAGTATTATTATTAACTGTACATTATTTATTTACCATTATAACGTTTATAACGTTAACTCGTAATCGCCTCTTGTATTTTATATATTTAAAACTAAGAGATGCATTAGCAAAACTCTATGTCTGTTTTAAATGTCAGATTAAAACCCTATTCAAAATACTAATACAATAGTCTTCGTTGTAATATAGCAGATGTATTTTATCAAAGACTTAGGTAAAGAGGAAACAAATGTAAAAACCACTTTATTAACGGATTAAGTTATGTATTTTTACAAAATTTTAAACGGTAGATAAGGTAGACAGATAGGTCAAGGTCTGTAAAGTACGCGACACGTCGGAAAAAAATTAAAAATAATGTATATTAATGTAAAAGAATATACTTAAATTTTGTCAAAATACATAACTTAATCCGTTTATAAAGTGTTTTTCTTTATATGAGTAATAGTAAAAGACAATATTAATATAAAAATTGTTTTCTAACAAATGGTCATTTAACTGTTCCGTGTAGTAAAACCAAGATGTACAAAGATAACACAAACAACTTTTGTTTATATTATTCACGGATGTCTAAAATAGCTATTTTTAGACGTCTGATTCGACATGGAATTTTCGCGTTGTATGTTTCTTTGTGGTATAAAAACGCCATACTTGTTTACCACTGAGCCATGAGGGAAATAAAACATCACCAAATTCATCATTCACGCACACAGTGTGAGAAACAAATCTGTTTCAATAAATTTTACACGTTTGTTATTTATTGACTCCGCCTTCTCCTTAAATAGAAACCAGTAAAACACTGTGGATGGCTTCTTCAGTCTGTGATGTATTACTCACTTAATTTATATTAAGCCAATTGATGTCTAGATTCCGTCACAAATAAAAGATTTTATATACATTTTGATATACACACGTCGTTAGTTTAAACTCCCTTAGAATGTTCTTTAATGAGCGAATTTCCTAATCGGACTTCATCGCCATGAAATTATACGTCAGCCCCACAGATTATCCCTATAATTCATAACAACAAATAAATCAAATTGCCTTTTTTAAATTACAGTACTCTTGTATTTTTCTCTGAAAATGCTTACGCTCCAATGAAAAGAGACAAAGGATTCCCCACTTTGGACCTTTCCCGTACAAAATTTTCAATTGTATATTTTCAGAATCGGGAGTAACCAGAAGAGAAAGCCAGTCACAGCGATGCATTTATCTTGTCACGTGCGTTCAACGTAATTCATAAATCTACACAAGAATGTTTCGAATAGTGACCGGAACAAATTATATCTTTATCACCGAAAAATATTAATGGTCCTTTTCCATAATTAGAATTAATAGCTGTCAAAATTTCTTTAATTGAAACTGCCGCATGTATATTAAAAAATTATATCTGTAAATGTTTACAAAATTTGTACGTAATAGACAGAACTTTATAAACCTTTTATTTTTTTAATAATATCTTAAAATACAATTATCATGACTGATATTATTTTTTAAAGTTGCCTTAATTATTATATGTCTTTTATCTACATAACTTTTACTCATTTAAAGAATAACACTTTATTAACGGATTTATGTTATGTATTTTTGCAAAATTTAAATATATTTACATTATTTTAAATTTTTCCGACGTTTCGCGTACTAAACAGCGTGCGTGGTCACGGTATTCCTATAGTTTTATTTTCTTGTTTATACTTATTACTCAGTAAGAATAACTTAGTACCACAAACCCCTCAAGAGCAATGGTGATGGCACAAACAAGAATTGGCAAAACATAAAGAATCGGTACGTGGTTTATGCGGCGCCTAAGCAACGTCGGGCTCATATCGAGCGCGCGGAGATCGCGTGGGCGACGCGAGAAATATTTCCGAGCAAATTGGATTGCGGAATGACTAAACTATTAAACTTCACAATTTATATCTCACTCGCAATTCTGACGAACTGTTTCTGATAGCCTATTGCCATTTGGAATCATAGTATCAGGATACTATCTATAGCTTACTTCTTGTAAATTGTGATTAAAATGCGCTGGATATAATGGAATAATAATTCATATACACTTATATAAATGGCGATATACCTTACCCAACAATTTATGTTAAATACTCAAAAGATTTCTGAAATAATTCTGTATTTAATAAGTTATAGTATTACGTTTATAATATACGTTTGAAAATATTCTAATGCTTATTTAGAAAAAGCTTATTTATGTAATTGTTCAATATTTGCAAATATAATAAATAAATCCGCCTAGTTAATATGCCATTTTGTAGGTCGAGTCCGTTTTAAGCAATGAAGCGTTTTTTTACGCTGAGGTGTATAATAAGCTGGAGACATCCGCTCGAAGCTGTCTGATTTTTTGTCTTGGAATAATTTACAATTTAACGTTATTCAATGCTAATTGTTTGACAAATTGTCTGTGGAGAATTTTTATTGCTTCCGCTGTATCGGCACAGCATAAAAATTAATGAAAATTGCAGATAATTTGTTATTTCCGCAGTAAGTTTCTTTGAATTTTTTCGCACTTAAAACCTCTTTAAAATAACTGGAGAGTTTTAAAAGTAAATCATTCAAAATGTAAAATGTAATACAATTTAAGACAAGATTAGTAGAAAAAGTCCGTTTGCGTAAGTATAATTTTGAATAAGAGTACAGCCTTACTTTTTGACTGACTTCAAACTTGACGCGTATGTTTTTGTGCAGTTAAATAATGATGAATGAGCAATTGATTTATCATTATTTGCGATTTTATACAATCGTGTTTTTTTTCTTAATATCTTACCCAATTTCCGATGCAAACTTAAATCCCAGCGGTAATAATACCCGATGGCAATATTCAAAGAATTGTGCCGCGGCTGGACGTGTCCCGGTTTCCAAATCCACCCTCACAATTTACAAGTGACCATAAAAAAAGTCCTTCTAAGGTTGTGCCTGATCCTCTGAATTTTAAACAGAGTCGTTTCACCGAATTTTGTCCCACTGAATTCCCTCCGCACCCCTGTTATTTTTCAAAAGGATAACGTTACTATAAATATTTATTTATACTGAAAAGTAGCGAAATATTGACATATATAATAAAAAAAATTGCAAATCTTACAAAGTACATTATTTAAAAGTGTGCGTAATACTTGCGTTAATAAAAGACAATAATGTTAACTTAATATTTGTCAAAAGTCGGAAACGGCCAGTGTGTACTCATCGTCTGTGTTTGTTGAGCGTGGCCGCTGTATAACGTGATATAATAATTAAATCCCATTGTTGTATGTTTGACTTTGTAATTGGTTTTGGACAGATGAAATCAATAAGTCCCATTACATCGACTAAACATTGTAAAATATATTCTGTTTAATCTCGAAACCACAGACATGTAAAAGGCATGATTATGCAAGATTACATTGTAATATATTAAGCCTATTTTAATCTTAATAAAACAATTAACAATTAATATGTAACACTAATGTAAATATATTTAAATTTTGCAAAGATACATAACTTAAATCCGTTAATAAATTGTTTTTCTTTAAATGAGTAACGGTTATTTAATAAAAGACAATACTATAAGAATAATAAGGGCAACTTTAAAAAATAATATCAGTCATGATAATTGTAATTTAAGATGTTTTAATTTTAATTTTATAAAGTTAATTTAGTTCTGCTTTACGTAAAATTTTGTAAACATTTAGAGAAATATAATTTGAATTATTTGTATACATGCGGCAGTTTCAAATTAAAGAAATTTTACTTAAATAATTGATAAAGCCCAGTTTCATCTGCAACATTCCCTTACCATTATGAACGACACTATTAGATTTAATAAAGAACCATGAAATCAAAATTGCGCCTAATATGACACGTGCAGACAGAATAGAGGTGCTAAGTGAATTAGTCGCAACTCACACTGTCTGGCTGAGAGCTGACAATCGAATCAGTTCACCTGCACTTGCACGTCTCCAAGGTACACTTTCAATTAGTGGAGCCCTCCATAAACTACGTGTCGTTTCCCATCTCGCTTACGGAAACAGGTATTCATTTTTGCATAAAATACGCTCGTAGCTCGTAGGTACTTGTTGCGCTTGAAGTATTCATTTCATCACGTTTTATAATTAACAAAGTATATATTTAACGTAAAGCAATAGCCGTACATGCTTTTTTTGTGCACTCCGACGCTTTTTAATCAGAAA
Source organism: Pontia daplidice (assembly GCA_963693355.1). Classification (NCBI taxonomy): domain Eukaryota; kingdom Metazoa; phylum Arthropoda; class Insecta; order Lepidoptera; family Pieridae; genus Pontia; species Pontia daplidice. Next base: position 2,057,686 of record CAVNZL010000019.1, read on the forward strand.
GATGTAGCACAATTTTAAATTTGGAATGGGTTGGTGTGTTTGCACTTTGCAATATTAGAGGTATTTGAGGTACAGTCTATTATTATGCGTTATTAATACAATCCAAGTGAACCCACACATATTCCTACATAAATCGTCCAGCAAACGATCACAGATTAGGGTAGAATTCAACAGAAGCTACATATTCACATGCTTCATCTTATGGGATGATATTATCTAAGAATTTTCACTGAATCGAGTTAACGATTTGCTGTTGATATTTTCATTATAACCCTTGTTGGTTTATGAGCCTTGTAAAGTTATTTTATATTGGAGTACTAAATGCCTAACACTCATGTGTGGTACATGAGTGCTAGGCTCATTTATTTGTATATTTTGTATATATAACTCATCTATTTTGTTTCATACAGGACGATCCCCATAAAAAGAGTCGGCGCATACATTCATTAATTGCAAATGTGAAGTACGTATGCAATCAATCGCGAGTGCATTAGCCATTAGGGCAGTCCCTTTGTCCCGCGGCATCAGGTAAAACGATTAACATGGCGACGTGTGGTGCAGACTAGGGTTAACTGAATTACCATTCGTCGCTTCAGCTACTGCCGACTGCCGACCTCCCAGACGGTATATTAAGCGATCTCGCTGTGATACCAGCGTGATATATGGCCCCGAGAATATTATGACAGTGAGTGATTGTATTGGCTGCATTCGCTTGCGTGAGCCAGTATATCGGCGGATTCCTATAAATAACCAATGCTTAGAAGTAAGTACGTTTTGCAGTGACTTCAGTGAAAGTGTGATTTAATCAAACCTAATCGCAGACGAAACTGTCAGTCTATGAAACGAAAAAAAATTGATGCTTCGAATAGTTTGGCGAAACAGGCTAAAGTTAAAACTCTTGAGGCGTCTTATGTTCTACATAGTTAAACAATACAACTTTCTTTCTTGCCAAAGATAGTAGTTTAATAAATACATTACCCACTACTAGTAGTTTAAAAGTTCATAATGTTTTTTCTAGCCCTGCCAAAATGTCTGAATTATAACGAAAAAAGTAGAATAATCTACTAACTTATATTCTATTAAATAAAAGTGTATGTTAAGTATAAATAAATATGTATTTAGGAATAAATGCAATTAAAATAGTATCAATGTTTAAGAGGCGAAAGTGGATCATAGCTAAGCCCCTGCTGGCTGCGATTCAGGATATCGGTGGATTTATAAACGCGGACTTAGCATCTATTTCTGTACTGAACAGCTTCTTATTCATCATCCATTGAGGGTTTTATTTGGGATTCACCTCATTCATCTGGATAATGTTAGCCAGTGGGTATGATTTAGAATTTTATATAATTTAACATTAACAAAAGTATAACAAAATGATACCATACGAGGAGCTTTGGGTTCAGGGAATCTGAATGAAGAACAAATTACATATTTTTGAGGAATTAGTGTTTAGATAACTGATTAACGAAAATAAATAAATAGCTTTCTTTTCCATTTGAACACATAATTATTGTAATTATCTAAGATTTAATTATATAAATCAGATCAAAATCGGTTTCTATAAGATATAAGATTGTTTTGTTTAAAAATATATAGGACAATCAGCTATTATTAATTACTTATTTGTATATATTTCTTGTATATATATGTACTGCCTATATAAATTATATTCATGTGTTATAGCGAATTTTAAGAATCCTTGTAGTGTTCATAAGTTTGGATATGAGTTTAAATGTTAAACTATTTTATTATTATTCTATAACTATAATAGTTTAATAAATGTATCATGCTTGACTAATTAATTAACTTAGCTAGGAATATCTTATATTTTCAACATATATTTAAGATTTAATTAATGGTATATATATAGGTGTTTGGAGGATGAGTAGCCATAGAAAAATGGTCGATAGGTGAAAATATAAATATTATTCAATAAACTTAAGGCAAAATGTTATTTATTTACACCTATCAACCATTTTCCTATGGCTACTCACCCTCCAAACACCCTGTATAAATAAATATAAATATATATAAATACTATATAAATATTAGGCATAGTCAACAGATTATAATATAACTGTGGTATTAAGTAAATTACCTTTCTAATGAAACATGGATTTTGCGGAGTGCGCTTTTAGTTCCATGTTCTGACAAATAACTATTCAGATTGATGCACTTTATGATGTTAAAGGAATGAGCTTTTGCCTTATATGTGAGGATAAATGTTGATAATGCAAGTAGCGTAGGTGGGTCGTGACATTTGCTAGCACAGTCGCAACTATGATTTACAGCAAATAATTATTTGTATTCAGCCGACGATTGGTACAATTAAGATTGAATTTATCGTTCTATTGTGAGTCATTATTCAGATATTTTCAATATGAAGACGAGATAGTGTTATAGAAGTTGTTTTTAATTTGAAAAGACGACTAATCTATGCTGTTAAACAGATGATAGCAACAAATTACAAGAACTATAATAATTGACCGAATGATTGAGTAATTACCAACACCAGCGGTAAACCACTAATTTTTAATTACCTCTAATATCTAAATATGAAAATTACTATTGGATACTCTGATTAGATTAACTCAGATCAAATAACTCATAAATTAAAACTCATTAGTCAGGATCTAGATGATTAGTGGGATCAGGACTTCCTTCCAACAATGATGTCAATTACATCATTGCTGACGGTGTGCGGTCACCATTTCCTCATCCCACGAGGTGACCCGGTCAGGGAAACTCAACCCGACTAGTTGCGGCATTCTAGTTTTAATATAGTGGAAGCGACAGCGACAAGCGTCCAATGGCCAAAATACTGTCTGGTAAATTAACTATATATTTAATAAACGTTCGAAGCTGCAATAGAGCTGCATAATTTAAAAAAAAGTCAAACAGCAAAGCGGCAGAGGTACAGGAATCACTATTCTTATTTATTCGTTACTGAATCATTATTTTCTTGTAAACATTTAAATGTTTTTTCGAACATAAGAGATTAGAATTTAATATATGAAAATAACGAAATATTTTTTTAAATAAATAGTATCGCTTAAATACGTACGTACTAGAAATTGATTTCTAATATACTTCTATGCAGTCAAATGTGTAAATAAAACATCGCTACGCTTATAACAAGGCCGCGGTCTCATAGGAGACGATGTCAGAGGGAATCAATTTATGGATCCTCTGCATTCCTCGCTTGATTGTGACGAGTCTAACGCGATTTATGATAAATCACCCGCTATCAGGGAAACGTGGGTTGTGCGGGGAGCGGGAAGTAATTACGTTCACCGCTTCGGTATTGTGGTGACACCTAGTATTCAAATACCTTGCCAGACATGAGTGCTTAGATAATAGCGACTGGGAGAGTGCATACAATTATCAAACTTTTTTACAATATACTTAACTATATAAGATATTTAATCTTTTGTTTAATTTATGTTGGGGTTTGTAGGTTATTTTACGAGCTATATTTTAGGTAGAACACATATAATACGCCTCAAACGAACTGCAACAACGTGAAGTTTAAAAAAGATACGGACTTGTAGCATTTTTTAATATACCTAACATAAAAAACAAACAATTTTCTATAACCATAAGAAAAAAATAATTTCTTGCATCTTTCACGTACATACAATTTGAGAATGACTACTTCATTAAAAAAAATAGAACAAAAGCAAATCATTTTTGATTTATGTTTTCTCCTCAAAATGTAATAATTCATTTTATTTTATACAGAGTGTATCGCCTAATGAAGGCATGAGTGTCAGTGAAAAGAGATCAGTAAGTATTGTTGTTCGTTAATGAGGGGTGCTCAATTAGAGACATTCGTTGTCTCTAATTGAGCGCTCTGAACGCTAACTAACCTAATACCGACGCCAGCGGCACTAGACAAACACGCACACAAAACAATTGTATCGTTATAAACTTTCACACATTAACACAAAGTATTTTTATGTTACTTTTCTTCGATAAATGTGCAATCAACAGCTATTTTTGAATTATAATACATTTGAGCTAAAAATCATTATAAGTTACGTTTAGTAATCAAAAGAGTTTATAGAATTACTTTAAAACCAAATTTTCTCACATAAAACATTTTGCATACTTACAGACCTTCAATCAAAAATATTTGATTGAATTGTGAGCGTGATTATTCTTAAATTTTGAACGTTTGAATAAAAAATCATTGGGGCTAAATAGTAAATACATAGCAGATTCTGAGTAGGTATTTTTCCTCATGCCTACATTACATAATAAAGTAGATATCAAAAATGCACTTAGGGATTCCAACGCCTAACCATTAGGCTAATAGTTCTCTGAATAAAACTAAATAATCACGTGTAAATGGTCTTCGGAACAAATTGCAAGTTCCACAGAGCTTAAACACCTAATGTTATGTCAGTATAAACTTTGCTACAGTGCAGATGAGGTGTCGGCTAATAGCGGGCTAATGAACTAGCGTGTGGCTAGACGGGCTTGTTAGCTGACTGTGTCCGTGAACCGTCATTTGCTATTTAAGTTAACTGAAGCTGAGGTTTTGGCCGATAGCTTTCAGTGAATCTATTTGTTGAACTATGCGCAGATGGGTGTTTGACTTTACAATCAAAACTTATATTGTAAGTTATTTTAGACAAAGCTACACCGCCATTTTTATGTTCAAAATTGGGTGAGGAATTTTATTATATATCTTAAATATACTACAAGTGTAGTATATAAATAAATATGTCATGTGGTCGGATGGTCATTCAATTTTACTCTTCATTAACTTTAAGGATAAGTGCTCGAGTTAAGACCGTAAAAGGAGCGTTTTATTTGGTAAGTTCACTTTATGTTCCCATACCAAAATAAGCAGTTTACTGCACTTAAGATAAAGTAAATTATGGCGCTAGTATATATCATTTAATAATAATATATAGATTAGTGAAAGTTTTTAAACAACTTTGTAAATGTACTCTATTATTAATCGAAGCAGACACGTTAAAATTAACACGTTCATTTCGAAAACATGAAAGTGACCGATCATTCCAGCTCACACCTAGCTGGTTCAATGAAGTGACTCCGTAAGTGATCGATGCGAGCTCCCAGCGGAGTGGGGTTCGACTCCCAGCACGTGATTTGTAACTTGATGTGCGTAATTGGAGTCTGGAGGACGGCCCTAAGTAGCCATTTATTAAATTAACTCGCGGAGAGGGAATTACCGCCGTTATGAGATGATTTGTGTGTTACATGACCGCGCAACGTCTCACGTACACCTTGTACAATTTGTTGACATTATGTAATTCAATATATGTAATTAACAATTTAACTGGCTAATTATTAAAATTATATAACTCCTTGTCCTGGGTGAGGACAAGGAGTTGAACGAGTGATACTCTAGATCATTGTTTTTCAACCTGTGGGGGGCGTAAGCTTCTGTAGGGGGGTCGCCAAAGGTCGAAAAAATGGCTACTGTAGTAAAAAAAACAATTAATATTGCTAATAGTAATACTGTAACATACACATACATACTTGATAAAAAACCGAAGGGTCAAAGGGGGTCGCGAAATATTTGTTTTGTTCTAGGGGGGGTCGCATCATGAAAGAGGTTGAAAAACACTGCTCTAGATGACTTGACCGTTTTTACTATAAATGATGTATTTGGAATGATCACAATTTAACTTATACGTTGTATATAAAGAAAGTATAATAAGTCTGTACCATTAAGATAATACGTGTTTGGCACGTTAAACATTTCATAGACTATTTTTAAAAGTTAAATAAGAATTATTTGAATGTGCGTATCATATAAATTGTAGTGGTTGGTCCAGATTGAAATACAAATATATAATATGTAATAAAGTGATTAGAATGTTAGTATAATAAATTAGAATTGAATATTCATAGTTTGCGCCACTGTGCCCACCCTAGTCGTTCAAATAATTTACTGCTGTACATTATTTAGAAATCCTGATATCTTAAGTCTACCATAATACTGTGAAATAATGTGAAATCTAATCAGCTTATAACTGAGAGCTATTAGGAATTAAGAGCTACGGGCCAGTATTAGGGCGTATTACCTGACTCGGTCGACACAAGAGAGAGCTTAGGGCTTAACTAGTATTTACATTGCATTAGCTGATACTGAGTGTGACAGATCTATCATGAAATATAGCCAGCTAATATTGGCAGTTTATCATTCCACAAGATAATTTAAACAATATTGAAACGTAACGTTTTACGTACACGTAAAAATTGTCTAGGGCAGACTATATAATTTGGGGCTACTATTATACGAGTGTTTTTAGTGTTTTTTATTTTTTTCCTAGGATTACGTATGTACCGTATGTTATTCGTTTTAATATATCAAATCTTATATCGAGACTTTGTGTGCTGTAATTAAATTTATAGTGTTACAAATACAGTGATCATCCAGTAAACACACAAATGTTTCTACAAAAACTATGGTAGATTTCAACTACAACAACAATTTAGTGTTCATGTATCGTTCGGTTCGCTTGTATTCTTTTATTTAATAAAACTATGTTGTGTAAAGTAAAAATTGATCTTTGTTTTAAGTTCGCCTACATTTTTAATGACTTATCAACGAAGACTATCTCTCCCATTGCGTATCGTCGCTAGTTTGTGTTTTTTCACATATCACCGTCAAAACGGCCCACTTATACTGGCTGTGGTACGTACAATAGACATGAAAGCAACGACTGGACTAAAGTCTAAATATTATGATAAATGTTGATAGTGACTAATGACCTATTGAAGGGATATTTTACTTGAGCCTCATCAAGATGAATTCCATATTTTCCCGTCGTAAGAGTTTGATGATGTTCAACACGCAACATTGTGATCAAGTAAAATGAATTCGGAATTTGCTACATAATATTTCTATCTATATATAATATGATAATACAGTTAGAAGCCAATATTTTTATTTGAACTTTTGTACATATGACCTTTTTGTGCCGTAACTGACATAAAAGGAGATCTTTATGCTCTGCTCCTGAAACTTGAGTAAGGCGTCATCCCACCTGGTCGTAATACAGACAATAATCTCTAAAGACAGAAAATAATCTCCGGGATTAAAGGTGTAGCGATATACAACTGTTGCGACGCGTATTCCGACAGAGCATATGTCCAATTAATTTTATGTTAAGGTAATATTAAGAATGGGGAACGTATAAACGCATTTGAAAATCCTCACTCAAATTTCAATAATAATAAATGAATTTCCTTCAAAGCATTATTAAAATAATGAAAACAATTTATGCTTCAATGAGCAGTTATTAATAACTCACGATATCACATTGTGTTAAATCGTCGTAATTCCTATTTCAATGGTGGCGAACAATACGCACCCAAATTAACGCACAATTCTATATTTTGTTCACAGATCAAACCCTTGGGGCCTTAAAATCAGTGAAACTTAAATATATTATTAAGTGAAATACTCATTTGTTTACTTGACAGTTCGAATGTTGTTGTAGCTGCAATCCATCATATACCAGTTTATGCATTGTATTTATGTGCAGCGCAGATTAATTATTTCCTTTGAACTAAACATTGGTCTCTTGCTGACCACAACTGCTTTAAAGCATTTTTTTTCCTTGTTTATAATAAGAGTTAATGTTACACGGAGTTTATGGAAGAGGCAGAGGAATAAGCGGCTATTTGATACCAATATTATTTTCCTTTGTCTCTTATGAGTGGATAACTAATAATTACATGGTTTACAAGAAAGTTTCTTAACCTAGGAGTCGCAGTAATTATAAGTATATTACAATGTTGCTAGTTATATAAACTTAAGGATGACAATTTGACTATGATAATTTGATTTGGCTAACAATGGCAAAAGTATACATTATCTGGGAACAGTTTTACATTGATTTGTATAACATGTTTTTAAGCTTATGTTTGTTAGTTGACTAATATTGCATTTTTTAAACGGAAATTAGCAAGCTGTTGGGCATGAAATATGGCTGTATTTGTGACATAATAATAATAAAAATTGGATAATCTAAGTCAGCCCTTTTACATTCGCAGATGTCCCAGTAAAGAATTTTTGTTTGCGAGCTTCATTAAATATTTTTAAGCAGCCGGCATTACAAATTATAGTACTATAAAAAAAATAATAGAATATTATAATTAATTGAATCAGGCGTTACTTTGCGGAAGTCCATAGTTCAAAATCCCAATAGACCAGTATGAAAGCAGTACTCTGCGAAAAACCCACAACCACTCGACGTACGTTTCGCTCCGACACCGGAGCATCATCAGGAGATGTTGTTCGGTGGGGGGTTTGGTGGGGGTAGTAGTGTATAAAAAGGGAGGGTTTGGTTAGCAGCGTTCACTCATCGAACGCTGTTCGTAGAGGCAACATTTAAATATGTATGTTCGTGTTTAAGTTTATTTAGGAATTTATAAACATTTCAGCACACCAGTCGATCTACTGGCCGCACTATAACCCAGTGACTTCCATTATCTCACGATCGCGCATTAGCCGCCACACAATAGTTAATTATTTCATTATTAAATCGTCGAAGACGCGCAGAGCCACGAGAAAAGATGGAATTAATGTCACAAAATGGAGAGTCTTGTGTATTTTATCGTGGCGTCGCGTCGTTTCCACAGAGTGACAAACTAGTCAAATGATATTGAACCTAACAACACCACAGAAATAATCTACAACACCGTAACCACACTGAATACGGCTTTTTTTTAAATATAGAATTAAACAAAACCTTTTACTGATTATATTTTTTCCCAAAAGATCGGAGTCAAGCGATGCAATTACATATGCAACGAAGATTGAACTGTACTATTTCTAGCTTTATAACAATTGCTTTAAATGCATCCTAATAATACATATAATAGGATGTTACTGTCTGCCAAGATCGCTTGAAACGTTGGACCACTTAAACCTCTAGTAACAAACATTCTATTCTTGAGCAAAAATACCTGAGTTTTGATTTTACAGGCATTTAAATTCTAGTCCCGCTAACGTCAATTGACGTTTTTCATAACGCGCCGCGCGCAAACCAGATGAATCTATCTTACTAAATCGTTCAATCCTGGGTGTAGAAGTCTTACAATGAAATTTTACTTAAAGACTGAAAAGAATTACATTTAGTAGCTATTGCAAGGTATATACAGTAGGTAGCTGCTCTTCCCATTTAAATGAATACAAATGAATGTACATTTGATGTAAGCAAACTAGCTTCCGCCAACATCTTTGCCCCCGTTTTGCGATGAAAAAAGGGTCAGAAGTTTGAATTGCAACATACTAAGATTATGCCGCCAGATAGAGGTGGCTGTAATTAGTTATTAGTTATCGTTCTTAATGCGGCACATTGTTGAAGTTAGGAGCCTTCACCGACACGTTTGACATGTATTAGAAAAACTCTAACTTGGTTTGGTCATACTGAAAATGATTAAAGCTTACAAATTTTATATAGTAGTATATCTCTAATTCATTTAGATCGTACGACTGGAATTTATTTTTAATGCTTAGAGACCTTAAATAGAGTAATCGTACATTTATGTGTCATGAAAAAGTTGCAAAGATTATGTTCATTATTAAAATGTTAAAATCCAATATGTTGATAAATGACGTCGAAAATGTATAATTTTGTAAGACATGTACGAATCAAGATAAAGTAATAGAGTATAATTAATAATAATAAATGGTTTTTTATATTTGTACTCTAAATTACATATTAACAATTATATATTCAGAATTTTATTTTTAGTAGGGGTGGGAAGACAATGGAAAACACTGTAAAAAACAACTTTTGCGAAGTTTTTACTTTAGGCACAACAATTATTCTATGGTTGGAGACTTAAAAGTATTTAGGTATTATGACGTACACTCCCACCTCGAGCTGATGAGTGAGCCTGACGGATCCGTGTTGTGCTTGGGGGGCGAAGCCAAAAAAAAAAAAAATTACATGAAAAGTAACCGTCGGATCCAAAAATGATATTTGCAAAATCCTTTAACGTATTTTAAAAATTGGAGTGCTAATAATTCAAATCAGTTAAATTCTTATGTTCTACCCTACACAATCAAATTTACAGGGACCACTTAAATGTCGGAAGTTTTGTTTCCGACCCTAACCTTTTTTCATAAAAACAGATACTGGCCTCCATAATTGATTTTGAAATCTATACTATTCAGAAAAAATATGTTCTATTTTAACAAGGCCCTAAGAATATAAGTACTTGATGTACGTTAAGTTTGTTTGAAATCAAATTGTCGTTGAATTGCAATTAAAATTGTATTATGTACTATTAGTAATGATTCGTTCCGCACATTGTACTTGCACCAACTTTGAATAGAGTAATCATTTAGAAGTTGTCATTGACATATTAAAGTCAAATTAATATAGAAGTAAAGCCCTAATACAGTAGTACAATTTCTGATTTGTATGCCAGTTTATTAATCGTATTAGTGTTATAGTGGATTGTTAATGAATGATGCATACCTTTTTCATATATTTGATGGATGACGAAAATGTACGAGGTCATGTCATGACGCGAAAAAATTAGATACCACGAACAAAGCTTTCTGATGACTCTAAATTACATATTAACAGTAGGATATACATATTTTATTTAGTAGGGGTAAGTATTGTATACAAAGTTCCTTAAATTAGCGCATTAATAGCTATTAGAGTAAATCCGCTTGGGTAAAGACTCCTCCGTTGCTTTCTAGCATAATGAAAACAAGCCATAAGAAGCTAACTATTTAAGGTATTTAGTCAAAGCAGTAAACTAGTTCTACACAAATCAAATTACAGCCATAAATGTCGGAAGTTTTGTGTCGGCCCCTGACCTATTTGTCATCAGATACTGGTCTCCACATAAATGATTTTGCTAAGGTTTAGAACAAAAGTACGTACCACTTAACGACAAATATACCAATTTGAATTAAAGCTTGATTGTTTAACGATGTGGCCGATTAAAATTGTATGTACTATTTCATGATTGCCCACATTGACTTAACTTGAATCGAGAACATTTGAAATTGTCTGCTTACTGAAGTCAATATCAAGAGAAAGTAAAGCCCTATACAGTAGTAATTTTGATTTGTATAGTTTATTAAATATTAGTTGAAAAGTGGAGTTAATGAATCACATACCCTTTGGAGGAACGCAGTACGAGTCGGTACGCAAATTAGATGCCCCGAGCACAGTCTGAGGATTTTCAAACAGTAGGGTATACTTTTTATTATATAAAACGTTCAAAGCGCTTAATGCAAACACTTGTTAATAATAAAACAAGCCATAGGTGCTACATTAATATATTGACAAACACGGTAAATTAGTGTCATGGACAGAGACAGGGGAAAATATATTATTTATTATTTATAGGGTGAACATCCCTGTTTTCTTGCACTTATGTCTTTATTTAATAACCCCAAACAATGCTGGGATACAAATATTTTGAAATGATTTTATGTGATTTAAAAAAGCGTTGCTCAATACAAAAACAATACATCTTTTTATTTGTATATAAGAAAAATAACAAATAATTCATAGAATAGTTTTCACAAAGCAGTTGTTTCAAATTGTGCAACTGTTACAAATAAACTAGGGACATCCCCAGCGTCCCTTAATTATGTCCTTTTCAGTGCTTCTCATAAATTTGTCTCCTAACTAAAGGATTGCCTAAATATCACCCTTTGTAACACTCCAACTAGAAACCGTCTGAACTATATAATGGATTATCTCCTTTAATGCTGTCGTTATTAATCACCGCTGGTATAATTCAAACAGTGGAAATTATTACTGGTGATGAAATACAACATATATATTAAGAAAGGAAAACTTATTTACGTATAAAGGAATAGGGCGCAGCTACAGCATACCTCTCAATAGGTCATTTCAGCAGCTCAACGTACTAAGAGATGGAATAAAGATAACAAAAATATAACAATGCAATACTTAAAATATCAAAATATAATAAAGACAGTAAAACAATAAACAAACAGTACGCTTAAACTAATTCAAATAACGAAATGAAGCATAACTTTGTAGAGTATTATCAAGATAAAGGAACAAACGGCTCAAATGTAAATTACATTTAAATGTAACTCGTTTTGAATGAGCTTTATGAAGAAGAGCGGGGTGACTTTATAGCTCTGTGGACAGACTCACCCCCTCAGCAGGGGCATCCGGGATTTATGGTGGAATAGATTTCAGAGACCATTAAATTTTATGACGACTTTTCAGCCACTGACAATGAAATGATTTGGCATTTTTATGTCACTGCACCCGAATTACTCTGGATCGTTGCTGGGTATATCGTTTTATTATACTTTAGTTTTATTGTATTTTTCTAATACACATAACAGCGTACAATTAGTTGAAGTATGAGGGGTCCCTTAAAGATCTTTAGCGGGAGCATTAATGTGACCTTTTGCGTTTAATTGCTTGAAACTTAATCAAATACAAGAAGCGACTCTAACCGCGAGGACAAAAGCTCAATTTAGAACAAAGCGTTGCAGATGCATTTAAGCCGTCAGTTTGGGGCACTTTTTGCACTGTGCAATTAGACTCGACGACAAAGAGAAGAATTCAATGTTTCTGTTGGTCGCCGCCGTCAGACGTTCGCTTGACAGGACGTTTTTATATAATTTCTTTAGAAGAAATCCTTTGTTTTATAATTATTATAAAACAAATTGAGTAATTTAATTCAGAAGTATCAGTAAGTAACATGTTTAGGTCTAACAATGTTAGTTCGTATATTATGTCAATTAACGTATGCTCAACGCTTATCCGTACCAAAAGCTGTGTCTGTCATAATTCAGCATATATCAAAAAGAGAATTGTTCCCAGGTCTTTGATTAAAATAATACTGATTTATTTAAAATAAACCATTCATTGGAATGGAATGTACACATTTGCGTTAATTCCTTTAGGAGTAATTTTAAATGATAATTTAATGTATAAACGTATTTTGTGTTAACAGAACGTCATTTAAACTGGTGTGAAATAAATAATATCTCAATGGGCTAACATCGGGCGGGTGTAATTACATTGTTTTATGATCGCCATTGAATCGTGAGTGGAATTAATGAAAGTATGTGAACATTCCTGTGTTATAAAACGTCATTATCAATATTTATTAGCAGGCGTTAAGCCGTAAAAGTATAACGAATACAAAATATTTCATTTAATAAGGTATAATTAGAACGTCCTATGTAGAAAAATGTAGCTTAGGTACCTCGGCGAAACTGTGATCTCAAAATGAATTTTTTTTCTTATATGATTATAATTAACATTTAAAACTTTTTTGACCTTTAATGGACATACCAAAAATTAATGCTGTACATAAAAAATTATTCCTTTAGGGATTCCTTTTTATGTAAGGGAAATTGCGAAGTGGACGGATCTCCTAAGAAATTTACTTTTCATTTCAGCTGAAATAACACATGAGGAAGTTGAAAACAAATGTTTAAAGTATTCGGGTGCGACGGACACAATTTATTGTCCGAATTCGAATCGACATTCACGGACAATCACGGGAAGTTGTAAAACTCGACAGGCGCCACTTACCCCATACAACAGACTACTAAATGCAGTTCATAGAGTCTGAAACAAACCTGAAATTTTTCATTGTTTGGTTTATGTGAGTACTACGTACTCAAATACTGTAGTAAAGCATACATATATCATGCATAACTTTAAGAAAAACATAATTTATTAGAATGTAATATGAATGTTTACTGATGTAGTATGTTATTGTAATGAATACAGGATTGAGTCTAACGATTAGACAAAGCCACTTAACACTAATTTTATTTATTTATTTCGTAGTAACCCAATACAGTATTTCAATATCTTAAGTATTAATACAGATCTATAAAAGAAAACATCCGTTTATATCAATCTTATTTTATACCAACTGCTGAAAGTAATACTGTATAATACAACTCGCTTTTTACCCCCATCCCACAGGGACATAATATTTTTTACGACACGTTTATGTATTCATACGCTGACGGTATACTTTTCCAGATTATGCTATTATTTTTGCGAACATAAACTTATTCATATATTAATCGAATATACGTACCAGAATGAAATATTAATGTTTAATGTTGATGTTGACACTTGACATATTGTACTGAAGCTACAGAACAATCTTCTGTACACGTAAACGTTAACTACTTTGTCAACGTTTGATAATGTAATATGATCGACGAAATAATTGTGCATTTCGATTGATTTTAATACATCTATGGACCAGTCTCATTGAATAAAGGAGCAGCATCTCCATTTCACCATGCATCGACACGGAACGTGAAACGTCTTAATGTAATGTCCGTTCGCCACTCAGAATCAAACACATCTAATTTTACATTTCAGTTCCAGGACAATTTCAAAGAAACATTCAGCGGAGTACATAAAATATAACAGTATATATGTAAAAGTTCAATAGAACTTTGTCAACACTGGCTTGTTGTTATCGCTAAAGTAAGTAAAGCTCCGAAATATCAATCACAGGTGTTTATGAAACTTGTATCCGATATCCATTATTTTAATAAATATTCATAGGTTTTAATGACAAGGATATTTATATCTAAATATTTGTTAAATCTATTGCGAGGTTTTGATTGATATATATATATATATATCAAACAAAACCTACGAAATATTTTTTTTTTTTTTTTTTATATATATATATATATATATATAAGAAATAAATTTGTCTCTTTCGTAGATTACCCGTTGAACGTGTAGATATAAGAACAATAAAATACATCAGTACAATCAAAAGCCTCCAAATTTCATGCTTTGAAGTCGAGGGTCATATGAAGGATTCCGCTCACGTCCAGTCTCCCTAAAAATTCCGGCGGAATATTGTAGAGTGATTAAATTTATTTGAAGGTATCAGATGAGCGTTCAGGATGCAGAGTCACGTAGCGATCAGCAGAGGGCGGAACCCTAACTCCGACTTATCTCGGGACCTATTTGTCAATCCATATCCGATTGATGTGACGATTATTTTATGAACGGTGGAAGATGATTTTTTAATCTGTTGCTAGAAAATTATGTGTCGGCTTTCTTCTTGTTTATAAATACTCAACTCACTTCACCTGGGGTAGTTCAATCCCCAGATAATAAAAAGTATATATAATTCATATTAATAAAAATAACTACAAACTACAAAGTTAAATAGGATCATAAAAATATCCAAAGTTTGATCCATCGTTTCATCGCGTTTCCGGTTTCCGTCAGTGATGGATCGTAGTGGCGCCCTCTGCCCAACTCTGTTGGAAACTTTGTTGTCCGGGCGCCCTGTATTTTTGACAGTTAAATAGATTCCCCCAACTTTAAACTGGATTATCGAATAACGGATTCGGAAGTAATTTAACAATACTTTATCCTTTATATTATCTATTTAGATATGAGTTATAAACCTTTTTGTTAAGGATAGTCGTTCGATTTAGCTTTTTTAAATTTCCTATCATCCCAACACTCTCTGGGCAAACCTTGGTAGAGTATATATGATATTATATATAAGAACGACCTTCAGTACAGGTGACAACAGATAAGTGATTTTGTAACACCGTTTTGGTTTAATTTTCACCGGATGAACACTAGTCAGTATAGCTTATATATACAAGTTTCGGAAGGAACCCTCTTCCTTATTCAAGTAATACAAAACATTGGGATTCTTCCCACAGATTTGGAAGGAGAATAAATTGAAAAGCTTTCTCCTTCATGTCTATAAAACAAGGTCTAATAAAGCCAGAAGCGCGTGCAGGTTTCTCACGAGATCGTGGCTATCGTTTGCAACTGAATAAGTTGTGACAGATACAATCACACAGCAATCTGATTACGTGACACACCCACAGCTGTCAAACTCGATACGATCTTATACCTGAGATTCTCAATGCAAATTTTAAGTTACCTGAGTAGGTGAAAAATGTGGATTTAAAAACACGTTTTTAGTAATATATAGAGTAATTATTTATTGTGTTGATAACTAAGTAAGGTGCGTTAAGAATTAGCTAATAATAGTCCCATCGGATTAGTATTTGAACTTGCATTAGTAGAAACTATAGCGAGCGAGACTTAAGTATTTTACAAAGATAGAACATACTTAAAATCTAATTCCATCAGTTTTAGTGACTTATCCACGTACGCAATGCGGATAACATGTTTAAAGATATTTCTACATTTATAGCGATAGAGAACGCTTTAAAACTTATTTAATTATCAATATTCCTAAAAAGAATTTCAAATTATGTAGAAAAGCGTGAGTGAAATCGCAGTGAATATTGAATAATGGATATACTTAAACGTTCAGAGACTCATTTCTGAACTCTATTGATAAAAACGCTGCCTTTACAAGAAGATAGCTTATAAAAATTCTGTTACAAATAATCAGTTTATATATTCTACCGTGTTAGTGAGAAATCGGATTAGTTCCAAGCGAGTTGGGGCCCTGCACCGCAATAATCTGCGGCGTTCTGTGGTATACATAGTTTACTTCCAGCGGGTGGCAGTGATGCGTGTCGCACGCTCAGAATACGCGGAGATGCATTTCCTGCTTTGCATTTTCGTTTGAGACCATTTTGAAAATGGAATAAAATACGAAGATGATTTCATAAAAGGAATGTTTTGTGTGGCACGGAGGTAGGCTTAAATATGAGTAGTATGATAACGCCTACATATGGAAGTATCTCAATGCTTTTGGTCTTTAGATTTTTCATTTTCACGGCAATTCAGTTTTGCCGAAAACAACCGAGGCCAAACCTCCACCTATGTTTTAGAATCTATTACTCTATCTTTAGTAGAATCTTTTCTACCAAAACAATTTAACTCATTATTGAATTAAATAAAAAATATTATGTAATGGGAGTATAAATTTTGAAACCTTTGTAGCCCTGATATGTATTTAAAGAAAAACACTTTATTAATGGATTTATATAAATTTACTACGTCTACCGTGCCACGTACGCGAAACGTTGGTAAAATTTAAAATAATGCAAAATATATTTAAATTTTACAAAAATACATAACTTAAATCCGTTAATAAAGTATTTTTCTTTAAAAGAGTAATAGTTATGTCAATAAAAGACAATATTATGATATGTATTTTTCACAGAGTATATTTTTAACTATCCCAATAACTCTATGTCCAATTTTTCATATTACAAAATCAATGACATAAATATCACAGATTACCGTTAAAGTGGTCGATTCGTGTTGAATATACAGCTAATCTCAATAAATAAGGTTTCATTTAAACAATTAAATCAATCAAGCGTCGCACAAGTACTGGTCTGTTCTGATATCTATTTATTACTGATCTGAACAACTTTTCCGTTGATAACACATTTCCTCATTGATAGATTGAGTTTAAAGCTAAACACGAATAAATTGTCCTGTTAATACTTGATAATTGTTGTAATTGATATATGATTAATATCGTTTTGACACGATTGAAAGGTTTCATGTGCGACTTATGACAACTCTACAGAAATGTTGATGTACATTTTAATATTTATTTGTATGGATGATAAATGATACAACAGGCTACATATTAACAATAATATTATTTTGTGCATTTTCCTTTTAATCCTTGTATTACTCTGGGGTGTAATTTATGTAGTTTTACATGGATAAACTCGGCAGATCTATCTTGTTAGAACAATAATGTCCTGCAGCGACAGCTATAATTCCCGCTATAGTAGCCATATGAAAATACATTGCGATATTTCACGGCTTACTCAGCCAGAGCAGTCTAGTTTCACTAGTTAACAAGACAAGGATATCTTTTCCGGCACGCTATCGTTAACTCAATTAATATCGTTTTAATTCCGAAGGTAATTCAGTGGCGTCACAAATCATTATTTGCATTTTTATAATCGCATTTGGGTAAAAAAATAACAGCCATTATCAACTTTGCAATCTTTTCTTTCGCGGAATAACAAAATAAATAACAATTTTTTAGTGCAGACAGAGTTTCCGCGCTTTCAAAAGTTAGAGGCGACGTTGGAAAGATAATAATGCAGAGTATAATTGACTTGGATAATTGGAATAGATAATAAACGACTGATCTGTGTCCCCACAGATTAGTCACGCGCTAGTTAATTCATTACGATGACATAGACGCAGAAATATGTCCGATCCTGTTTATCTCAGCCCTTTTTGATAGATAAATAAAGTCTTAATGCAATACCTTTCAGAAGTTATTCCTTAACGTTCTCTAAATCTATAATACGTATTCGTTATATCGTCACGTAAAACCTTAGACGAGTATGACATTTTTCTTTTAATTTTCTTAAGAGATTAGACTTATTATATTGTGTCATCATATGTGATTGTGGCGATTGCCGGCCGGTCTCAGATGATCGCAAAGCTAGAACTATATTAGTGCCACGCCGTGAGGCGTAACGCGTAGATTTGCAATCGGTTACATACATTTACTATGGACGCGATTACATTAGCACAGTCCCACGTGTCGCCGAGCGAGGTAATTCCACGCCGACCGGCGTGGCTCTAATAGAATTCTAGCTTGGAGTGTCGTGGATCGACGGTGTTTACCTCAAAATCTTTAAATTATCATGAAATGAATGTTTTACGAAGTCAGTATAAGTAGCATTTAAGTAAGATTCTAAAGTGTAACAAGACAAAAGATTGAGAAACAGGCTTAATCACTTACGAGTGAACACAATGTTCTAATAGATTTGCATAATGTGCCCTTTTACGGTGCTGCGGCTACTGTCGGTAATGCCCGGTTGCTTTAAGCGATAACAACTCTATTTACGGTTAACATGACGTTACGTGAGCTCCAAAGGCTCTGTCTCCACGAACAAAGGTTTCCATAAAATTAACTGAATTATTACATGCCGTTTTCTAATTTATGTATGACCTTTCGAGATTGTATTTATTTCTTAAGATCTTCTCTTTCAATAGCATTTGTAAATGAATTGATTGTACTTAATAAGATCATAAATCTCGAAACAAAGTACATAATTAAGTTATTAAAACTGAAGAAATCGCGATAGCATTATTTATTCAGCGCGTAACTAAATTACGAGTATACAGTACGATCTTAATCATTCGTCACGATTCAATTCACAGCAAACTGCACTTTTTCGCTTTGCATTTTAAGTTTAAATAACCGTGAATACAACAAGTTTTATTGTAATAGGCGTGTGATTATTATCAAGCTCGGAACAACTTTATGCTATAGACATAAGGCTTAGTATCGGTTATAAATTATAATACAAGTACGTTTTTCTATGTATGTCGAAGCATGTTCAGCAAAGGCATTATTAAATGGGTATTTGCGAAGTGGCAAGTGTGAAGCGATTTATTGAAATGTCCCGCCCCGAGGCTACCCACTGACATTTACATTATAATTCTTCTTGACACGTCTCATTTGTTTATTATCTGTGCATTATACTAACACCGTTATTGCATGAAATGCAAATACTTTATACAGTAAGAAAAGACCATGGATTTCTACCATTAATTTTCTATTCAGTGGCAATTGAATCGTCTTCATCATGATATTGGTTTCCTTTAGAATTGTTAATCTTGGAGATTAAATTTATGAACATAGTACAAGGGTTTGGTCGTATAATAGGTCGTTTAGACTTACTTAAGATTGATAATACGTCGGCCAATTACAGTACAATTTATTGCTTCTAGTACTAAGTATTAGCTATTTCCAATTTGATGTCAATCTCAATGAAGAATAAGTAATATAAATTTTAAGTGAACAGTTTTTAAACTGTTGGTTTATATGTAAATAGCATTAGTCCAGTGGTTAAGTGTGCAATTCTCAAGTATGATGGCCTTCCGAGTCCTGCTCAGATGAGTTTCTGTCTATGCGTAATGAACACTTACATGGATATAAAAATGAAATTCTTATATCGAAACAGAAATGGCAATTACATCTATAGAGCTGTCTGATATATGATTAAATGATATCTATCAACGAGTAAGTTATAATTCTTATAATTATTCCCCACATGAAACTTAATATCCTTTGAACTGAACTCAATAATAAATGGCTGGACAAATATGTATGTATGGTAACTATACACTGAGTGTACAATTTTCCTGTCGACGAGTATCGATGGAAGTGAGATGATTACAATTGATAACGTTAATAAAGGGTTATAGGATCTGCTTGTATGTCAGAGAAGTAAGCGATTTCACTTTATTAGAGTTTTCGTAATTTTCGTAGGTTAGTTATTATTTTAAACTAGTAAAAGATTATTTAAATAATATCTATTAATATCTAATATCCATTTTTATTTCTGTTAAGATTTGAACAACTCGATATAGTTTGGTATACGAATATAACATTTTTTGATACTAATCTTAATCATAAAAAATGTTATGCTTAACTACTAAACTAGATAACACTTAAACTAATATGAAATATAAGTATAATTTAGGAATACTAGTTCTGTAAATACACGCTTCGGCTCAATGATTCGGTGTACCCACTAGTTCCCACTAGTTGAAAGGCAAACCCGAGGAAAGACTAACTTAGTAGTTACTTTTAAAAATAATGAAACCGTTCGACGGATTTTATTTATTAATCAACTTCCAATTCGTTACTTGCCCTATGATTTCGCTGTATCTTGTAACATGATATCTTTGTTAATGTTATAAATTAAATTATTGAACTCAAGTTATACGTTAATATTCATTGTACTTACTCTATTAACGTTGTAAAAGAATCAGAAATATTAAAGGGATAGTTATTTTCAATTTAGATACAGAGCCTAGGTAGGCATTAAGACTATCAAAAGTAAAATAGTAAATTTTTTTAAAGGAAGTTATAGTGAAATCACCGTCTATTGTTTAACACCCTTCACCCCCTGGTTAGCTTTTCACCATGAAGATATCTTTACTGCCCTAATTGGCCAAGGCATACAAACGTTATACATTTATGGGGTTCTTAATACACTTTATGAGATATTATCTTTATTATCTGACTTACTGATCGGACCGGTTGTTCATTTATACTATAAACTTTAACCTACTAATAAATTAATATCTTTTTATACTTATTAATAAACTTTTTATATACACTTTACTTAGTGTCAATATCAGGAAAGGGGCAGAAGGGGCAAACGCCCAGGCGGGAAAACGGACTTTCACGGACTTGCAATGCAGGCGTGTTTTTGGCCTTTAATGCCTTTAAGGCCTAGTTGCATTACGTAATCAGAAATTAAAGAAATTTACTTATTTATAAACACCTGCTTTACAAATAATTATGCGAACTCTTTTGTATTGTCTCTGCCTTCTAATAAAGGATGTCAAGTATCGAATTTCCTCTTTGTCCATTAAGGTACGCCCATTTCAATTATCAGCTTATATTTCGTCATGATAGCTTGGAATGAAGTAATTTAATTCCTTTTTATCGGGATTGGCAAGTTATCAATATATTATATAATTTAAATTTAATCAGTAGGAGCGGATAATTCTTGTCTCTATAATTAAGTTGGTAAAGATTGTAATCATAATTGAATCACATTCAATAAAGTTACTATTTCTTGAACATAAATTGCTATAATTTTCTGTCCGGCTGATTGATAGACGAGATCAGTTAACTGGGAAAACGTACGGTATGTATTATGTATGTCTTTGATTACGCAAACGGATGTTTACAATTACTATATAAATGCAAAAGTAATTTAGATAGACGTAATATAATTAATATTTTTTAAATGAAATAAAATTTATTATTATTAATTAAAATTTATTTCGTTTGTAATTTTACTTATGTGTTTCCCTACGCAGCAGACAACTGTGTGTATATGTTATTGACACAACATTTTTTTTTATAAATTCTTACGGCTAGTAATAGAATACATAATTAATACATTTCACCACCTGAATGCAAGTAAACATATGTTACATGTAAATTGCGTTTCACGTATGAAACTGTGAATACATAATTTAATCAGAACCGCTACTGTCGGTGAAATAGGTTTAGATTTGTATCGTACAGTATATCCGAATATGACCTTAAAGTGATTCACTGAGGCTCGCATTGCAAAGTAGGTTTACTTATAACAAACGGGCCTTTACAATTGAGATTTCATGAAGCGAGCGTAAATGAAGCGTTGCCAGCGATATTGTGTCAAGCTGGTGACTGCTGAGAGCTCTCAGACATTGTGATGTCGAGCTGTGTCCACTCCCCACGCGATAGCGAACATTGCGAGACCAGGCTTTATATTATAGTCACGTGTTTCTCAGTTTAAAGGGAATATTTCGTGTATTTTAAAGTACATATATATATATAATATATTTTTAATATTTGTAATAATAATTTATATCTTTTCTTTGACTATTAGCATGGCTAAACATTGTGTACTCGGCATTTGCACAAATTTTTATTACTTATATTCTCCTTATTTGAAAACAAAGAATGTGAAATATAAACACCACTGCATTGTTTGCAAATATTTTTTGGAAACATTCTACATTGCTTTTGACATATTATGACTACATTTTTTTCGACAAATCAAATATTTAACAGAAAAATATTTTCTTAATTTGAGTATCAGGAAAATCAAACAAAAAAACTATTCGGTTCTTAAAAATGACAACAGTAACTAATTGATATATTTAAATGGTACCACAACACGAATAACACAAAATCTAAGAAGCTAATATCTCCGTATAATTTCCAGTAGTTGAAACTCGATGAGACTAGAATCTTGAATAGCGATAAATAGAGCTCCATTGAGAGCATAGTGCAACAGACGATTAGATATTGCAGAGACTCCGGACGACACGTCAGCACTTTCAAAATAAACCGCTATTCACATTAAATCTATTCAATTCGTTAATACTATTTTATCTTGGCAATAACTTTCATTCGCTACAAAACACATTTCTATCAACATGAGTTACCATTAAGGGTTACCCGCATTTGATACGCTTTCATATTTAATGCTACGTTTTAATATTTTAGATTTTCGGAAAACTAATTAATTTTCGTCTAACTCGTCATTGAGGTAAATATTTTTGAGCAACTCACCATATACCGCGCCACCCCAAGAATTTCAACACAACAACAAAAGAAAAACAAATGCTAGTTGTATAACAGTTCGAACAAGAGCAGTTACAAGTTATGAACAAAGCGTAATTTTCCATATCTACCGAGTGAATGGGAGAACTTCACAATTACCGATATTGAAGCAACTTCTAATAGTTTTCCTTATTACATAATATTGTTTTGTTCGGTTTTATTGATAGACTTAATTCAATAAGAAACTAAGTTCAAAGCGTATCTGAAAGGCTAGTAAGCTTTGTATTAAGGAGACTTACCCAAGTGGCCCGCAATATGTTAAGACATTCACCCTTTCCCCCTAAATTGTCGTCTTAGGCCCTTAATTGAATTTATAATGGCTCACTTTGGGTATTTACTGTTTTCAATGAGACCTCGGCGGCTGAATAGAGCTGATATACAGCTAAAGTAATTGTTATGCCAAACTATCGGTCCTAACAGTGTTTTGGTTTCGAAGGTATTCACGATTCTTGGATTATAAAATACAGACATTATTTATTCAATTCAAAGATCTTCTTAATGATCTACTAACAGCCAACTAATCCTATCATTTATTTATCACATTATGAATTTGTGCTACAACTAATACGTAGTTAAAATTCGTCCGCATATTATATTAAAACTTATCTCAAAGACTATTTATTTAAGAGATCTGCTGATAGGCATAATTTAAAATGTTCTTAAAACTTACGTCTTACGTCTACGCTTTTTGTCTTATGACTTACGTTTGAAATTAAGGTGTAGGGAGCCATTATGATTAATAGTGGTATGAAAAAAATACAGCCTATATTCTAGATTAAGTTTTAATCAAGCAAATGCTATTTGGGCTATGCCACGAGTGTTAGGGGGATTCATATGATGCGGAAGAGGGGAGGCAGTGTGTCTCCGAATTTGTCCACAACATTAACTCGTAACAATCGACTTAACGGACGCGCTGGTTGCTTATCTGTACAATATTTTGTGGCTACTTTCCCCTTTTATATGCTACTGTTATTTTTCTATGTATACATAGATAAAAATTAGTTCTTCGTTATTAGAAATTAGATCTTTCGTAATTTGAAATCCAAGGAAGCATTAAATTTATGATATGTGAGACAAAAACTGCAAATCTAAGGAAAAATTAAGGAGCAAGGAAACTTGTTTAGTGGTCGCAAAAACGTGCTTCATCATTGGTTTAAATAATCTATTGATAAAAAACAAAAATGTGTCTAATAACACAAATTAACATGTTATGACAAAGTTTTCAACGATGGAAATCGAAAGTGACCTATCGACTGGGTACAGTGCACCCAACGTAGCCGGGTAGCGGTTACCCGCCCCAATTCACTACTAACGCCTCATTTCACTTTAATTTTCCGACCTATCAGTCCCGTTTGTCATTGGGCCCTGTTTTATGACACTGCTTAACGTATATTGGATACAATATTGCATTGCTTTAATTAGTAACTAACGGTAATATATAATTTTTCTTCTCTCTTATAAATAACTAGCTGATCCGGCAAACGTCGTTTTTGCCATACATGTGATTTCAATTTTCAATGAATAAATAAAAAATAAGGGTTGAAAATTTGGGATTGTGTGTATTTTTGTATGTTGTATCATAAAAAAAATAGAAACTAAAAATTTTGTCAAAAAAAAAAATTAGCGGTGGACTACCCTTAACATTTAGGGGGATGAAAAATATGTTGGCCGATTCTTAGACCTACTACGCTTACAAAGTTTCATGAGAGTCGGTAAAGCCGTTTCGGAGGAGTTCAAGTTCGAACACCGTGACACGAGAATTTTATATATTAGATTTGGAACATTGCACTTCCTTAAACAAATCGACGAAAAGAATGGCTCGCTTCAGTGTGTGTATATGTGGATGGTATGAGGATGGCCAATTTATAATAGTAATATAAAATGATTTTATTGACGCACTTTATTATAGTCAGGCTACGTATGCTTTTTTTGCTGTGTCTTTACTTATTAGTTAAACTCTATAACTTCGAAATCGGCTTAAACTCTACTCATTGTAAGCTTTAATATTTGTGTTTTGTATGGATATAATAATTTATATCCGAAAAATTTCCAAATTTTTTATAACCCTCGCGTTTAATCTTCAGTCTTGTATGGAGAGTAAATAAAGCGGTTAAAAGTAATCAAGTGGAGAATTCTCTTTGTTTATTCATTCAGAGTGGCTTTAAGTTTCAAAGATTTTCCCAAAAGACCAACCTCTACATGTTTAATGTAAGAGTGTACACTTAAGTTTCCACTTTATAAGGATGAAAAGTGCGCCCATAACAGAAGCGGAAGCGAGAACGCCGTTTTGCTAATATTTTATAACTTAAATGTTAATATTATACTTATATTATATTAATATGCTGTCATAATACCTTGCAATTTTTTGCGCAGTATTACACAATATCTATATATAGAGTAAAAGTACATTATAAAAATTACGAAAACAATGTTCTATATAATTAAGAACATAATTTACTAATTGGTCTGAAATGATTGTAATGAGAAAGAAAATTAAAGAGAAAACCCTATTTACTTACTGATACTATATTAAAGATTTATACTATAAATAAATCTTTATATCTTCCCTATTCTATCTACTATACTATACTATCTCTATATCTCTATATATCTATATATCTCGCTGTCCACAAAAAAACATATTTTGATTTAAGATATAAGATAAAAGATATACTTATTATATTATATAATGCACGAATTACATTTAAATATTCTCTATAGATATATAAGAAAACTTTACTGTCCCCAATGCTCGGAGGTGCCGTTAATAATTAATGGGATTTAATGAGGATTAATGCCTTGGGAAAACATCTCGTAAATGAATTGTTCGGGCTAAGCCCCGACTTGATCACGCCTAATACAATTAACTTCACATGCGAACGGGTTAACTCT
Organism: Pontia daplidice; assembly: GCA_963693355.1. NCBI lineage: Eukaryota > Metazoa > Arthropoda > Insecta > Lepidoptera > Pieridae > Pontia > Pontia daplidice. The sequence continues at coordinate 2,083,657 of CAVNZL010000019.1, forward strand.
CAGTTTAATGATATATGAAGCCCATTTTGTCATACGTTACATAAATTACATAGAAAGGAGTGGTATCTGTCATTCACGCTAAAATATAACATAATTATAGAGTTATCCATGTTGGGTGAAAATTTATTTACGTATTTTTTCATAAGAGAAAATAAGTTAGACATTTTAAATGGTAAAAATATAGCTCCTTTTAAATTTAAATTATAAAAAAAAAATATTTCGGTTAGATTGCAAAAATAATTAATAAATCTAGTCCATTGTTAAGAGGTTACGAAAGTTCGTGACCTCCATTTTTTATAAATGTACATACATTTTTATGGCCTTTTATGTATCCACTATCATAGACAACCCATAAAAATATACTACTAAAACTAACCAAATAGAGGAAAATGTTTATTGTTAAGAGAGAAATTCCAGCATCTTTCACCAAATATACACGAAATATAAGGAATTTTCTTTTGTTGAGGGAAAATAAAATGCACCAGCAGTGAAGTGATCGTTGCGGAAGTGACGTCACGGAGGCTATCGCGGACAATACCGGCGGCGGAACTAGACGTCTATTGTCGTCAAATAGCCATCGATATGATGCTGAGCGGATTTAATACTGACAAGATTTACCTGCTTTGAAATATTATACAAGTATAGTTTTTTCATGAAGACTTTAAATTGGTTTGGACATTTGCGGTACGTTTTATTTAAAGTAATCAAATATTGATAAAAATAAAGTTAGTTTTTAAAACTATATCATACGTATGTTGTTAACGATATTCATTAAAAGTGCACAGTTTTTACCAGAAACTTGATTATATTTTGTTTTGTCAAATATTTAAAACGTATTAAATTTGCCGATAGTGCTACACCAACAATAGGCGCAGTGTCAACAACATCAATACCATTCCAAACATGTCATAACGAATCGAATCTGTTTGTCGTTCTCGATCCTCCCCCAAAATATAACAAAGCCTCCTTTGTTACGTTTCTTACCATTTTATTTACTCCTTACCACGTGATAATGCACTTTAATACAATTGTTTTAGGGCTAAAATCATGTGGGCTCAGTCGGAATTTAATACCCAGGTGTCAAGTGTCGGCATTCCTTTTCTGGTTACTTTGTATAATAAGGTAGCCGAAGATCAAATAGTATAATCTGTTTCGTTGTAAAGAAATTCCTGCGGTAAAGAAAAAAATCGTATTCATCAGATGACATGCAGCTGTACTTTTAATTTTCTACGCATGGTTACAGCGTCAGAGCCTTAATTGTAAAGGGACTAATATTGAATGAAATATATTAGAGGAACAAATATTTCCAACTCATTTGATATATTCTTATATAAAAACTTTTTTCCAATGTTGAAAAGTTTTCTAATTAAATTTCATTTAGAGCCGTTAATATATCCGTGGCTTTGACATAAATTTACCAAAGTATTAAATCTACTTAGTATATTTACAGCGCTTGCAGTGGCTCCGTGCAAAACTAAGACTGAAACAAACATTTGACACCAACGCAAAGTATAACTTTACACTTTAATATGATCTCAAACTCGTGAGAGTCGAATGAAATCCTGTCTTCAAAACCTATGCAGGTTTAGAAAGAGAGAATTTAATTATGTATACTGGTATGAACTGCTTACTACTACTGATACTGGCTATACCAAAGAAAATAAGGATAACTTTATACGATATTCTCTTTTTATCGTTATATTATTCTTCATTCAAAACCATTATCCGCGTTACTGAAATGTTTGCTCTAATAAAACTAGCGCTTAAATTTTGAATTGAGAGTTTTCGAATGGTAGTGTACCAAATATTTATTTAAGTGTGAAAAGTTTAACAATACAAATAGACAAACGCATCGGTAGCCACATCTATTGTATGCATTTACAAAAACTCGTTTACATCTATTTTGCTGTCGAATGTTTTCAATACATGACTTTGTTTCATTTGTTTTGATTTGAGCGTGATTTTTTATTTGACGTGGGCATAAATTATAGAAGCGGGTGATATAGGTAATCAATGATATTTCAAATCAAATTATTGGTCAAATAGCAGAAAATATATATAATTACCTCTTTATATATTCTTGTACGTATAATATGTAGATAACGTACACATTAAGATGGGATGATATGAGAGATGCTGTAAGCGAATAAACTAAAATAACTATATATAAACTAACAAAATTTAAATCTCAGGAAGTCATAACATACGACGCGGGAACACGTGTTAAACGAATGTCTGTCGCGTTTAAACGCCACTTAAACACCAGGAATCTACTTTGAGCTGTCCCACAAATCCTGAGCGGAATCGATCGGTTATTTCCGGAAATTTATACGGGTGTCGAGCCGGCGACTCGTAAGTTAGGTGTTAAGATTGACACACCGCCGCCCGCCCGCCCTCTCGCACGTCACGTCACACGTCAGATTTGTCGTCGAACCCGGCGGGGTGACGACATAAGTTTTTCAACGTTTAAGTTTATAGGGACACATCTGTACAAGTATCAAGACGCAAACTTCCACTTAAGTTGTTATTTATAAAATCAATCGTTTTATTCATTTGTTATGAACTTTGAAATAATACAGGTACTACGTCTCTGACAAGGATTAAAAAATAAATTCAATCATTATATATGGACTCCGTTGCCAGTGCCGTTGTACGGTCAATATTTGTATGATGAACATAAATATTGTCTGTAGCCTTGGTGTTGTTTGCACTCATAAAGCATCCTATAAACAGCTTACTTTTGGGTTATCCGACCGTGTGGAACACTACAACACTAACTACAATAAATTAATACTGATTTTACAGAGAGTAAAATAATCATTTGTCTCTTAACTCTTTAGTTTCAAAGCTAAAGTCTTGAATTCATAAAGTTGCAGCGATCGTAGTGAGCAAGTATTTTGCTATTATAATGAAGACATTCTAATGAATTTTAAAGTAAAGCAGATCTAAATATCTCGCCGCAGTCTGTCTGAACAAACTGCACTAGGAGCTGATTAAAATGAAAAACTCGATGCAAATTCTAAAAGTAATAAAGACTGAAGGAATATTAATACTTTGCAATTTAAGTATTACCTTCCTAACTATTGAGAAAACGATGCGAAATAACCAAGAATAATATCAGACTACAAACAGTCACATATTTCGTAAACTCACAAAAAAGATTTTATTATGAATATGCATTTCAGTTTCTGAAAAGGATTAAACATCTACATATATGGTAGTAATTGCTTTACATTTGGAACTAATTACATTTAATTGCCATAATAATTCCCAGTAATTTTATTTGTACATTAATGACATTTTAATAGATTTCTGTCGAGTTGTCTGCTTTAACAGCATGCATTTTGCATACAATGTAAGATTGAGCTTTAAGCGTCGCTTGCACTAAGCTTAAATGACATAACGGATGGTTTACGTTTAGAGATGGTGGATTAACTGCGGCTTCAGGGAACTCTGACAACTGGAAAATGAGATTAGGGAGGCATTTTTGTGGACGCTTCGCGACCGCGAGGACTCACAGTTTTGTGAGCTTGTAAAAAAATATAATCGCTTTCTTTAGCTCATAATATCTACTTAAAAATAAGGATGAAAGCAGTCAAGTAGTATTAAATAAAATATTATTTTAAGTTCATTGTTATTTTTCGAACGGCGTTTTCGCTTATGAAGTCCAAGAATTAAAACCTAACTAACGCCTACAAGAAAGTATTCTTATCGAAGAATTTTATGAAATATTAAAAAGTTAGAGATAATGTAGGTACATATATTTAATTCCACGCTCATCATTAAAATATGTAGCATTTGATGATATTATTAGTTCTTTAAAATTAGGAAGTAGATGCATTAATTTAGTCCACTATTATAATATTCGAAATTGATAATGATGTAGTACTTACATTTATTTCTTATTTTAAGACACACGTATATTATTCATACCTGAAACAAATAAAATATTAATTAAAAAATGCATTTTATCTAAAAATTCTAGTCATAAATACAATATTATTAGTCACTATTTTGACTATTCACGTCCGACGTTCTGTTATTGTCGTTATCACATACTATAGAAAGTCTCCCTAACATGACTTCACAAAGCAATGAGGTATTTGTATTTGGAAATGAATCGGCTATTCACAGCTCCCGGCGAAACGCAGATAAATTGTCAACTGTCAAGGTAACTAAAAATAGAGTGCAGAACACGTGGGGACAGGGAATGCTTTTAAACGAGCCATTGAACGCGCTGACGTATGTAATTTCAGATCGTCACAAAAACGTTAGTGGGTGTCGAATCGGGGTCTTTTTGAACCCCGGTTAATAACACCTCTTCAATGGACTCTTATTTAAATAGTCTAAATATTACGTATAAAGCCGACCGATAAACATCGCGGCGAGATGAAAGGCTCCTTTGTATCGTTTAGGGGATATTAAATTATTATTGCGGAATATTACCACTTCATTCTCTATTAGACGTTTGCGACTATCTGTTTTGAATAAAAGAAACTTTTGATTACTCTATGATTGCGAGTAAAATATGTTTGTGGGTGAGCTTAGCTTAGTTTAGTTTAATTACAGAGTATAAAAAGTCTGATTTGTATTGATTAGTTTTGTATTACTAAAACAGTGTGTTGTTTATGTTATTAGTTTGTTTATATACCTATCTATGTACCTACGGTTTTTTTATTGGCTACAAGACGTTATGAAACTCTGACAAAAGCATATTTACATATTTAACAATAAAATAAAACAATCGACGCATGACGACGGGGCAATTAAAAACTGTATTATGAAACGTAACCTATGAAACTTATAAGCTTTAAGCGTATATTAAATAAGATAAGAATCCATCACATTTCAAAAAATTTCACTTTTCATGTCGCTGGCATAACAAAATATTTGGCACATCCAAAAATCCTTGGATCTATGATGGACCACGCCGTAATAAGGAAAACGAGGGGCGCGTGTGTCAATTCGAGAAACGCAGTAAGGTTTAGAGACTTAACTCTCTAAAAACCATTTCGTCACTTTAAGAAGAGTTAAAAATGAACATTTTAAAAATACAAAATATTGTATTTAGCAGAATTTTATTAAAGGGGGTAAAATGTTATTGTGCAACCGTATAACACTAAACAATTGTCGTAACCAGAACAATGTTAATGAATACAGCATGACAGTTGCATTATTCGTGATTTCTGTGGTAGCGGCCCGTTGCACAGTTGGTGTGGAGTTACAACCGCAACACATTCCAAGGCAGTGCTTGCTCTATTCATTAATAGGAAAAGTGCTTTTCAATTGTTATTGAAAACTGTTTCCTACGGTTTCACCTGCGTTAATAAACTCGTGCACTCCATAAACGATACGACCCTTCTTGCGCTTTTTTAGATAATATCAATTACATCTCATACGTATTCTTAAAACTCTTAATTTCTCGACATTACAGAAGGATTTTGAAATTATAAAATCCGCAATCTAGAAGAATATCTATGTTATTTTCGTAAGGGATATCAATCCTTTAACCCCTCTAGACAACGTGCACACAATCGCAATAAGCCCCTAACATAAATCTCGTATAAAAAGTTTCCGAATATTTTTTATGTTTACAGCTATATTAGAATCGAAGATGGCGAATGGCGATATGACAAATGAAAGAAAAAGGTTTAACGTTTCCATACAATGGGAGCGATAAAACCTGTGACGGGACGGACAAACAAATCGGGGTCGATTTGTTCGCTGTCTCGAGAACCGCCATTTGTGAAGCGTGTGATTTTATAAAATCTCACTGAAGCAAGAAACATTCTATAAGCTCTCGCATGCGTCAACGTTCACTGCAGTGCCACAGCTATACACAACAATGACATTACACGCCTTTTTATTGCCCAAGCTTAAAGCTCCTGAAGTCTACAAATCAAAGTAGATTTGAAATACGGACGTAAGTAACAGACTTGAATGAACTTCCATTTTCATATATGGATTATTTGTATATTATTTTACTTTGACATAAATATTTGCAATAACATGTATTTTTGGTCTAAGAATTACACAGACAATTCTTAATATGAAATTACAATATTATTGAACTCCCGGTACCCGCTTTATAATGCATAAGGCCCGTTTCTGTAATCTTTTTATTTATTTATTCAGGAAAGTCCTTGTACGAATTATTCACGTTGCCGCCAGTGTATATAAAAAGTAATTGAGTTATATTATCATAGAATCCACTAGATCTATTGCCCCCTTTCACCCAGAGCTATTTTTTATAATTTAGAATACTGTTATAATTGTATTCATCTTGTTATAAATTTAAGATTTAATTAGAGTAACACTTTCTCATAATTTACCACTAAAGCTGGTTGCCATAAGTGGTTAACCAATTGATATCCAATTACGAACCTTGCACAGTAACAAATTGTGTGTCACTGGGAATTATGGGCCGGTATAAAACCTGTCCGCGGGTACAGTAGCCACTGACTACTTGTATGGACTTTTATTGATATTGCCCTTTACAAGCCTAGAATTATAATAGGGATCAGATAAGTTTTATATTGCTAACGAGGAAGCCACTGCTTAATTCAGATAGACCTATTTTATCTATCTCCGTTTACGTATGTTGACTTATTAGACCACGTATTTTTTGTGTGTTCGAGAATAATGTATATGAAATTTTTCACCGGTGGATCAGGTAAATATGATATTGGAATCTCATAACTGCATCATAGAGGGGGATTTTCCAAAAACGTAGTCCGTTTTCGAAGCAAATTATATAGTTAGTTAATTAAACTTTTTATATATTCCAAGAAAATTCCAAGAAAAGCGAAGTATACAAGCAGAAGTAAAGTGGGTGATTGGTCGTAAAAGGTTAATGACTAAAATGTATTTTCACATTGTACATAACCTCGTTATATGAATTTAGACCGCTTCAAATTGTATTGTCGATGCATCTTTTTGGGTTGCGCAGGTATTTCTAACTTTTCCATTTCTTCTCATAGTGAACGAGTGAGTTCTAATCTTGTTGAACAAGTTAACAGATTGATAGTGAAATAGATTTCTATTTAATCCTGTAGGGTTAGACTGTACATAGACAAACATATAGACTATGTTTCGTTATATTTTCCTTTCAAAATATATCGTTTTCAATATATATTTCAGTATATATTAAAGTGCAAAATTATCGTTAACTAATACCTAGTTAGAAAGACACAAGATGTTTGTACAAGCGGGTGTAGACTCATGTCGTATCATGTCAAGAGTCAATGACAATCGTCAAGTCTTATTTCCGTCTTTTGTTTTACATTTCAGAACCCGGGTCTGCATCTCAAGTCAATTGGTAAATTTTTATCAAATATTTCTTACTACATATTAAAATTCACAGATGCCTAGTATATATTTTTTTTATTTTATATTGAATGATCTGGCAGTAATACAAATCCTGAGAAAATGTTATAATTATTCAAATATACTATTATGATTTCATTTGTAATTAATATGAGTTTTTATCGTATCAGGTAACCGTGTCGCCGACGCGAGCTTCGCTTTTGAATCATTCATGTGAATCACAATGAGCGTGCGTAAATCAATAAAAACTTGTTTTTTCACACTTCTAAGAAAACCTGATTATAGATGATTTTTTACTACTTCGAGAAGTAAGCTTAAGAACTTACCAATATGTAAAGCCATTAACCGTTTGTTACAAACAGACATTGTTTTGTGTGCCAAAAGAACCTTCTGCTACCAGATTTACAAACGATTTTCAATCTAAGATAGTAGGTATATAACATATCTTACTTTCGATTTTTTAATGAATATTCAAGCGTGCGTGTATGTTTTATGTCATAATGATGACTTAATAAATTTAATAATACTGTTCGGAGGTAAATCCTGCATGCCGACCTACGCGACCTCACGCCATAGCTAGGATCACTGTGATCTATGTTTTATTTACATAATGTATTTGACAGCTGCGCGTGTACACCCGCCCGTGTACTCATAAATAATATTACCATACAGGTAAAGTGCATTTCCATTATTGTATATTGCGCTTTTAAATATATGTATTTACTTGGTATGTATATCATATTGGGAAAGACGAATATTGATAATATTAAGTATTGATTGTGGTTTTATTTGTATATTATCTACTTTAAACACTGATATTTTATCAGGTCTTCCTTGAATAAAAGCTTAATTTGCACACACATCTTCGTATTTTAAACTTTTTTTAAAGTTATTGTATATAAATAAATGATACAACATTGGTTGAAACAGCGAAATTTTTGATTGTTTGTATTTAATTTAATTAATTAATCAATTAATAAAGCCTAAAGCTCTTAAAAACTACCTTAACCAAAACTTACAAATAAAAACTCCTTGCAGGCTTCACTCATTCTTAACATATTGTATTACATCTATGGGCTAAATTAATTAGTTTTGTTCTGTACAATAATGGAAACTAATTTGGGGCTTTTACCAGTCATAGCCATATTCGTTTGTAATAAAAACATCGTCTCAAAACAAAGAATCCGAGTCATAAAAACTTTTGTTTCAACCGGTCCTTTTAGCTCCAATACTCCAAATCGTTTTCCAATATAATAAGGCGTGTATTCATTTGCTTCTGCCTGAGTTGTCAAATATACGCATTACTAAATTCTTTCTACTAAGTTTTAGCAAGGTAAGATATATAAATATGTATAAAGAATAGATAAATAAGTAAAAAAATAATTTAGGTAACTTTAGTGAAACTTTTTAAAATCCTATGTACGGCTACGTTGTGATATATGGAAACTAGTTTATAGTAGAAACTAGTTATTTATTTTATATGAATAAAAACTAACACACATTTTCTATCCCAACTTTTAATATTCATGAAGACACAACCTTATTCTATCACAATGGAAAATTATACATTGAAGATGGCATTTTGCTGAGTCGCTGATTTGAGACAAATCTTATCCTCTATTCCAGAGTCGACATTTGATCGCTGGATTATTAAAGATTATAAATCAATTCTCGTTACCATTATCGAAGGAATATTAATGAAATAATGGTTTATATTTAATGCGAACAAATCAATTTAATAAATCTATATTACTATACTATAGATAAAAATTGACACATATAACAAAATATCTTACAAAGACGATTCTATTCTTATTTTTCATTTGACACATACAAAGTACGAGAATCGAGAGAAATGTGTATCGTAAAGTTTACGTTATACAAAGATAGTTGTATACGTATACATCAAGTAGTCTATGTGTTATTCAAGTTTATCAGCTTTATCCTAGTATTTGTCAAACCAAGCAAACTCACACACAAACTTCATAAATTTAAAGAATAAGATGTTGATAGAGCACTCCCGAAATGTCAAATTCTATACTTTTGTTATAAATGTCTGAAATGTATACATCCTATCGGGATACGGTACGTAATATAAATATTCGGTTACAAGGCGATTGTTTCAGTGATTAACGGAAGCCCTACGTAAACAGACGGTCTGTCTGTCGGGATTCGCGAGACTCCTATTTATAGGTTTGTTGATTTTATCACTTCGACGAAGTAGCACCACGTGTCCGCTTTACCCAAACAACACGTGAAAGAGATATTTAAAAGAAACAAACGTTCACAAATTGACAGATTTAAATAAAAGTTCATTAGGGTAGTAGTAGCAAATAAAAGTTAATTTAAAATTAGGCGAACGTTAATTGATCTGGTTGTAAAATGCAGTTTATTTTAGGATAATTAAATACAGATCCATAATGTACAAAGTTATTCCTTAGTTTGGAAACCGGTGCTTTTAGTAGCAGCAGGTTCTACACTGTCGATAAAGTGATACGTTCACCGCCCAAATATTCTTTGACCACTGGACCCGCTTAGGTATGCTTCCTTGGTTTCGTTCTAGATGCCTGAGCCAACGAAATCGATGGGGTTTGATATTCGCCTAGTCTGGGGTATTCATATTTATTGATTTACAACACCGTACGGGAGAAATTGCTAGAGAATTTTAACATACAAGTTTTCTCAAGTCAGTCGGTGCTGTCTGACACTACCACAAAATTTTAATCAGCCTCATAGTAACTTGTAAAAGTTGAGCATCGCAAGGCGCTGTGGAAAATGCCAATAAATCAAAACTCTCGCGAACAATTCTCTACGATATTTAGTTTACATCATAAGTAAGATCGATGGATACAAGTCTGATCAGGCAGAAGTTTATGGAAATTGTCATAATAATTAGTTTTATTTTCACTCAATAATGTTTAAGGACATTATGTGCGGCAACGAATTAAAAAGAAGTTTTCTTTCAGTTTTTATTATCATAATTGTATTATGCGTTATATATAAAATCCTTTGCTTTACTTTAATAGCTTTAAACTAGTAAATTATCTAGTATTCCAGTACTTAATGAATATATGTGTGATCGAATCAGCCAAAGTCTAAACCAAAAATTATGGTAAACTAAAAAAAAACAAAAACTTAAACCAGTTCGAATATAATTTCAATTTGTCGTTACAACATGCATAATTTTCTAACCCTTATATACAATTCTCGGTAATCAGCTCCATAAAGTTTCATAAAACTTCAAATTTTAATTAAAAACCATAAACAGTGTCGGACACTTAGTTCATTTCATACATAGCCATTAATACGCGAATACCTCAAGTCATTAAAAATTTATTATCTATAAAGGAAATGACCAATCAGCAATAAAGCTAACCGGAATGCAGTCTGACGTTTACTGTTCACCAAATTGATCAGACAAAGAGCTTGTTAAATTGATTGATTAGTAAATCTCAGAGAGGGTATAAATATACTCTAATGGACAAACATAAACATGTTTGAATACTGTTAACGCGATGAGGTAATTTTAAAGATTTTTGTATTACGCTGGCGGTTTTTGATTATGATCATAAGCGTTGTATTTTCATTAGTGTTTATCTTAAACTACCCTCGATAAATATACTTTCAGGTCATCCTTAAAAATAACGGTATTTTTAAGGATGACCGTGTTTATACAAGCTATTCTGTGAAATGTAAAGTTATTGCGTTACTTAGGTCTTTTAGTTTATAATTTATATTAGTTATGTGAAATATAGCTATATAAATATGTAATAACAGTTCTATTTTGGAAATCACAATTCGGTGACAATTTAATACTGCCTCATTACAGATTGACATTTATCGGGTTGTAAACTATGGCTGAGTGATAACAACCCCATTTGTTCAAGGGGGTCGATGCACTTGGGCTTTTAATACGATTATACATTAATCTTTATATATATACACTCATGAGCTGCTTTCGTAAAACTTGATTTATTACCATTATATGAAATTAATCATAAAAGTATCTATCAATATGTTATGGATACGTGTAAATACCTAAATAACCAAAGAATTAATTATGATATTTTTTTAAATTTATTTTAAAATGATTTTTTTAATATAATTTTATTAAGAATTATGCTAAATATAAGTCAATATATATCTACAAATTAATATGTTATTTTTAGGCATTATAAAAATTAGCCTTTCTATATATATGTCTTAAAATGGGATACATTTGCCCTTTATATATTAGATATTTAATTTGAGAAACATATAAGGGCCATATGATGAAATCAGTGTCAATGAATCTCCCCCATACAAGCACAAAAGGGAATCGATCGGTGACCCTTCGAAAGACAATCTTCAGGGGAAGCCGGTCCATTCCAAACGTTTTTCTTTGAGCTATTCTAATCATTGGTTTCGCAAACAGTTTGCTTAAAAGCGACGGTTTTATGTGGAACTAATTAAATGAAATCGGCCCCTCGAGGTTGATTTCTTTTGTTTCCAAATCGAATGGTTTTTTGGACGTTTTTCTTTATTTTTTTGGTGTCTTTTTTTCTTTATGTATGCGTGATGCGAATTTTTCTTTTTTAGTTTCGTCTAACAAATCTACTTAACATAAACTAATGTTTCTACTTAAAAGTATATTCGAATTGTTAAAACGATTTCAAATTTAATTACCTGTCCAAAATTTAAATTTTCGGAACTTTTTATTACTGATATTATTGACTAATTTCTATTCTAATGGTTTAAGCACAGTAGTCGAATGTTTTCCAGGCGCTTTTTCTAAGCATTGTACTCGCTGGCGCTGACACCGCGTTTATTGGCAATAAATTACATTCTCCTTTTTATCGGGGAGCTCGTAAATATTATGTTTGTTAAGTGACCGGGATTACTTTCGGAGGGTCGTGTATTTTATTTCAATCGGATTAACACTAATATTATAACGAATCTAAACGGCTTTGAAAAATAACTCAGAGCGATAAACGCGTTGACTAATTCATCATGCAAAATTATTACTCATTATAACTTTACGTTTTGTTTTTGTATGGATACGTTTCGTCTGCTAAAAATAACTTGAATCTTGAATGTCAACACTACTTTTTAGTACACCTAAGATATAATGATCTAAGCCGCCTGCGCCGGGCAGACGGCTTAGATAGACGACATCGTTAAAATGTGTCAGGGGCAGAACTAATTGTAGTCAAGTTCTTCCGGCAAATATTCTAAGTTCAGACACCCTAAGAAAAGACGAAATACAAAAAACTAAATAAGGAAGGTGTTGCATAGATGGCGTGATAGATAATATTCGAGCAAAACGAGTAATTTGTCCTTTTTTGTTTCTCATAAAGGGCCACAAAACTACAATATTAAAGGTTACATGTTTTTATAATTCTTGAGATAAAGACTTCAAAGTTGGAAAGCGCGTAGGGTGTATACTCATAGTAATCGGTATCTATAGGTTTTAAAATTGAAAACTCCGATGGAAGAACTCAGACTCTAATGTATCTCTTAAAGTTTTAAAACTTCCATTTTGTAGGCCATAAACACGACCAGAAATCAAAACATTATGTTGTAAATTTTATTATGAAAGTGTCATAAACTTAAAATACTCGTGCGTACTTCGTTCACAACAGGCGAGGTAGCGATAACTGACGCGAGTACAATAATGCTTCATTTGTTTCCAAGAGTATGAATTAATAGACTCCAGAAGATATTAATCTCTTACCAATAAACGTCAATCATAAATAATATCTCTATCAAATTTGGGAATTGTTATAATATAAAAATTCAAAGGATTTTTGCTCCCCATTTCATGTCGTCAAAACCTAACTATTGTTAAATGATATCTAAGAGTAATTAATTAATTTATGTTTTAAATCATATCTCTGTTTTACATTACATATAAGTAAAACACACATAATTGGTTAGTGAATGTTATAATCGTTTATGATAAAAGCTCAAATATAACTTTCGTCTATATCTAGATAAAAGTTAACTTAAGTTTATTCTTTTATATTATCCGCTTCGCTTGTGACAGCGCTTCATATAGCCTGAAAATAAAACTAGTAAAAGAAAACAAGGGAGTGACAAATCTTAAATCCGGCTGCGCGACGCCATCTCACATTTTATTTAACCCATTCACACTACTTTTACGATAGTTTTTGTTACTACTTTGTTAATAAAAATACCGCATCGTTAAATTTTATTGTTATGTCTCTGGTATTTCATTTAAGTACTAAGTGACTATTCAGGACTCGCTGTATTATTTGATGAAATACATCGAAGTTCACACAAGCTAGTTATCATAACTAGATGCTTGTTATATAACATATAACAGTGAACGGACTACAATAAAGCCTCTTGACAATCAACGACGAAATATTCGCCAATGAACAAAAAAAACCCTTTTTTTTTTCTCTCTTTCCCCTTTTTTGTATATCACATCAAAAAACTTTTCTCCGCTTTTTGAAGCAAGCCGAATTGATGAAAATCGAAGCACACGCCAGGCCTAGACGGAAAATACACATGTATATCTCTACTTCTTGCTTGGTATTTTAAAGCCGGCCTAACACGCATGAGTTTAATAAGTGAAACGCGTTCAATATTGATTGCATCCACCGATATTTGGTCAAGAGCCGTCTCATAACTATAAAGTGTCATTGGATGTGATACAATAAAAGTTTATTAGCTGTAAAAATATATCCCATAGAGTTGGTATCGCTTCGATTAACGGTAACGTATCTAAAGTGATGTCGTTTGTGTCAAATGTTATATGCAAGTGTTTATCAAATTACCTAAGAGATTTTAAATAACATGTGCGCTTAAAAAGTTTAAATTCAAAAAGTTTGGTATAGAAAATTTAAGCAACGCATACATATCCGTTGCAATATAAAAGAATCATATTTCCTTTGTTTTAATAGTGATTTTAAACAGCACTTTTATTTTCTTCATTCGATTCGGAGTGTTTTAATGAAACATTTTAAAAGGATGAATAGAATACGGCTTACCATTCGAAAAAGGCTGAAAGTTGTAAATTATTACGATACGCTTAAAGCCTTTGAAAACTATCGATATTGTTAAGAGCCTTGACATGCGAATCTAACTTCTATATTAAACAAGTAAGACACATTATAGCATGTACGTTCTGCAAATAAAAAGGCAGTGAAAAAAGGCATCTGTGAACTGCGCGTGAAATATCTAAGGGAAATTGTAAAGGGAGATTTTTATTTAAATTCTTCAGTGATAGGGTTGTATGATAAGATTTTTCTAGAATTTTACAGCGAAGAAAAGCACAGTTTTCATGCTTTCGGACTATTTTACGTTGAAAACGTTAAAGTTAACAGTGCATATGACACGGCCTTAAAATATAATTTTAAACTGTTTATCGCTATTAGCCCGTGCAATAAATAACGCACAAAAAGGGAATCTTTTTTACGTTTATACCACAAGTTTCATAAATACTCCGCTGGTACTGAGAGCAATGAGTTTATTTGTCTATTTATTTAGAAGGACATACTTCACATATCGGGAAAACGTTATTAGGAAAAAAATACTTTTTCATTAAGTTCACACAGCTTATAAAAATTAAAAAGATGTTAAATAAAAATATGTTTTTAGCTATCCTCGATAATTCCAAGTATCAATTATAGAATGAAATATATATGGCTTGTTAATATTAATAATCTTTTTATTTGAAACAGTGAAAAGCCGGTCCCGTCCCATCCACTCCCACGCTGCGTCAGCAATAATTGACGCACCAGATCGCCGACAAACAGACACTGCCTAGGATCAATTAAATATTATCTACGTGTCCATTACTTCAAAAAAACTTGGACTGTATGTTTTCGAAAGTTACTAGTCTACAAATATTTTCATACATCTTGTTAATAATCAAATATCAAATGAAGCTAAAAATTGTAAAAACTTTTAACACCAAAAGACTTACTTTGATACAGGAATGATATGCTTTTATTATTAAAAGACCTAAAATATTTTAAAAAGTCTTCCGTGCGCATAGCAAAATTAATTATTATAATTATTAGAGACAAGTAAATATCGCCACTCCAGTTCAAAAACTAACTGATCCTCTCTTTAAGTTGGAGATGCACTATCGACGCGAAAGCTTTTCGTCGCAGCATCATTTATCAGGAATTCAATAATTAAGAGCTTATTATAAACCAAACCGAAGTATCCGACAAGGCGTAAGGTGTGGTCGCCATACTTCGTCCCACGAGGCAGGGAGCACGCGTGGGAGGCTCTATTGCTCAATTTGTACTGGAGCTGCACATGAAACCTCATTACGTATCGCGACATCTGAGCACATGCCTGTTTTATGTTAGTTTTACTCTCGTAAAAGCTTAATTTCATTTTCATTCCATTATGAATTCATCATCACTCTCAATTATAGTGATTGTAAACCTTACAGATACATTATACATTTTTTAGTTGTATTAGGTATAAACTGTGACATACGTCTTATAATTTTGCCTTGAGGAAGCAGTTTCGATTTGAAAATAAGAATAGTTTTCGAAGCAAGAATAATTGTCAGACATGTAAGAACATTTTCGCTGTAGTGTGGAATAAGCTCACTTGAGTCATATTTCACAAATTCATCCTTAAATCTTCAAAAGTCACTTGAAGCATTACTTTGTAACATTTGAAGAGTAGCGTTCCAAGAACACTCAAGACTCATCTTTGTTGGCTCTGGATGGACAAGTTTACTCAAAACAACAGTTTTACAGAGCTACTTAAAGTCGCTCTCAAGAATAACGCATCAGATTGGGTAAATACTGCATACAAGATAAAATGACTAGTCGTTCGTCATTTAAGCTAAATTAAACTTAGTACTGCACACATAAGATTCATTATCGCTTGGAGAGCAATTGTGGTGTAGTATAAGAGAAGTAAAAGTTTTAGTGTTGTGTTGTTTTAATGTCGCTTTGTGCGAAGGCTGCTAGGAACGCGTAAAACCAAAGATTTATCAGCGGACACTCCAAAATGGCCAGCTTTTAAATTAACTACCCGCATTGTTTGCAATTAGAAAAAAAAAATTTAAACCAACAAATGAAGGAACCTTATAAAGGAATTAATTCTTTCTTTAACAAACATACATACTTATAACGTAATGTATACAAGCAATGATTCTCAGCTATTGGTCTTAAGGCTTTTGCTTCTGAATAATGAGTAGTTTCATTAATATCTTTTTATATACGCAGTAGGTGGACAACGTTGTATCAGACATGTTGGTTTCACCATGCAAATTTATATGCTAAAATTTTCTTTTATTTGGTTATAACGCAAAATTTGAGTTGAGAAACACAATGTTTATTATAGAGCAGCAACAAAATATTCTATATTAAATCGGCATGGATATGTTTGATAGAAAGTGAACGAGATAAATAATAAACTGTACCTCAATACGTAAGCACAGAGCGCACAATACAATACTTAGTGAGAACCAGTAAATAGTGACATACGGAGAAACACGATTGTTATTAGCCCGAAGATATGTTTAGATAATGTTACTTACTCTGAGAGAAAACAAGCCTTACCTGTAACAAATAAATGGAATTAAGCAACTACTAAGATTGATTGTTACATTGCCATAGGAAGAGATCGGATTTTAGATATAAATGTCTTTAGGATGAATCATGATCACTTTAACTTACAACAGTGAGATAAAAATGAATATTTAATGAAGGGAGGCATGATGATCACCTTGTCGGACTCATAGATGGGCCAGGGTTCGATCCCCGGTACAGTAAACATTTAAGTGATAGGCAAAACTATTAGCTGTGGTCCGAGTGTTATATTATTATAAATATGTATTTATAAACAGTATCTAAGTAAACGTTTATCAGTTGTTTTAGCATCCATACAAACTATACATATAAGTAGAAACCCTGTGTGATGTGTGTGAGGCCGTATTTTACACAAAATAAATGCTTACTGTAATGTGTATATTTTTAGAATTCATTATATTCATATACTCCATACATAAGCTGGTTTTAATTTCGTCCTACTTCGAAACAATAACAAAGAATGGAATACAAAATAGGGTTTCATGATAATAATCTTTCTGCTAATAGAGCACCTATGAGAACAACAAAATACGTTAATCAGAACTTTATTATGAGATTCTTCTTAAATTTTAAGTCAGTCATATATTTAGTAAGCGTTTGTGAGAACATCATCGTATTGAGTCTCAGGTGTGACTAGTTCCATCAGTTCATATGTCGCCGTTACTGGCGTGATCACGGGAAATGTCGCAACGAGAAACCGAACGAGATTGCAGACATGTCACCTGCTTCAGGACAGACGACCTCACTTTACTTCCAAATAAATCGATACTATATCTGAATGCTGTACTGTTTAATGTTTCCTAGAAAACACATTTGTTTTCGCACACAGAAATGTTGAGAATTTGTTTCTGTTGTTATTGCAACAAACGTAAAACAGGATGATTGCATTTGAATGTTTAAGTCCGTCTATGATAAACAATATTATGATGAACTTCATTGATTCGTTAAGTTCCTTTACATAATTGTGTGATTCATTATTTGTAATATTAATACTTATAAATGTACTTTAAGTACTAAATATGTCGTATATCTAACGACAAAACTTTCCCTTAAAAATCTTTTAAAGCTTCAGCTTTAAGTGCATAAAAATTAAATATTCAGTTAACTCCGCTAGACTATTTATAAAGATAAAATACTAAGGCGTTGTTTAATTACTGCTTAATGTACGTCATTTATAAGAAAGGGGAAACAAGAGAAATTGTATATATGAATATGCACAAAACGCTTGTAATTTATTAGTTTGGGAAAATTATGCAACTCACTTGACAAAAAATATACCTTTTGTTATAAAGTTGGGAGCGAACAGGAGGATCACCGGATCTGAAGCGACACCGTCGCCTAAGCACGATGCTGGAATTGTCGGCTCGCAAATGCGTTGTTGGCCTTTCAGATGATGACACGCTCCTTTATTGATGATCCCTAAGTCATATTGGTTCGAAAATACCTCCATTGGCAGCTGGTTCCACAGAGCGGTGGGGCGCGCTCACTTGTGGAAGGGCGGACATCGAGGTGATACGAAAACTTATCAAGTCAGCCCAAAATGACCTTTAAGTCCAAGTCCATAAGTGAACAAAGCAATATATTTGTAAGAGTAAAATACTCCTAAATACAAAGACATAAACATTATATTGTTTTGTGGGGTATGGTATTTTAATATTGTAATACTTGTCTTCCAAATGTTTGAATTATTCATGTCGATATTTTATTAAGATATCTTGTGTTTATTAAGGTTTTATAGCGCGGTTAATAAAGTCAAATATCAGGTTAATGTTTCGTTTTATAATAAGATGTTTATATATTCATATGTTTAAAAAAATATTTATATATTCTACACGTTACTAAAAACTATGGTGGGTTGTTTAAATTATTCATAATTTCGTTTTTGTTTTATA
Source organism: Pontia daplidice (assembly GCA_963693355.1). Lineage (NCBI taxonomy): Eukaryota > Metazoa > Arthropoda > Insecta > Lepidoptera > Pieridae > Pontia > Pontia daplidice. The sequence continues at coordinate 2,102,444 of CAVNZL010000019.1, forward strand.
ACCTCTGATTATAATTCCGCTACCGCTTCCGCCTTAGTATAGCCAGAGCGCCAAACACATTAAGGCTCTATGGAGTGATTAGAGCGGTGCTTAATCGTGTTAAAGACAGCCGTAACTAATTATAATGATGCACAGCAAAAGCCGCGACATTCTAACACATAACAGTTTCTAAGTAATTATTGATTGTAATATACAACGTGGATGACACAGATTTCAGATATTTTGTAAATTTCGATCTGCTGAACATCCAAAAGACGCGATTCGCCGTTTCCTTACGAGCAGCGAATGAATGTGTCTACTGACATAATTAAAAAAGGGTCTCATTACGATCCGAATGGTTCAATCAATCAAATCAATTGGAAAGCTTTTTTTCAAAGTGCATAACGTTTTATCAGTTAGGGCACCATTTTGGTTTAACAATTTGATCTCATTTTTTTTTATTAAATTTTTTAATAATAAGTAAAAATTCTTCATACCTTTCGTATTAGAATATGAATAGTTTTTAGATAAAGTTAGAATATTACTTGAAATTTGGAGAGAATTGTCTCACTATTTCAAATAATTTTTTACAGTTAATGCCTGAACAATTGTTCAGGCATTAATTCCTCTTACCTCTTAAATATTAGTATATTATAATTATATTAAAAATATTATCATTCTTTATAAAATATTTTCAATATAAATATAATGGGAGTCATTTTATTTTACATTACATGTGTATCCTAAACGAGGACAAACGAGGGTAATCGAGTAATATGAGGAATATATTACGAAAATTTTTATTACTAACATTTTTAGATGGAGTATAAGAATTAATTACATCATACTAATACTAATACATAATGTGAATTTTTTTATGTATGGATGGATCGAGGTTTGTTTCTACATAAAAATACTGTATATTTTAATTAATCTTAACTATGATATAGCTATAAGAATAACACAAAACAGCTACAATTTATAAAGGTATTGTAAGAATTGTCCATAATATCAAATCAAGTAAGTAGGAAGCAATCTACGATCGGCGAGCCATTCTGGCGTGCGCTGCCAAAACCGCTAGGGTTTGAAAATGTTTATCTTAAATACGTACTAAGCCCGCCACAGCTTATCCCTTATTTGTGTACCATTATAGACAAAATATCACTTCTAATTATATTAGGTATATAACATACCTACTACATATAGTATGTATATGGAAAGATATGCGCGATTAAATGATCTTAGTTAGTCTTATTAACAAAATAAAAACTAATGTAGTGTGAAAATTGTAATTTTTCTATAGTTCCTCACTGTACGTGCACCCTAAAAACTTGGTTATTTTCAAAATTTTTAAGGCTTATCAGAATAAAAACTAATTAACCTACACCAATTTTATAAAAAGCAAAAATGTATAAGGAATAAGCTCATGAAAAAATACTGGACTAATTCAAAAAATTAAAAAAATCTTTTTATTATTAGCTACATTACAAACGAGTAACAACTATTGTATAACACACAATTACACACATTGATTTATGAATACAAAATTTTATATAAACATATCTACTACATATATTTAGTGTCAGTTACGCGTTCTAAGCTAAGACAAGGAGCATGAATAATTCGACGTCCAATGTTAACGGATTGAGAATCACTCAAGATCACTTCACTCAATTATTAACAGATTCGATAGCTCTTAAGTCTACGCATCACTTACGAAAACTCCACCATGCTTATGTTCAACATATAATCTTTATTTAACATGAAATTAATTGTTGACTATGTCATTACAATATTAACAAAGAGGTTGCTAAATAATATCAATTATATTTAATGTCAATAGCATGTAAGTTTAATATAGTTGCAAGTGTATTATTTAAGTTATTTACTTTGTAAAGGTCAGCGAATTAAGTCTATTTTATTATTATCCCTTAAGTTAAGTCTAATAAATTAAGTCTAATTTATAATTAATAGAAATCATAAAAGTAAGTAGTTGTTACAACCGTGTTTCAATTATATAAGTGTTATTTGAATACTTGTATAAATGACCGTAGAATTAAGGGAAACCTAAACGTATATGAAAAAAGATGAGCTCATTTATGAAGAAGATTTTTTAATGCAAATTAAAAAAAATAAATTAATGATATTGCAGGACATATTTCGTACACGGTCGGCTAGCTTGTGTTATGTGTGCTAAAGGTACTGATAATTTATGTATATATTTGTAAGAAATGTGTACTTTATGGTTCTTAAATTGCTTAAAACAATTTCATTTTACAGAGCACACGCCATTAAATTTAAATATGTAGCTATGGTAGCAATGGTAAGTGCAATTTTTGCGGTATCTATTACCACTGTTTATTTAAACTCGCGTCTAGCGCAGGTCACAAGCATAATGTTTGTCTGCTGGCCTCAACGCACCGCACCCGTGTGTACACACCTTTATTTGCCAATCAAACAGTGTACAATATCTGTTTGAGCTTAATTTCATTACAAAGGGCTTTCAATTACACCATAGCAAGCTTTTGAGGTGTTCCAACAGTTGATACTGCCTCCGTGCAAAGAGGACTTTTGAATTGGATTCATGGCGTAATATCTATTTAGTTGGTAGCTGCTGCCGTTAAAAATTAATAGTATCTGTAGATTGATAGAAAATACATAGAAATCGACAGAATATTTTACTTCATGTATTTCTCATCTATTAAATATCAATATCAGGTGTGATAAAAACCAATTTCCTCTTTGTACCCATATTCCCTTTTTAAAAATATTCCACGCTTAGTTTATTAAATAAAAAATGGAAATATCTAAAGAAATCTCGACGTTAGCAAAACGAAACTATGGTTCATTTCGTTTGTTTGAGATTGACGACACGAGTTTCCAGTTTGACCGACTACTAAACAGTCTTTTGTTTGAGATTCTTACCGGGCTTTAGAAAGTTGAATAATATACGAACGAGGAAATAATTGACATAATTATAATAGATAATGAGATCACAGTAAAGTCACATCAATTGAACTTGACATACTAAGAACAATGTTATACCTACATTCCAACACGCAACATCTTCGTTCAATACCAATCCTAATTCCTCCGCACTAATGAACATTATTGCTGGAATAAATTCACATAAAATGGACGAACTCATGTCGCGTTCGGGATTCCTTCCTAATGATGTTGTTAAAGTTAATTGAGACACGCGCTATGAAAGAACAACTTGTTTTTGACAAATGACCAACACAAGATAAGCAAAGGAATGTTTATGTAATTATTTAATCAATAAAAAAATAATAATATTTTATTGATACATAACTTTATACTAACTTTGATGATTTACAAAACTGTTTAAGAAACATTTGATCATTTAAATTGTTATCAGAACAAATGGAATACACGTTTGACAATGGCAGATATGCAGAGCCACAGCGGCTTAGATATCTAACAGTTCTTCTTGTCTAGGCAGGTAAACTTTTTTTGGGTTTAGCATATACCGTTTTTTAAGGGCAAGTTATAATAAAATAAATTAGGCCCGGACACATATGTTCTCATAGTTAAACCTTGTATTGTGCAGTTTTTATCGTGTCTTACTTTCAAGCAATGAGCAAGCAAAACCTTAAATAATAATTCGATGTAACAGAAAAGCGCTTATATAAGGAAAAGAACATTGGCTTCGTTTGAGGTGGACAGAGTTGTTAAAATACACAACTGCGCTAACTCCTCTAACTCACTTGTTCTTTAATACTAATATTTGTTGAAGGAATTAATAGTTCTTTTATTTTTCTCGAGCTTGTTTAATTTTTTGCATAATCATTATGGGATGTGGCGTGCGACCTCCCGTTGAGGGACCACCGGCGCGCCACAGACACCTGGCTAGGCATTCTGCTTTCGATACAGCAGAAAATTCCTATTTAATAATAAATTATATATGTATTATTAGTATGAAATCATTACTAATGAACATCAAGCAAAAGCTACTCTTTATAACCGAATTTATTGTTATTAAATTTGTAAGGTATTTATGATTAGCAACGGTATGTAATATCGAATTATTATATAATATTATTATTAGGTATTTAATAGTAATTATCTATATATTATTATAATAAAGTAGGAACACCTTGTGTTAATAGCACCATATTTAACTCACGACAATTCTATCCGCGAAAAGCCCCCGTGGGTTCGATGCAGTAAAAAACGACAAAAAATCAATTCCAGGATGTATCTTGCATGATTTATGACACTCTTTGTCACTATATCCGGGGTTGAAGCGGTTTTAACTATAGAATAGATATTCTTTAATCGTTTTTGTGAGATAACATTATAAATATCCATTCAAAATGAAGGTACTTTGATTTGACTGAATTATTCATGTCTACTGTCTCTCTAAAATGTTTATCGAGATTTTGCAGAGTAATTTAAGGTGGTTTAAATGCAAAAATCTATACAATGCGCTTGACCAAATTAACTTTTAATATCCTCAGTTTTACGTGCAATGTGGAATCATGTTAAGACTTTTAATTCGTTCGATTGTATTGATCGGCGTATTTCTGTTACATAAACCGTCGTATTTTATACAACTTATTATTGTAATCATTCCCTTAATTATTTGGTATACATAAAGTAGATATTTTACAACAAAATCTCACTCTTATCCACGGCAACGAAAGGAAACTTCACTGGTCAGTTTTTGAAGATCGAATGCCTGGCGGCTGCTTGCCGCTGGTTATTTAAAGACCGCGTTTGTGATCAACTAACTGATAACAATCAACTGGAGGGGTTAAGCTGTAAGGCGGTAGACTACAGAGACAGATTACTAGATGTTGTCTATGGAATTGAAATGAAGATAAGTTAAATATGATTAATATCTGTAACAGCTCGGCCATCCGACTTCCAACGAGTGCCTTCGTTGGCTGCAACTTAGCTGAAACAGAAATTTTCAAAAAACAGAAAAAAAATCTCAACTTATTGTTTATATTGTAAATAAACTACAAATGAATGCATTCTTCAAATATTTTCCCAATCTATTATTACATATTTTAGGTGCGCGTTAGGCGATCACCAAATATTTTAAAGAAAAGCAATATTCTAAATTAATTAAACTAAATAGCAAAATCGAAAGCGCGGTCGCAGTTTTGGTCGGTTGATTCGTTGACGCACACTGACTGTCGCTCGCGCTGCCACCAAAAAAATACTCCGGGAAACGAACGCGCCGACCACTGCGTGTACGACGATCTTCCATCTCGGTCGGATTAGTAGAGACTGGTTCGGGCGACGACATAATGAATGCAGGCTTGACTCTGTCAATGGAAACATTTAGAGTTTTATTCTTAAATATAATTTTTAGCGTTCTGTCTCCCCGTTCCATCACCTTACAAGGACCCTCATAAGGTGCTTGCAATGGCTTCCGTACACCATTTTGCCGCAGAAAAACATGCGTCGCTGTTTGCAAGTCTTTGCTGACGAAAACTGGTGCACTGCCATGGCGAATTACCGGTGTCGGTTTAAGCGATCGCATCTTATTCTTAAGTCTTGAAATAAAATCGGAGTAATCAAAGCCTGCTTAGGAGAATGTTGAAAAAACATACCAGGCAGCCTCAACGTCTCACCATAGAACAACTCTGCTGACGACGATGCAATATCTTCTTTCCAAGCCGTAGACTCCACCTACCGCGCCGTTGACGTCACACATAACTGCACATTCACCGACGCGGTAGAAAGAAGAGTAATGTGCTACAATATAATCAAGTTTACACAGTAGTACTATTTAGACTAGGGTAAAAGCTGATCACAATAGAAGTATTTTCAATCAAATCACTACATTAAAAATTTATTTATCATTGCTTATTTTTTTAATTAGAAATACTTTCCTTTGTTTGAGCGGCACATCATTGTGCCCGGCCCTCCAAATATAGACTGCACATTGCTTCTCATTGGGCGGCATATCATTGTGCCCAGCTTGCTCACAGCATGAGCTCCATATAAAATACCTTTCATAGGCGTCGGTCATCCTCTGCAAACTTGTTGTTTCTCATTGGGCGGCACATCATTGTGCCCGGCATGCCCACAACAAGTTATAAGTCGCTCACTACTCACTATTCGCATATAAACTGCACACTGCTTCTCATTGGGCGGCACATCATTGTGCCCGGCATGCCCACAGTATGCAATTCATACCAAATGTTTGTCATAAGCATCGGTCATCCTCCGCCTTAACCAAACACCCAGCCAACTTGTTGCTTCTCATTGGGCGGCACATCATTGTACCCGGCATGCCCACAACAAGTTATAAGTCACTCATTACTCACTATTCGCATATAAACTGCACACTGCTTCTCATTGGGCGGCACATCATTGCGCCCGGCATGCCCACAGTATGCAATTCATACCAAATGTTTGTCATAAGCATCGGTCATCCTCCGCCTATACCAAACACCCAGCCAACTTGTTGCTTCTCATTGGGCGGCACATTGTACCCGGCATGCCCACAACAAGTTATAACTCACTCACTATTCGCATATAGACTGCACACTGCTTCTCATTGGGCGGCACATCATTGTGCCCGGCATGCCCACAGTATGCAGGCTATCTCAAGGCTATATTTTCTATATAAGCGTCAATCATTCTTGGCTCAACACGTGGACTTATCACGTCACGTTAAAGGAATATTAAAACAGATTAAACACTTCATCGATTTGGAATATAATGTACACAGAGAATTTTAAGTATTTTGATTCCCAATGGCATCAGAACAGTCACTACCATCATTCTCATTATCACTTTCCGAGATAGGTTAACAAATTAACCAAGGCCGCATTTTAATCGCTCCATACAGTCTTCCTTTTCGTGATTAAGTGATCTTCAACCACGTAGCGGTCATTTGGTAAACTTTTGATTACTCGATAGTTTAGGCTCCAAATTTGTAGACTGCCCACTACTGGATGTAACTGTTCTCACAATTCGTATCAGATCACATTTATATATTATTGCCTCTTTCCGTTTTCTACTATACCATTCTTCGTTTTCTTGCTCGATTTTGTATCAGTTCGTGTCCAGACGTTAAAACGTCTGAAATTATGTCTCTTAAAATACCTTGCCAAGGATTTGTTACTCGGAGTCCAAATAGTAATTTACTGAGTTTTTTTTTGATGTATATATATATTAATTTCTAACTGTACATCAAAACGACATAGCTCATCGCTCCCAAGGATGCTAAAACAGTTCTATTTGAGATTCCAACTTTGAACTACTGCATGATGTTTTATGCCCAAGGCCTGGGTAAATTTCTTAAACTTTTACTGTTATTACATCTACCTCCATTAATGATGCGAGTTGGTCTACCAAAATTCACAATAAGATAAGATCTAACTAAAATATACGAGTTCCACTTCTTACTTAAAAGATCCTACATATTCACATGAAACGTATGAAATGGGCATAGGGAATGTCCAATTTTCTATGAAATACAGGTGACCCTGAACTTGTTTAGCGATGCTATTACAGCTAACGTTTCGAACTCAATTAATTAGAGTAAAATTCTTTTCTTCTTCAGTAGTTTGACGACTGTAATCTATATATATATAAATGTTTGTCCGCGATAGACTCCTAAACTATTTAATCGATTTTAAATAAAATTGGCACACCGTGAGCAGCCTAGTCCAACTTAAGAGATAGCTTAGATCTTTAATTATAGTCGCAATTTTATTTTATTGCAGATTATTTGTCTATAATTAATTGACCGTCTCCAAAAGATTCTAACAGATGTCGATACTTTTCGACTGGATTGAATAAGTAATCAATAGATGGCACTGCTATGGTAAACCGACAAACGTGTCATATCACTACATTGAAAGTCGCTTTTTTCTGTCCCTTTGTACGCTTAAATCTTTGAAACAACGGATTTAGTGATTCAAAAGGAAGGTTTATATATTATATAGCATCCACTAAATAGTAGAGAAGTACTGTTGTATTTTTGAGGTTTCTAATGTGATGTCGTAAATAATTACATTTTTCGCTTACATTGCAAACGCAGGCTGAACCCTACGAGTTTTATCAAAATAATGTACTAAGTATTGAAAAGGTCTACAGAAACGCCCTTGATGGTATATGTCTATCTCTTATGGATAACCCACAATAACCTTTTTTTTTGTCATTTACTTTTTACGACAAATAATGGCTAATTTTCGAAGCGATTTTAACCAATACAGCATTAATCCTTAACCAATTAAATACCTTGAATACATTGTTAATTTACATCTACGAGTATATGATCTATATTGCCCTTTACACCGTATGATTTAAGTAAATATTTTCGAAGATATTGCAGATTTTACACACACTTTGAATTTAGCAGCGATCGGACGCGTTTATTTTTCTGTAGTGTATTTAGTATCAGCATTGCACCCGTGCGAAGCTTTAATTCAATTCATGATTACCACGTGTTATTGAGGCTAAAGTATATTTTTTTTTTGTAGTAAACGAAATACCCTGAAACTCAATTATTTCTACTTTTTCTAATTCTTGGTGTTAGCATAACAAACCACGTGTTACTTTGACCGAATTGTAAATTAAAGTCCTAAGGAGACGAAGTCACGGGCACCGACTAGTATATTATAATATCCTATAATTCTACATAAATAATTTTTCTGTTTTCTGTAGAAAAATATATGGGCGCAATAAATATATGCGGATTATATTTTTGCTACTGTATTAACGATATGTAATATTGTTAATGATATGATAATTAATTGTTCAATTTAATCAATTGTAAAATTACATGTAAAGGAAGTTGCAGTTGTTAAACGTTACTGTTGATAGCGATTGTTCTGTATTAAATGAATCACAACTTACGCTCATGCATTCTGTACCAGAAAGTGTCTGCAAATATAACCAAAATATTACGCGTGTGTTTGTAACAAAACCTGGAGCCAACATTCCCGGTGTGACGCCGACAAACACTAGCAATGTAAAACCTAATCCCATCTGTATGCAGCTGATTTCAGGTTATTATCGGGCAGTGCAAGCATTGGTCTACTGGCCAAACAATTTTGAATCTCTGAAACGCAGTAGCTTTTTTCCAAATTCCATTTCCAGAGTGCATTTTTCTTCAACAAAATCAATTCTGCATTACAGAGTTCTGTTTTTTTTTTCGTCCTACTTTTCAGCACGTTACATTTTATTACAACAATTAAGTAAAACGACCTTTCGGTTCGGATCTATTTGGCATATTCACGGGCCTAGACATGTTATTTGCGTTTATCCGTTATGGTACTGATATATCAGTATCTTCAATTCCATAAATGAACACTTTACCGGGTTCTTGACATGATACCATGATTTAATAAATTAAATTTAGTGTAATAATAAAATTTGTAAGATTCATTAAATCACACTTTCTTTAATTATATGAATTAATTCATTTCATTTCATTTAATTACCATAATTTTAGGTCAATATGACCATGAATTAAAAGTCTGTTCTTTTGCCATTGGATCAAAATCAAATATTATGCAAGGATCTAAACTTTTCGTTAGAACCAGAATTCATGCGCCTAATTGCATCAATAAAAGAATTTATTAAACTACTATTGTTGTCACTCGCCACTTATCCGAGGTGTTGCAGTGTTTCCGACTTTTAGAGTCTCGATCATTATTCTGCTGTCATCGCGGTTTCTTAGCCGACTACAATGGTCATCAGCTTGTTGTTTATGATGCTCAATACTGCGTCGCTCACCCCGGTTCATATTGCAGCCATCTGATCTCTTTTCGGTGCGACGCTTTCTACAACGCCGACTACCCTGTTCACTTCTCTCACCGCTGCGTGAAGGCAACCGCAACCAATGACCACAAGCCATCACTAATCTGAAATAATTAATTAAAGCCCGCATCAAGTTCCTTTATTGTAAGATGTCTCTATATGAACGCAGTATGAGAATAAAATAATTCTAGGTATGCTAATTTATCTCTTTTCCATATATATATAATATGTCGCCCGCTCACAATCGTCGCTGTGCGACTTTACAGTCATGTATTTCTTTTGAATAAAAATCTTAATATGTGTGTCACGAGGCGTATCATTTACAAGCATATATCATTTCTAAGCAGTTTAAATAACTATGCATATATTATGCAGATACAACAGAGAACATCATAATATTTATTATTATTTTTTCAAATAGTTTAGTCACTCAACACTATTACCAGAGAGTAGCCCCGGCCAAATACTGTCAAGATTCCAAACCATCCAATTGGCATTTTGCTAACACTATCAGGGAGTGCCCCGACCAAGCGTTAACAATTCACCTGTGTACATATCATGTAAAGGTGTGCTACTTATATATCTCTTCTATATAAAGATGCAATATATATATTTTTTTTAAACAGTTTAGTCACTCAACATTATTACCAGAGAGTAGCCCTGGCCAAATACTGTCAAGAATCCAAACCATTCAACTGGCACTTTGCTAACACTATCAGGGAGTGCCCCGACCAAGCGTTAACAATTCGCCTGTGTATATATCATATAAGGGCGTGCTATTTATATATCTTTTCTATATAAAGATGCAATATACATATATACATTTTTAAACAGTTTAGTCACTCAACATTATTACCAGAGAGTAGCCCTGGCCAAATACTGTCAAGAATCCAAACCATCCAAGTGGCATTCTGCTAACACTATCAGGGAGTGCCCTGACCAAGCGTTAACAATTCGCCTGAGTATATATCATATAAAAGCGTGCTATTTATATATTTTTTTCTATATAAAGATGCAATATATATATATTTTAAAACAGTTTAGTCACTCAACATTATTACCAGAGAGTAGCCCCGGCCAAATACTGTCAAGAATCCAAACCATTCAACTAGCATTTTGTTAACACTATCAGGGAGTGCCCCGATCAAGCGCTAACATCAACGCATTATTACATGTGCAACGAATAATTACATATTACACTTGTGGGCAAATGGACGATAACAAGAAAATATATACTGTTACAGATATTAATCATATTTAACTTATCTTCATTTCAATTCCATAGACAACATCTAGTAATCTGTCTCTGTAGTCTACCGCCTTACAGCTTAACCCCTCCAGTTGATTGTTATCAGTTAGTTGATCACAAACGCGGTCTTTAAATAACCAGCGGCAAGCAGCCGCCAGGCATTCGATCTTCAAAAACTGACCAGTGAAGTTTCCTTTCGTTGCCGTGGATAAGAGTGAGATTTTGTTGTAAAATATCTACTTTATGTATACCAAATAATTAAGGGAATGATTATAATAATAAGTTGTATAAAATACGACGGTTTATGTAACAGCTTCAGAAGCGGGACAACGATAACAAGGTAAAGTAACGTGATTTTTTTCTTCTGTTTTACTACCTTCTTTTGTATTATTTGACTATAACATACAAACATCTTCGAATCAGATTAAAATACACGATTTTCAATATTGATATGACGTACTAGTTATACTAAAAATGAAATAAGTATATATGTATATATTTTCTTGTTATCGTCCATTTGCCCACAAGTGTAATATGTAATTATTCGTTGCACATGTAATAATGCGTTGATGTTAGCGCTTGATCGGGGCACTCCCTGATAGTGTTAACAAAATGCTAGTTGAATGGTTTGGATTCTTGACAGTATTTGGCCGGGGCTACTCTCTGGTAATAATGTTGAGTGACTAAACTGTTTAAAATATATATATTGCATCTTTATATAGAAAAAAATATATAAATAGCACGCTTTTATATGATATATACTCAGGCGAATTGTTAACGCTTGGTCAGGGCACTCCCTGATAGTGTTAGCAGAATGCCACTTGGATGGCTTGGATTCTTGACAGTATTTGGCCGGGGCTACTCTCTGGTAATAATGTTGAGTGACTAAACTGTTTAAAAATGTATATATGTATATTGCATCTTTATATAGAAAAGATATATAAATAGCACGCCCTTATATGATATATACACAGGCGAATTGTTAACGCTTGGTCGGGGCACTCCCTGATAGTGTTAGCAAAGTGCCAGTTGAATGGTTTGGATTCTTGACAGTATTTGGCCGGGGCTACTCTCTGGTAATAAAGTTGAGTGACTAAACTATTTGAAAAAATAATAATAAATATTATGATGTTCTCTGTTGTATCTGCATTATATATGCATAGTTATTTAAACTGCTTAGAAATGATATATGCTTGTAAATGATACGCCTCGTGACACACATATTAAGATTTTTATTCAAAAGAAATACATGACTGTAAAGTCGCACAGCGACGATTGTGAGCGGGCGACATATTATATATATATGGAAAAGAGATAAAGTAGCATACCTAGAATTATTTTATTCTCATACTGCGTTCATATAGAGACATCTTACAATAAAGGAACTTGATGCGGGCTTTAATTAATTATTTCAGATTAGTGATGGCTTGTGGTCATTGGTTGCGGTTGCCTTCACGCAGCGGTGAGAGAAGTGAACAGGGTAGTCGGCGTTGTAGAAAGCGTCGCACCGAAAAGAGATCAGATGGCTGCAATATGAACCGGGGTGAGCGACGCAGTATTGAGCATCATAAACAACAAGCTGATGACCATTGTAGTCGGCTAAGAAACCGCGATGACAGCAGAATAATGATCGAGACTCTAAAAGTCGGAAACACTGCAACACCTCGGATAAGTGGCGAGTGACAACAATAGTAGTTTAATAAATTCTTTTATTGATGCAATTAGGCGCATGAATTCTGGTTCTAACGAAAAGTTTAGATCCTTGCATAATATTTGATTTTGATCCAATGGCAAAAGAACAGACTTTTAATTCATGGTCTATATTGACCTAAAATTATGGTAATTAAATGAAATGAAATGAATTAATTCATATAATTAAAGAGAGTGTGATTTAATGAATCTTACAAATTTTATTATTACACTAAATTTAACTTATTAAATCATGGTATCATGTCAAGAACCCGGTAAAGTGTTCATTTATGGAATTGAAGATAGAAGGATACTGATATATCAGTACCATAACGGATAAATGCAAATAACATGTCTAGGCCCGTGAATATGCCAAATAGATCCGAACCAGGTCGTTTTACTTAATTGTTGTAATAAAATGTAACGTGCTGAAAAGTAGGACGAAAAAAAAAACAGTACTCTGTAATGCAGAATTGATTTTGTTGAAGAAAAATGCACTCTGGAAATGGAATTTGGAAAAAAGCTACTGCGTTTCAGAGATTCAAAATTGTTTGGCCATAGACCAATCTGCATGCCCATAATAACCTGAAATCAGCTCATACAGATGGGATTAGGTTTTACATTGCTAGTGTTTGTCGCGTCACGGAATGTTGGCTCCAGGTTTTGTTACAAACACACGCGTAATATTTTGGTTATATTTGCAGAATTTCTGGTACAGAATGCATGAGGTAAGTTGTGATTCTTTAATACAGAACAATCGCTATCAACAGTAACGTTTAACAACTCAACTTCCTTTACATGTAATTTTACAATTGATTAAATTGAACAATTAATTATCATATCATTAACAATATTACATATCGTTAATACAGTAGCAAAAATATAATCCGCATATATTTATTGCGCCCATATATTTTTCTACAGAAAACAGAAAAATTATTTATGTAGAATTATAGGATATTATAATATACTAGTCGGTGCCCGTGACTTCGTCTCCTTAGGACTTTAATTTACAATTCGGTCAAAGTAACACGTGGTTTGTTATGCTAACACCAAGAATTAGAAAAAGTAGAAATAATTGAGTTTCAGGGTATTTCGTTTACTACAAAAAAAAAAATATACTTTAGCCTCAATAACACGTGGTAATCATGAATTGAATTAAAGCTTCGCACGGGTGCAATGCTGATACTAAATACACTACAGAAAAATAAACGCGTCCGATCGCTGCTAAATTCAAAGTGTGTGTAAAATCTGCAATATCTTCGAAAATATTTACTTAAATCATACGGTGTAAAGGGCAATATAGATCATATACTCGTAGATGTAAATTAACAATGTATTCAAGGTATTTAATTGGTTAAGGATTAATGCTGTATTGGTTAAAATCGCTTCGAAAATTAGCCATTATTTGTCGTAAAAAAGTAAATGACAAAAAAAAGTTATTGTGGGTTATCCATAAGAGATAGACATATACCATCAAGGGCGTTTCTGTAGACCTTTTCAATACTTAGTACATTATTTTGATAAAACTCGTAGGGTTCAGCCTGCGTTTGCAATGTAAGCGAAAAATGTAATTATTTACGACATCACATTAGAAACCTCAAAAATACAACAGTACTTCTCTACTATTTAGTGGATGCTATATAATATATAAACCTTCCTTTTGAATCACTAAATCCGTTGTTTCAAAGATTTAAGCGTACAAAGGGACAGAAAAAAGCGACTTTCAATGTAGTGATATGACACGTTTGTCGGTTTACCATAGCAGTGCTCTAGATTACTTATTCAATCCAGTCGAAAAGTATCGACATCTGTTAGAATCTTTTGGAGACGGTCAATTAATTATAGACAAATAATCTGCAATAAAATAAAATTGCGACTATAATTAAAGATCTAAGCTATCTCTTAAGTTGGACTAGGCTGCTCACGGTGTGCCAATTTTATTTAAAATCGATTAAATAGTTTAGGAGTCTATCGCGGACAAACATTTATATATATATAGATTACAGTCGTCAAACTACTGAAGAAGAAAAGAATTTTACTCTAATTAATTGAGTTCGAAACGTTAGCTGTAATAGCATCGCTAAACAAGTTCAGGGTCACCTGTATTTCATAGAAAATTGGACATTCCCTATGCCCATTTCATACGTTTCATGTGAATATGTAGGATCTTTTAAGTAAGAAGTGGAACTCGTATATTTTAGTTAGATCTTATCTTATTGTGAATTTTGGTAGACCAACTCGCATCATTAATGGAGGTAGATGTAATAACAGTAAAAGTTTAAGAAATTTACCCAGGCCTTGGGCATAAAACATCATGCAGTAGTTCAAAGTTGGAATCTCAAATAGAACTGTTTTAGCATCCTTGGGAGCGATGAGCTATGTCGTTTTGATGTACAGTTAGAAATTAATATATATATACATCAAAAAAAAAACTCAGTAAATTACTATTTGGACTCCGAGTAACAAATCCTTGGCAAGGTATTTTAAGAGACATAATTTCAGACGTTTTAACGTCTGGACACGAACTGATACAAAATCGAGCAAGAAAACGAAGAATGGTATAATAGAAAACGGAAAGAGGCAATAATATATAAATGTGATCTGATACGAATTGTGAGAACAGTTACATCCAGTAGTGGGCAGTCTACAAATTTGGAGCCTAAACTATCGAGTAATCAAAAGTTTACCAAATGACCGCTACGTGGTTGAAGATCACTTAATCACGAACAGGAAGACGGTATGGAGCGATTAAAATGCGGCCTTGGTTAATTTGTTAACCTATCTCGGAAAGTGATAATGAGAATGATGGTAGTGACTGTTCTGATGCCATTGGGAATCAAAATACTTAAAATTCTCTGTGTACATTATATTCCAAATCGATGAAGTGTTTAATCTGTTTTAATATTCCTTTAACGTGACGTGATAAGTCCACGTGTTGAGCCAAGAATGATTGACGCTTATATAGAAAATATAGCCTTGAGATAGCCTGCATACTGTGGGCATGCCGGGCACAATGATGTGCCGCCCAATGAGAAGCAGTTCAGTCTATATGCGAATAGTGAGTGAGTTAAAACTTGTTGTGGGCATCCGGGTACAATGATGTGCCGCCCAATGAGAAGCAACAAGTTGGCTGGGTGTTTGGTATAGGCGGAGGATGACCGATGCTTATGACAAACATTTGGTATGAATTGCTACTGTGGCATGCGGGCGCAATTGTGCCGCCCAATAGAAGCAGTGTGCATTTTATGCGAATAGTGAGTAATGAGTGACTTATAACTTGTTGTGGGCATGCCGGGTACAATATGTGCCGCCCAATGAGAAGCAACAAGTTGGCTGGGTGTTTGGTTAAGGCGGAGGATGACCGATGCTTATGACAAACATTTGGTATGAATTGCATACTGTGGGCATGCCGGGCACAATGATGTCCGCCCAATGAGAAGCAGTGTCAGTTTATATGCGAATAGTGAGTAGTGAGCGACTTATAACTTGTTGTGGGCATGCCGGGCACAATGATGTGCCGCCCAATGAGAAGCAACAAGTTTGCAGAGGATGACCGACGCCTATGAAAGGTATTTTATATGGAGCTCATGCTGTGAGCAAGCTGGGCACAATGATATGCCGCCCAATGAGAAGCAATGTGCAGTCTATATTTGGAGGGCCGGGCACAATGATGTGCCGCTCAAACAAAGGAAAGTATTTCTAATTAAAAAAATAAGCAATGATAAATAAATTTTTAATGTAGTGATTTGATTGAAAATACTTCTATTGTGATCAGCTTTTACCCTAGTCTAAATAGTACTACTGTGTAAACTTGATTATATTGTAGCACATTACTCTTCTTTCTACCGCGTCGGTGAATGTGCAGTTATGTGTGACGTCAACGGCGCGGTAGGTGGAGTCTACGGCTTGGAAAGAAGATATTGCATCGTCGTCAGCAGAGTTGTTCTATGGTGAGACGTTGAGGCTGCCTGGTATGTTTTTTCAACATTCTCCTAAGCAGGCTGTTGATTACTCCGATTTTATTTCAAGACTTAAGAATAAGATGCGATCGCTTAAACCGACACCGGTAATTCGCGACGCATGTTTTTCTGCGGCAAGATGGTGTACGGAAGCCATTGCAAGCACCTTATGAGGGTCCTTGTAAGGTGATGGAACGGGGAGACAGAACGCTAAAAATTATATTTAAGAATAAAACTCTAAATGTTTCCATTGACAGAGTCAAGCCTGCATTCATTATGTCGTCGCCCGAACCAGTCTCTACTAATCCGACCGAGATGGAAGATCGTCGTCCACGCAGTGGTCGGCGCGTTCGTTTCCCGGAGTATTTTCGACCTTAACGGTCTCCGGGGGGGCTGATGTAGCACATTACTCTTCTTTCTACCGCGTCGGTGAATGTGCAGTTATGTGTGACGTCAACGGCGCGGTAGGTGGGGTCTACGGCTGGTGGCAGCGCGAGCGACAGTCAGTGTGCGTCAACGAATCAACCGACCAAAACTGCGACCGCGCTTTCGATTTTGCTATTTAGTTTAATTAATTTAGAATATTGCTTTTCTTTAAAATATTTGGTGATCGCCTAACGCGCACCTAAAATATGTAATAATAGATTGGGAAAATATTTGAAGAATGCATTCATTTGTAGTTTATTTACAATATAAACAATAAGTTGAGATTTTTTTTTTCTGTTTTTTGAAAATTTCTGTTTCAGCTAAGTTGCAGCCAACGAAGGCACTCGTTGGAAGTCGGATGGCCGAGCTGTTACAGATATTAATCATATTTAACTTATCTTCATTTCAATTCCATAGACAACATCTAGTAATCTGTCTCTGTAGTCTACCGCCTTACAGCTTAACCCCTCCAGTTGATTGTTATCAGTTAGTTGATCACAAACGCGGTCTTCAAATAACCAGCGGCAAGCAGCCGCCAGGCATTCGATCTTCAAAAACTGACCAGTGAAGTTTCCTTTCGTTGCCGTGGATAAGAGTGAGATTTTGTTGTAAAATATCTACTTTATGTATACCAAATAATTAAGGGAATGATTATAATAATAAGTTGTATAAAATACGACGGTTTATGTAACAATACATATATACTTATTTCATTTTTAGTATAACTAGTACGTCATATCAATATTGAAAATCGTGTATTTTAATCTGATTCGAAGATGTTTGTATGTTATAGTCAAATAATACAAAAGAAGGTAGTAAAACAGAAGAAAAAAAATCACGTTACTTTACCTTGTTATCGTTGTCCCGCTTCTGAAGCTGTTACATAAACCGTCGTATTTTATACAACTTATTATTATAATCATTCCCTTAATTATTTGGTATACATAAAGTAGATATTTTACAACAAAACCTCACTCTTATCCACGGCAACGAAAGGAAACTTCACTGGTCAGTTTTTGAAGATCGAATGCCTGGCGGCTGCTTGCCGCTGGTTATTTAAAGACCGCGTTTGTGATCAACTAACTGATAACAATCAACTGGAGGGGTTAAGCTGTAAGGCGGTAGACTACAAAGACAGATTACTAGATGTTGTCTATGGAATTGAAATGAAGATAAGTTAAATATGATTAATATCTGTAACATTTCATAGAACGAAATAAAAAAATGTACAGTTTTAGTTTGGTGGACAATGTATGGTTAGCTGTGATGTCATAAGTCCAATATCGTCGACTAGTTATTTTTATGCCCTCTTAAAATATGCAGACTAAAATTACTAAAAGTATAAAGTGACGTCATTCTGATTATAATGTGGTGGACTTGAAAGGACATGCCGTGAGTTCAACGCGACTTGAAGACCATTCTTTAACCTGTCCAAAACATTGTTGTACTAGGCTGACCGTGACCACGGTTGCTTTAAAGCATACAAAACAATAAGATAAGACATAGATTCTCGTTAATTTAAATACATATTCAAATGTATTAAGGTTTTCAGTCGTTTGACGTTTCCTGTGAAAATAAAACGTAAGTTTTGCTTTAATCAAATTTCAAAGTTATACGCTGACTTAAATGTTTTTAAATAATTGGAATATCGCATTTTATGTTGAAATTAAAAGTTTATTTTGTTCCTAAATTCATTTAAATAAACGTTTTATCTTGTTCTGTACAAATCAATGCTTAAAGATATCTTGATTGAGATTTAAAACAAAGGCACCGTACGTCGTCTCATTCGATTTTTTTAAGTAGTGTACTCATGTGTGTAACAAAAAGTGATTTGTAGTCGTGTCTGCTTGTTTGGGTTCATACATTTTTATTTTTTGTGATTGCGAAGGTCTCTATTGTAGATTGTTTTGACGATTGAATTATTCCAAGATAATTTATTTCCAACGCTCCTTCGATGCCACACACATACCACTTGTTTTGTTCGTCTTATCTTTACCATCAAGATGTATCCCAAATATTGAATGCTTAATTTTTTGTCATAATTCATGTCTATAACGTGTTTTTTGGTTCGTTCGTATAGTATGATATGATACTTTGATTGAGTAGGAGGTTCAAAGCAATATCAAAATTATTTATTTCTTTATTTAAATATAGAACGCCAGCAGTTTATAACTCAAAATACAAATTTCGTTGCAAAAACCCTTTATAGGCGTACACGTCATTATCAACTTATTAATTTATGAAGTGTTGGTAATAATAGCTTTATATTCTAGCCACAAAAAGGTTCGAAACTTAATGAAATACTCCTAAAATATAAATATTTGTTGTAACCGTTAAAATAGTTTCCACTCCACGAGATATTTCAAAAAAATATTGCGTATTCGATCTTGTGTCATCTTCGGCCCACACATCGAGCATCGTTCACTGATGTTCTTTTAAAATGGCCACGATTAAGCATAATTTAATACGTCCGGAACATTCAATTACGTCGGCAATAAAATCGAGCCTCTATTCCGTACACAATAATTAAGCCGGGGAGGTATCAAGTTTTAAATTATTCATGAGATCAAACTGTATAGGAATTAGCAGTTGGAACAGTTCAACATCAAGCTCTATATCAGTTGTCTGTGAATCCATTAAAAGAAAAAATATTATTTAGCGGTTGTTTATCACAATTACACAAAATTTTAGTTTAGTTCCCGTCGCAATGTTGGCATTAAATAAGGGTTTTCAAATTCAAATATGATCAATGTATATAACGACTAGATTATAATATTCACCCTGTTAATGTTCTATTGAAGAAAATGTGAGTGAAATAAATGGAGATCCATACTAATATTGTATATACAAAGATATAATAAATTTAAGTAAAAACCTTAAAAATATTTAATGTGATAACAAAAATGCAAGGTTTCAAAGGCTGGCTTTCCCCTTTTGACAGCAAGACTCTTTGTCCGAGATATTTGCCAGCTCTTCATTCTCCAGTGATGTCGACTAACATTTTTATATCATTAAAAAGCCTTATAGAGTTAGGACCTCGTGGAGTAAGAGTTTCGATACTGAATGGGACAAAATCATATTCGGAGCTTAGATCCATTTGCATGTTTTAGCTTCTCCACCGTCTCACAAAAGGACTTACATTGAAAAGTCTATTTACATAGAAGCGTTATTTTTTCTCATTATAGATATTTTCCAGAATAATTTTGTTTTAAATCTAATATTCTATGGTTGCCCTGATTGCCGCAACTGTTGCTAACACTCTGTGGCCATCATCAGACTTGCATTGAAAACTATTAACATTTTAATTATGATTTTATTAGAAACACTGAGATGACGAGGAGAATGCTTAAAACGGTGTCATGTTAACTAAGCCGGGGTGCTTCTAACTAATTTACGACTTATCCGCATTTTTATTAATATTTAAATTATTCAAAGTTTAATATTTCATCTGATAAACATATCATATAATAGTTCATAATTAAAACCAGCATGTGGATAGCGGCCATCAACGTATTAAATAACAAAGTGATGATTGCTCACAATATAATTGTGTTTTATTTTATTTATAGAGTTTTATATAGAGATTTTCATATAAGATGTCCACACTTAAATCAGCTCATTTTTTATAACATCACATTTCTAAGTTCCGCTTAGTCGGCAGTCCGCAAGCGTCCCCATCTGCGGGCAGCGCTAACTCACTTTCCAGTTCGAATTCCGCAAAGTTTCCGCCGTTCCGCGTGGAACCGCACTGCGAGTTACTTTGAAAAATCCACCACGTTCCCAACTTCAAGATTGTGCACTTCAAGTGCCGTGAAACTAACCGTTTGGTTCTTGTTTGAGAACGTGTTGTGACCACATTATGAAGGGGTATATTGGTAAGATGATATTTTGTTTTTGAAGTTATATTTCATAAATGCATCGTGCATTTGTGATCGGTTTGTTGGCTAAAACTACTATTACCAAATATCATCAAAAGGGGCAACGAAAATCAATCGTTTTTAGGATAGGAAATAAGCAGCTTAGATACCTACTTCATAATAATTAAGTATTCTCATTTTTATATTATATATATATTTCATAAAGCGTGTAATTTACGCGGATAAATATTTATACAGCGACAAAAGAACGAATTTAGAACAATATATAACCTATAATTTAATACTATTAAACTATATTATTTATTTCCTTAAATACCAAACGATAAATATAATCTTTTATTTAATTTTTTTTTTTTTTTTTCCAAATTTTTTTTTAAAATTTCTTATTTTTATTTTTCTCGATAAAGCATAGAAGATCATCCATATAATCCAAATTTAATTCACTATAACCCCGTTTTTTATTTATTTACAGAACGCTAAACATGTATTAAAGTATAAAAACTTGAACTTAAACATTTAAATTTAAATATTTCATTTAAATTTATGTATTACAAAAATCAAAAAGAAGCAAATTAATTCTTTTCGCAACATAGACATAACACAACATATGGTTTTATATTTCCGTTATAGTATCGTGAGAATTAAACATTTCTTCGTTGAGGCTAGTAATTTCAAAACTAGTTTGTTTTTCTTAAGTAAGTAAATAAATGGATGTAGAACTGTATTACACCACTATGAGATGAATGCAACATCTATGTATATTTTTTGATAGCAGATTATTCACGTTCGAATAAACCGTTAACGGATCTAAAACTGAATATATTATGGTATTTACATAACTCGTCGACTTTGTTTTGTACTGGTGACTAATTGATCACAAGTTTATGCCCTAGAAGAATGTTATAAGATAATTTTTCTTTTTTGAAAAGTTTCTTCTACATAATTTAAAGGATTTACGGTAAGATCACCTTCTCCTTTCGCACGTGTACATTTACGGCGGCTTTTTTCAAAACTTTTTCGTGATGTGTGATATATTTTGATAGTAATAAGGTTAAAACAAATTATATTTCCAATTATTCCAGGGACCGCAACTTTTAAATTTAAATTTTAAAAAAAATTTTCCCCGTTTTTATGTTTCCCCTTCAAAAAACCCCCTTTGTTTAAAAAAAACCCCCCCTTTTTTTTTTTTGGGGGGCGCCCCCCCCCCCCCCCCCCTTTTAGCCCTTTCCCCCCCCCCCCCTTTTTTTTTTTTTTTTTTTTTTTTTTTCTTCCTTTTTTTTTTTTTTTTTTTTTTTTTTTTTTTTTTTTTTTCCCCTTTTTTTTTTTTTTTTTTTTCCCCTTTCCCTTATTTTTTTTTTTTTTTTTTTTTTTTTTTTTTTTTTTTTTTTTTTTTTTTTTTTAAAAAAACATTTATTAAAAAAAATTGAAGTAAATAATTGAATTATAATTATGATTTATATTGATTTTATATACGTTCAATATGCTAGTTTTGTATATAATTTTATAATACAAATTTTAACATTTTTTAAAATTTTAAATATTAAATAACAAAAAATTTTTAATATTTTTTTTTCTTTCCTCTTTTTCCCCCCTCCCCTTTTCTTTTCTTTCACCCCCGGGGGGGGGTTGGGGGGGTGGGCCAAGGATATTTTTTGTGCCAAAAAAAGAAGGGGGGGGGGGGGGTTTTCCTTTTTCCCCAAAAAAAAAAGTTGTTTTTTTTTTTTTTTGGGGGGTTTTTTTTTTTTTTTTTTTTTTTTTCTTTTCCCCCTTTTTTTCCCTTTTTTTTTTCCCCCTCCTCCCCCCCCCCCCCCCCCCCCCCCCCCCCCTCCCCTTTCCCCTTTTTTTTTTCCTTCCCCCTTTTTTTTTTTTTTTCCCCCTTTTCTTTTTTTCTTTTTTTTTTTTCCCCCCCCCCCCCCTCTCCCCCCCCCCCCCCCCCCCCCCCCCCCCCCCCCCCCCCCCCCCCCCCCCCCCCCCCCCCCCCCTCCCCCTTTTTCCCATTTTTTTTTTTTTTTTTTTCCCCCCCCCCCTTTCTTTCCCCCCCCCCCCCCCCCCCCCCCCCCCCCCCCCCCCCCCCCCCCCCCCCCCTTTTCTTCCTTTTTTTTTTCCCTCCCCCCCCCCCCCCCCCCCCCCCCCTTTTTTTTTTATCCCCCCCCCCCCCCCCCCCCCCCCCCCCCCCCCCCCCCCCCCCCCCCCCCCCCCCCCCCCCCCCCCCCCCCCCCCCCCCCCCCCCCCCCCCCCCCCCCCCCCCCCCCCCCCCCCCTTTTTTTTTTTTTTTTTTTTTTTTTTCCCCCCTCTTTTTTTTTTTTTTTTTTTTTTTTTTTTTTTTTTCCCCCCCCCCCCCTCCCCCCTGCCCTATTATATATAATATGTTCATTTATATATTTAAAAAAAATTAAAAAATATTTATTTTGAATTACGAATATGTATTTGCAAGGGCATCAGCCATTGATTATAATTTATGTATTTTCTTTTTTTTCATATTTTAATCACAGAGCATCCGTCACTTTTTAGGCAGGATGATCAAGGGAAAGCAGAAAGGGAACTGACGTAGACGAACTTGAACTTTGGGTTTGGGTACAAAAGCTGAGCCCCTTTTGATGTTCTAAATTTCATAAATATATTGTAGGTGTAGACTAAATACATTAAATACGTAAACAAAAACTAAAGATTTTTTATAACGTTTAGTATCTTGGAAAAACAAAAGAATTAAGTCAATGATAATACTTCCCAAACATACGTCGTAGGTGGGTAAGTAATAAATATAAGCCTTCTAACATGATCTTGTACTATACAGAAATCCTTTTATTTTTTTAAAGAATGTACAAAGATGGCCGTAATCCCGGCGCGCTAATCAGGCGATCTTATCGGCTTATAAAATGATATGGGACTTAATTACTGTTTAGATGGCCGTCTCGATAACCGCCGATTAATCATAATTTATTGAAGTGCTACCGGCCGACGGGCTATTACACTAAGTGGTTAGTGCCTGTATCAAAAGTTTTCGATTAATTTAAATGAAACGGTTTGTGTTGCGGGGGCCTGTGCCTTCAATGTATAGTCGGAATAAAGCCTCCAATAGACTGCAGCCACATTGCTGTATTTATATTTTCCGAAATCCAGAGGAATATGTATGTAAACATACTAAATAAATACAAATAGGTATTTTATGTATGAATAATTAGTAAATGCATATAATATTCAAATTCCCACATAAAAAAGGATGAGAAAAAATCAAACCTAACATATATTTAAATAAATTAATGTTACGAAAGTTTCCTGAACTTACAAATTAAACATTATACGATAGTAATGTTAAAAATGTTAACTGTAACATAACTAAAAGTTATATTTATGTAAACCAATAAACGAAAACTGACATTTATGAGACGCATAAAATATCTTCGTGTTTTGCATTTTTGAAATGTCATTAAAATTGATCGAGCGTTTAATCATGTGGGATCGTAAAATAAATTAACGTGGCCTCCCTTCAGGCACCCATCATATGGTATTATTATTAAAATATATATGATTTTATATATGTTTTACTATACAAAACTTGACTGTGTAATTGTTACAATACAATTTATTGTTGTCATATCTTACGAATAAGTATTGAAATACATTTCAATTTAAGTTTTATGTTGTAAAAACTTTAGTATTGGGCAACCAGCATAATCCTTTATTGCCACAGTAGGCTGGCATGTCGCCAGACAATACCATAGTAACGCGTATCGATAAAGGACAGACGGAAACGTCCACTTTCCGCGTTACTAGACTGGTAGATCGAAAATCTGCATCGATTACTTGGTGAAAGGTACTCTAAGGCATACAATGGCGCCATTGTTAAGTCAATAGGGCAGATATGCCAACTATAACTGAATTAAATTAAATACATATTTTCTTTTGCGAAGAAGTTAAATGTTTAATCTTTTCTTTGTGGGTCTTTCCAACCAGATACTATCTCCAATTCTTAAAAAGAGAGCATACTCCGGCAACGCAAACAATAGTGGATGTTTATGTGATGCGGCTGTTGATACTTAAGCGCACCTGGAAGCTCGTTTATCGCTCAAATATTATTAATGTTATTTTATCAAAAAAAAACGGACAAAATTTTAATAAGTTGAGTAGAAAGAAACCGCCTTTCAAAATAAAACTTTTGAAAGATTATATATGCAAGATTCTAGCAGCCTTTGACGTAAAAATCTCGTTTACAAAATGACTTAAGCAAACTGACGCAAGCTCGAAACAACTATTAAGCAGACTTGGTGCTTCGCTTTCTCTAGGTATATCAGGAGTGTAGGCACTAGGCAGGCACCCTGTGCGATCCTTTGTCTCAAGTGTGCTTGGCTGTGAGCTGACAGTTTTGTGCACTTTACGTACGAGGGGGACAATTCACCTGAAGCCAAACAAAATTGTGTGAGCTCGAGAGAGAGACTCAATTTTAGATTAATTAAGAGGTCATGATAAGAAGAATAGAACCTATGGTTATAATATTTGTTAAATACGCGATTCTATACGCCTAAGTCTTTAGAAGGCTTTGATATGGTCAATTCAAGTTAAAACATACGAGTACCTATGTATTATAGTCAGTCGTTAGATAATAAATAATATTTATTTAATTATATAATAAATGAAATACATGCACAAGCCGTCAACGTGACGAAATCGCAGTAAACAGTGTCCATTACTGCATAATTATTGAGAATAATTTGGACGGTTCTAGACGCTAGGACGGTTGTAGGACGCTAATGTAGACAGCATAAGCGTATCAAAAGTTAGTTGAAACTACGTATTAAGATTTGTTTGTGTATTGAATTCAGAAACAGTCTTTTGGGGTCGTTATTGTATATTGCGAAAAGTCCTTGATTATAGGCCATTAGTATGAAAATTGAGTCCAGCCCTACTAACGTATCACTAGAAGAAAACGAAACAAATTTCCGAGTCTTTAACCCATATACTATGCCTAATTGTAATAAAAATTCACCCAGCTACCATTGCGTAAAAAATATGGAACGACCTGGCTGTGTTAGGTAAAATATAGTAATAGGAGAGTGGATTGAACAAGGCAAAAACGATAAAGTTCACAAAGCCTATAAATTTATAAAATAAATGGCGGTATCAAATATTCAACCTTTATATTTTTAGATCACGCAATACGTTGCCATCGATTGTGTAAAATTATTATGTTATCATTTTGCGTACAAATTAGAGATCTTTTATTGTTATATTAATTTATATACGATTTTATTAGACTCGTATTTAGACATTTATTTGGTGTAATATTATTGCATACCTACTATAGATTTCCGCAAAGCCTGATTCTATGAATTATATTAATACTAGTTGAATGGATTTAAAGTAACACTTATGAAGTATTTATTATATTTTTTATGTTAGTGTAAGTTCAAATTAGCGTAAAGGTTATATGGTAATACGGAAACGAATGTATTCAGGAGAAAATTGTTTACATACTGCATTCATATGTCTACTTGCTTTTCTTTCGAGTTTGTTTATTAAAGTGAATTACTAGTTATTTTGATGCTAATTATCAGACGGTGAGAGTGAAATTCTTATCTCTATCACGATCAGATATTGCTATAAAATGATTTAGCGTAATCTGGAAATAGACGGTTTACCAGATATTTATCCCTATCAAAGGCATCCTTGTTATCCTAATTTAATTTAAATACGTGATGGGGAGATTATTTAATAAAAATATCGTTTTTTTGTCAACCAAACATCATTATATTATGTATACTACACACATTAGTTTTAGGTGTACTATTTGATAATCTTGGAAACAAATTTTAAGTCTGAGAGAAAATAAGACAAATGTCCGTCGTTTATATAAATATTCGACAAAAAGTGCGAACGTGTGTACCATGAAAGTATATTTCATTGTACAAATGTTTGGAGTAAATAAAAAAACGAAGACTTGAAAAAAACGAGAAAGACGTACGTACCCGTTAATATCCATACTATAAGTTCAGGATCTCACAACAATTATCTCGGACCCCATAGATACTATTGTTACACAGAACCGTGTCGTGCAAACAATCACATAACTATCAAGTGGAAAGTTTTAGTTAAATAATAACAAGGGTAAAACAAAGTAAGGGTCGAACGGGCTGAATTTATTTGAACCGAGTGTGTGCCCAGCGGCGCGTAGCGACACGTGCGGCCCTTGCTACAATTTTCTGTATTTACAGAGCCCACGGCGATAAAGCTCCATAGCAGGTCATAAGCATCTTCGTCAAAAAAATCTGATATTCTATTAAAGCACTCAAAGTTCATTAAATGATAATGATTATATATATTTATCGCCATCTTCGTCTCGTCAACCCTACCAAGCTAGAAAGTTGCGGGTCTCGCGAGCATCGGCAACGCCATAAGTATTATAAGAATATTCCGGAGAGGCTGGTTGCAGAGACGATCGCGAGACGCACTTCATATGTAGGAATATAAGCGGCTGCATTACAAATTATAGTACTGTAATAGAATATTGTATTGAGCATATATGATCATATGATTAAAAAAGACCCTAGACCTTAAGGCAGCAATTTAAAAAAAACCCCTACCAAACTTATGAAACGATTTCATATGTCTATATTCTTAACTAATAATTTCCTGTGGTTTCATCTAAATTTTTTATAAATTATTTTTTGTATGCATTATTTGTTGTTATATATGAGTATAAAAAAATTAATTGAAGAAACCACAGTGGTTGAAATCATTTAAGACTCTAGTTAGGAGATCCATAAAATACCAGTCCATCGTAAGGCGCTAAAAATTAGATGGATACATTTTGAAATGAATCAATTGTTTTCGAAGCGCGTTCAGTAAAAAACTCTTCAATTTTATTAAATTATAAAAGCTCACTTGTTTTAAACCAATACAGTATAAATAATAGTTCGACTTGAATGTGTTCCTGTGTTGGTGCAGTATTCAAATATCGCACACAACAACATCCAAGGAATAATTAAGGAAGATAGTCTGGCTGGGGTTGGCTCACGAAGGGCGATACGAGATAAAGTGATTAAGCGATATGAATGAACGGATATTGCAGTTTTATGAGCTTAACCCTTCCCCAATATCGGGCGGCACTTCAATGATTCATTCCCATCTCAGTAAAAATATGTGTTGCTTTTTATAAATTGCTTTTTATAATTAAAATCAGTATTAAGTGACTGTGAGATGCGAGATATCACTGACATATTCAAATATAGGTTATATATATCAGTAGTTAGATAAACTTTATCCAAAAGAAAAAGAAAAGCTCTGTTGTTATTAATATTTAACCTAATTACTCGATTATAACCCAAAATACAAGTTACGTGTATCCATTAAATACATGCTACCTATAAAAAGTGTTGGAATCCTTCTTCGCAAAAGAACGATCTCTACCAAACTGATATTTGTTCAAATTCTAATAACCACTACTAAAAATGAAACATCTTCAAAAGGCCACACAAAAAGTATTTGAATCGTTAATTACCTATGATTAAAAGTAATGAGGCCAACATTCGAAATTTAAAAATTCGCGGAAGTACCGGAAGTGGGATACCCTACAGTACCTGATGTAGGTCATTATTCGACAGGTGTCTTTAGCGGAAATGAACTCGCCACAGCCTTCCGGTCTACACAATTAATTACATAATTTCACTTACAGATAATAATCCAAATTTATTGGTAGCGATACCTGTACTTAACGGTAGGATTATCTTTCGACCTCATTAAAAGCTATTTATGTTATTGTAGCTGGGTTTAGAATATCGGAGTGTAAATAATACATATTGCTGCGAAGCGAAACGTTGGTCATATTACAACAGAATATGCATATGTATGACGTTAGTAATTACTAACATTTTGAGTTTATTCTTAGACCATTTACACTATGTGAATGTAAAACATTAGTATGAATTGAAAATTTTATATTATATTGTTTAATTACTGTGTTACATATAGTTATAAAATTAACTCTCTAATCACAAGTAGGAAATTTGAGTTTCCTTTTTAAAATGAGCATAATTAAGAATAAGGAACCAAATTTCATTTAAAAAACGGAGAAACACGTTTTACAAGTGGAACAATGACCCATATCTCTATAAAAAAGGCATTTGAAGTTAATACTTCAATCGAGCTTTATATATCGGGTATGTATCACAGCGCAGAAAGTCGAAAGAACAATAGCCTGATCTACATAGCCTCAAGTTTCACTCAAGTGCTCGCGTCTTCGAGATACAAATATTTTTTATCGTGTATTTTTGAAGTTCCCAACACTGTAGACAGCTACCATTATTCGTAATATGTTAATTTTACAATTTCCAACTTTAAATACATACATTAAAATGTTATTTTAAAAGCACTTAAAAAAGTGTAATTCTATTCGTTGAGAGCTAATTAATGTTGAAGTGTATTTTGAAGAGCTCTCGTAATCCGATCATGAAATAATGAATGCCAAAACCCCACAAAACTGAAGAGCAGTATTACGTTCTGTTTTCACAGGAGTGCTTTGTCACCTGACGTAAATTAAGATGAAATTTATAAAAATGTGACCCACCACAGTAAAAAGCTTCAATAAGGTATTCCATGAGGATGACTGCATATTGAAAACATGTAGGAGTATTAATTAAGGAACGGAGTTTTTTTCAGCATCTCAACTCAAAGTTATTACAAGGCAAAGTCTTTTTAAACAGTTTAAACAGTATTTTAACACACATAACAATGCTAATGGAATCATAACACCAATTAGCGAGCTACCAACGATGCAATAATATTTCAACAATAACATTACCGACACCACGATGAAGATTTGACTTTATATCAACGAAATAAGGTTTAGAATGAGATATGATCATGGCTCGTTGGGCACATCTGTGGAACTAACAGAATTCGTCACATGAAGTAACAGCGTGCGTGGAGAACAAATTTCCCTATTTTTTCCAAACTCAAAATTTATATTGTATATGCATTTTCAACGAAATTCCCGTAATAATACCCCTTGTATTTCAGTCATAAGATCGACCTATTGGTGTGACAAAAGCCTACATCAAAACGCATTATGATAAATCTTCAAATTGGAATCATAAATGTCCGCTTCACCCACGTAATGTAATATTTCATCAAACCTATATTTCTTTGTAAATTGAGTCTGCACTGTAAATAGCCACTAACAATAGCCTGTGGTCGCACAATAGCTCCGTATGATAAATATCACATAGTCGAGTGACAATGGTTTCTCAGAATCCGCGATAATCCTGGTCTGTCCCATTACATTGCTGGCTCAGTATGGCCATCAAAACCTATCTCACATTAACTGATGCAATGGAAACCAAAAGATCAGATATTAGCGTTAAGTGGGATTTAGTTATTCTTGTGGCGTTTTTGCGAGAAAAGTGCGATCTTTTTGCTGCTCTTTGTTCGGGCGGCTTAACGCCCCCACTCTGTATATGATATTCTTTATTGCTGGAATATGTGGCGCGATGTCACGACTTAAATATAAAATATTTTACGTTTTATTTGCCTCGGTGTGGTTAAATATGTTCTTATGCTGAAGCTGCAAGAAATTTTAACGGTATATTATAGAGAAATATATTTTATTTATATTTACTTACGTTTCTTGAATTTGCGCTGCCTCGACTATAAACAGTTTGAAATTGTTGAAACACCCAATACGAAAGTCATGTTTAAAAGTATCAAAACAATCTTTTATATTAGTTACTCTTTGATTAGTCGATTTGAAGATAAACCCCATAAATTTGCTAGTAAAAAAAAAGTATTTTAATGACTTGTTATACATTTGTAATAAAAACAAAAAATAAAAACAATATGAAGGTTTATTATAACTAAACATCATATCTTAAATCGTACGCTGCCACGGCACCCCCGAGATTTGTATGAAAAACTTCGAGTTTCCCATTAGGCGACCTAATTTTAAGTTTAAGCATTTATCACCGAACTAATTCGGAGGCTCATTAGCGAACTTTGCTCTATAAGGTTTTGAGTTTGGTGAAATTGAATAAGCTGTGTATTGAAGTAGGCCAAGGCTCTACAACTTAAATAAAATGCGGTCGACGATGTCTCCGAATAGGTTCATGTTATGATGTCAAAATTATAAAATTTCTTTGAATTGTGCATAACAAGTTACTCGAAGTTGGCAGCCGTACATTAAGACTTGTTAAAGGCGTTTCAAACATTTTGTGTTAAAATACCTCTAATCGCATTGTGCCTTGGTGCCCTGGGCCCCTCAACCCGTGACATCAAATCGCGACGCAGTTTTGTTTAACAAATAAATTTGAAAAAACACGCGAAATTAATATAAGGTCTAACTATCAAAGGAAACCGGTACGTCGTATTAAAGGGACTGATGAGAGTGATGGTTAAACACTTGTCTGAACATAAAACATGGATGATGATGGATGAGATGGATCAAGGAAACCTACGCCAAGGTTATTAAGATATTGCAGCCACCATACTTCTAATCGTTAGTCACAAACTTGTCCTTTGATTTAAAGTATCGTTAGTTAAACACATATATACTGATTTGTATAAAGCTAATATAATTTAACTGAAGATTAATTACGAAAAACGTTACTCCAAAAGAAACAAGCTCATTCAACTGATAATACAAGATAATTGGCAGGACACCTGGTCGCAGACGTATTATTAGTTATAGGCAGTGTTCAAAAAGCGCGACAGCCGAAATCGGAGTAGCCATGATGATCGCCAATCTTCAAAAGGAAACGGCTCCATAATAAGAACTGTGTGTTGGGTTTCTTTAGGCTAAAACTGTAATATGAACTTTAATGTTCCCTAACTCGATGGCTTTTCATCCCTTCAATTTTCGTTTAATATGATTGTACTATCCATGAGGGGTAGCCCAAAAATGAGATATTAATTTCATTACCCTCTCAATCTCTGCAAACACATTGTTATAGTAATCCATAGCTAATTTATAACAAAATAATATACTTGGGTTCTAAGATGTTCCAATATGACTACAATCCAAAGACTAAAGCTTATCAATTTGGAGATTGTGTCCACGTGTTATAAATGTTACAATTTCATATATTTATTTGAATTAATGCAATGTTCATGGCACTGTACATTTTTCACTATATTGACATTTGTTTTAATAAAAGTCAAAATTTTATAAAATGTACGGAAACACAATTATTGCAACGTTGGCTATTTTTAAAATTATAATTATTAAATTCATCTTACACTAAAACTTGTGGCAAAACGATTTTTAAATTTTCATTCACAATGTATTTCATTATATTTTCTTCTCCAGTCATAAAACTTACTATTGTTTTGGTAGCTCTACAATTGTCTTAACGTCAATGTGACCTGTGAGCATTTCGAGGATTGCTGCGTCCATTTAACTATTTCTTAGAAAGATTTCCTTATGATGGAAGATAGATCATAGTTTAAAATACTAGTGATACAAGTACCAAAATGTGTGTTTTTCCGATTTTACAAGGGAAAAACGATAATTACACAGGCACCGCATCTAGATAACTTACGCGTATCTTCCAGACGAACGCGTAGGAGTAAATACTAGTGTTATTGAGAGAATAATGAAGTGAAGGCACGTTGCAAGGGGTATGATAAATGTTCTAATTGAGATTCCATTTTGCTCCGAATGTCGAACTGAATACAAAATTCATGGTTGTTGTTTATTAATTATTTGTAATTTCAAAAACTAGTGAGAATTGTCTTTATAAAATTGATATTAATTCATATTTTTGTTATACCTACGCTATATTCTAAATAATTATTTTTTATCCATCTGTTCGTCTTCCCGTTACATAGACAGTAGAATTAGTTATATAACGACCAAGTGTTTCATAAAATAAAACTTCTAAAACTTTTTAAATACCTTAAAGTTTCAATATGACCATCAATAAACGATTATTGTTTTTAAATTAGACTAATTTCAATACATTTTCTATAAATTTGAAGTATTCATTGATTTCATTCATTCAAATCAGTTTTATAAATATCGATTCAAAGCAAGATTGATTGAATAACTCTGACATGAATACAAAAATGCATCTAGCTTAAAATTAATGTTCGTAAAGGTTCCGGACGGTAAATAGATTTTTTATTAAAAAGATGTTGTTATATTCAATATAATTAGTGCGAAATTATGATAAGTCTTTTAACATTAAACATTTTAAGAACTCACATATTATAAATGTTTACCTGATACAAATGCCTGAAGGCCGATATTCAAATTAGCGATGACCAATAATAGAGAATTTACTCTTATCAAAGAAAGTTATGCTGTAACCTTTGTCAAGTTACCCTTTGAATTGTATTTGCATTGGTGTAATACGTTTTTTGAGTTTATTTGTGATTCAACACCTAAAATCAAATAGAGACCTGACTGAGTTGGTGATAGTAAACAAGGCTTCATTTAAAGTCTCCACTAAATCACTCAAAGCCCCTAACTTACTCTCGATCAACCATCTGTCACATGGTACAATTTATTTCACATTATACACTAGTTACATAGAATCAACGACCCTTGCGAATGACTTGTCCGTTGTAGCATGCTCCTTTACACCGCGGGACAAAGGCCCAGCTGCATTGCCCCGATAACAAAAAAGCCAGCACAATCGTGAAAACTGAATTGTCGAGAATTAATGGGCGCGATCGCTTATTGTTTGTTGACATTTGTATCTTTTTGTTCATCAACCGCTTCGCTTACTTTCAATTTGGTATCTGAACTGTATAACAAAACATTTAGGTAAATTGCAGTTTGGGTAGTTTTGATTGTATGGATACTTATTGTATTGTGTGGGTTTTAGTTTTGGCATATTACATATTAGTATACCTAGCTTATAAGTACGAAGCATTTCAGGTGTTATGCCTTTACCACTGAAGCAGTTACAATTAACCTTGGTAAAGGGATATTATATTGTACTTTAATAAAGGAAATTATTATCTTTTATCACGAAGAAGGGTGTAAGAAAGCTATTTGTCGAAGATTTTTATTATCTTTAACTAACTTTATATACATTTAGGCTTTTGGGAAGTAAATGTTATTTTCGACTTTTTAAATATTCAACAATATATTTAGTCAACTAAAACAATCCATTAAGATGCATTATATCATCAAATATAACTTTATAAAGCGGGAGG
The DNA here is from genome assembly GCA_963693355.1 of Pontia daplidice. Taxonomy (NCBI): domain Eukaryota; kingdom Metazoa; phylum Arthropoda; class Insecta; order Lepidoptera; family Pieridae; genus Pontia; species Pontia daplidice. Next base: position 2,136,529 of record CAVNZL010000019.1, read on the forward strand.
CAAACGAAATTAATTGTTTTACATATTTACGCCACATTGTAAGTTCTATAAAACGAAATAATAGTAAAACTGTAGGAAATAAAAACAAGGAAGCTATAAAATAAACAGACGAAACATACTGTGAGTTCTCACATGAATTAATAATAAATACGACTTTCCAACTTCTCAGGAAAGCGACACTCCAGCCGTGCTTTCTTAGTATTCTAACTAAATCAGTGTTTATAAGTGACGTTAATAAATCAAGTGAAGTATGGAATAAGAGAATTAATATCAATTTGTACAAGATGAAATGTTACATACATTTGTGATCAAAAATTTGTTTCAATAAATTAGTACTACATACCGACTTAAAGGTATGTTTTTTTTTAAACATAGAATATAATGACTTAGCTAAATAAAGATGACAAACTAACAATTTTTGTGTATTTTATAAGCGATTTTTAAATCTAGGACTATATATATTTCAACGAACATTTGATAGAGAATACGTTAGGGACAGATTACAACGCGATTAATTTTCCATAACTTCAATTACACTGTCCAGTGAATACCAAATTGATAGAAATAAATGACATCTGTCAACTACGAGTCCGTCTTCTACCAGTTTCACTGCGATGACGATTATCATCTCTGCCAACTCGTGTACTCTAGATGTTTTTATAATTCTAAAGATTATTACTATTCCTCTTACCTCGGAATACAAATAAGTGGAGACAAGCGCTGCAAGCTCCTGTCAAGTCAATTCAGCGTAACCATAAAATTATGCGCAATAGATTTTACTAGTGCAAAATGAAAGACATATAATGGTGAGAAACATGGCAATATTGCAGCTAAAAGTTCGACCAGAGGACGTTTGTGGGAAAAAACACTAATACGAAATTCCTTTAGCTTAATATCATCTTTTATTAACATAACTATTACTCATTTAAAGAAAAACACTTTGTTAACGGATTATGTTATGTATTTTTACAAAATTTAAGTAAAAATTATTAAATTTTCGTTTCCCGTGCTTACAGGTGTATATTATATGGGGGTTTTTTTTTCTTTTTTTTTTCCCCCCCGTTTGGTTTCGATTTGGAAACATCGGAAAATTTTTAAATAATGTAATATACTTAAATTTTCTAAAAATACATAACTTAATCCGGTAACAGAGTGTTTTTCTTTAAATTCCTTTAGCTTTTATACGGTAATTATGAAATTCAGAGAACGGTTGGTTAACTTTCTGTATTTAATTATCTCATGAGATATCCCTTTGCACCAAAATATGGAAAACATACATGTCAGCATTTATCCAGTTCAAACAAATTATGAATCAAAACAGGCAAAGGGTTGAGTGACCCCGCGGGGGCGAATGGGGTCGTTGTCTTGGACCCTATACCCCGAGGGTGGGACGACTTCAATAGACAAACGTGATTGCGATTTTAAATTGTGTAATCGTTAGACAACCATTTATTTGCATAGGGACACCATCAATTTTATATTTTAATGCGATCATTATACATTTTGGTTCCATTTTTTGGCCTTATAGTTTAAAATCGGGTTTAACTTGTCATTTGTAATATTCAATGAATGAATATTTTTGAATATCTAGATTTTTAATTATAAATAACCATAGTCTTTTAAATAATGTTAATGCAACGTTGTTTGTACAAGGTGTGGAAATTACCGAAATGCTCTGAATGATTCGTGTTATGTAAGATTTTTATGGTTAAAACTTTTTTCTAAATATACTGTTTTTATTAAAACTTACCTAACATTCTACTCATGTATTGATCACTAAACAAGGTGAAGTATGGTAAGAGAGTATGAGAAAGTACAAATCTTTTTGTTTTTTTTTTACAACCGGGGTGATGTATTTGTTCTTATTATGTGGTTTTATATTCTTCAAAGGTAAAATTTTATTGTCTGTTACGTTAGTCGCTAATACTTGCTATCGAACCGTTCATTTGTTGTCATTCCTCTCCTAAACATACTTCAAAGGTAAAAAGTTTGCTCGAAGCCTAGTGACCCACAGCTTTATTTGACGACTGTTACCCATGACTGCTGGACTGCCGAAAGATATATCCTAGCTATTACAGTCCACATGAACTTTATACGCAAATAGCTTTTAACAGCAAAGAATTCCAATTACTGCAAATAAGAGATGTCAAAAACCGAAAGGGTTCGGCAATAAAACCAGAGGGCTGTCCGGCGTCGGCTTTGAATGCATACGACATTGTACTATCGGCGATTTTAACGCATTTTGATTAAATACTATTAAATAGTTTTTGAAGATAACTGTACCTTAAGGTTTCTGATGCATATATATATTTTTACAACTGCAAAACCCGAGGTAAATCCTGGAGAATAAGTGGTTAAAAAGTATTTATTGATAAATACTTTTTTTCAGGATTTTATTCTAAAAATTATTATAAAAGTATTATTGAAAATACCATATAAATGTATTATTGCACATATTATAACCCTTAAAAGGAACAAATTCTCGGAAGTAGTGTCATATGGCGAACTCTAGGACCAACATTATTTTTTTTACAAGGAACATTGATGATCCAAAAAGCGAATGATGCAATTTCAGCAGAAAAAATCAGTTAAGCCCTTGATGTTACCACATGGTTTTGGATTTGGCCATCCACGCACACACTCACACACTCTAAGAGAACCAAACCGTGTATTCATTAATAAAGAGATCCGTGCACGCCATTACATTTAAATACACATATTATATGTAGTATTTAATATATCTAATATACATACACATTGATTAAGCAAGAAATTTATAAATTTTTCTTGTACTAACTTCTTATGGTTATTATCTTATTATTGATGATTATATTTTGGATTAATGATGATTTTGATGGATTACACATAAGATATATGTCGCTATATACTTTAGTGGGATTTTTTGTAAGACCATTTAATATAAATATTTCTAGCAAACATTACATATGTGTATATGCAGCGGTTATTATATTCCTAGTTTTATATTTTCGACAATTTACCCAATATCTTTTATAAATTGTAGCCTATATGTTATTCCATGTATAAGCTATATTATTGTAAAGTGTCACTTAATTCCATTCAGTAGTTTTTACGTGAAAGAATATCTAACATCCATTCATCCATACTTATAGATATCATGTAAGAATATGATATCCACTGATGATTATTTTTTTTATATGAAAATCGACGTCTAACAATTCAGTCCAGACCTAACTGTATTGACCAACAGGTAATAATTTAATTCAGGCAATCCAGTACGCTAGCCATCCATTTAAACAGCTAAGCTTCAAAACCTGAATTGTTTAGTTAAACATAAACATTGGAAGCAATTACAATTTCAGCGCGATAGAATGTAATTACATTGGTTTGTATAATTTATATAAATATCTGTGGGCGGGGCACTTAACTGGATGTCGTTAGGGCTTTGTAAATAGAAGTAAATAGGTCTATATAAATCTTATACACTAGTTTAAAATAGCGCTGGTGTAACTTAAAATGAGACGAGCCGCATGCCTGTTTGCACCCTGTTTTATAAAAAAAAACCTTCCTATTTAGAGCGTTCTGTCCCATGTGACGTAGGTTTTTATTTGAACGAATTAAATCTATTCTTAATAATATATTATCATATACGTAATAAGTTCTTTGACTCATTTTTTTTTCATTATTTACATAACTTGAACTATATTCGCGAAAATCATTTGTATATAAGTAAATAATTATAGTCATATACAATATTAATATACAAAAATGTATTTTTTATATTTAATAGCACCAGCATACTGTTGGCTTAAAGAGAGATCTCAAGTTGAATGTCAACGTCCCATATTATATACAAAGAATGACCAACTTTCTTGGTTGCTTTACTATTATTTGTGTGCAGATGTAAACCATTAAAAATTAAAAATACAATGGCTAAATAAAAATTCTTGAATTTTCGTATGATACCTTAAGGGTAATTATATCACATACCAGTACGACTCACGTGTAAATTTTTGACCTTTACAATTTATTATCTGAAGGATTCCAAACTGTTTCTGTAGTGATGTAACTATCTTCCTTCTACAGGGTGAAAAAGAAATTTTCTCGGGCAATGCCGTATTAATTAGAGCTGCGTGGACACATCTGTAGTCTTCCGACGTCTGATAAATGGCGTTCATTTGCAGCGTCAATGGCACTCATTTACCGTGCCCAAGATATACTGCTCGTCCGACTTTGTCACTCAGACTTAAGTGTATTGGACTTTAAGAATTTCCTTCAAGACATAATATATGGGGGTTTCAATTGAAACTATAAACAAAAAATATATATATTAAGTTGGATCGAACGAATCTTTCTTTCAGAATTCACTAAGCGGTAGAATTTTTATTAATTTACGAATAGAAAAAAAAATATATGCCTATACTCACTGAAATATACCTAATCTATATACATATATGTTAGTTATTAATACACATAAACTAAATTAGACATTTTCGTAAAAATAAGAAAATAATAAACCAAGTCCATGTTGATTAATACAAACAGTTCGTCAGCATTACCGAATTAACTAAAACAAATTCAAACTATCTTGCCACAGTTTTGATTAAACCAGATCCCGCTATTAGTTTTGGACCTTCAGATAATAGGGAAAGCCCGACGCAATTTTACTTCGCAAATACTTCGCTCGGCTAAATGTAATTGTTTCTTTGCGGTATATCGATTGACCCACATGAGCCAAGGATACTATTTAAAAGTTTGTTAGCTAAAATGTAGTATTTAATATTGTTCGGTATCTCCGGAAGGAGACTCAATCGAATCGGTTTTGTATCTCGTATAAGTCATGCACTATATATATATGCTTGAAGAATGAATATTCTAAATATTGAATACATATATCTAAAAATAACCTCATTTTTATATAATGACTAAGCTGGTACGTGAAGTGGGCGGTGAAATTATTTTTAAAGATTTAATGGTCTTGAGCAGACTTCGAAGCGTTGACATCCGACATATTAACTTACAACATTTGTGGAGCGCAACAAATTCTAATTCTCTTAAAGATAAACAAGTACACAGATATTAAAAATAGTATTGTTGTTCAATTAACAGATCATTTGGGAATACTAATTAATGCTGTGTAGAATGGGTTTGCTTAATAATTATTCCGCAGTGTTCAGGTCTGTTAGGTACAATAGAGGTAATTACAAACAAGCTCTTGAGTTTCAACAACCTTTGTGAGGGCAAAACTTTAGATAATAGCTCTGAAGCTAAAAGGATTTGGACCTAATTCACAGACTTCAATCTTCACGTCAGTCAATACGATATGTAAACGCAGCGTTCCATTTTTAAAACTGCTAACCCTAAATCGCGTTCAATTATTGCTTCTTAAAACCTGACATTTAAAGGAAGAAGCCTTGTGTTTGCCCTTTGTCTTAAACAGCAAATCAGTTTAGCCGTGAAGCCCTTAACTAAGTATGTCATTTTTAAAAAGGCTCTACAAAAAGACATGTTTATGTTCATGTGTTTATAACATTTCTTATACAAATTATAACTTTTAGTCTTTGTGTACTGGTAACAAATGTGGACTCAACTTTCTTTCGAATAGCATTTAACAATTAAGTTACGTCAGTAAAATTAAACACTCCTAATATTAAAAATATTAATTTTTGATACTATATAAATGTTACGTTAAGTTGTAGCCTCGGTCCCGATTTTTGTCCCATATGTTTTCATAATATAGTGAGAGGTGTTAATAATTAGATGCTAGTAATAAACATGAAACAATGTAATGCGAAGGGCAGCCTCCACCCAGCCTTGTAAACCTTTTGTCTTGCCACGAGTAATTTATTTCTCATTACCACGTTGCTAATTCGCATTTAAAACGCGTGTAATTTACGCCTTTTCAAATCGCTAATTCCATTTTAATACGGTGCCAACCACGGGCTGTTACATTTAAACTGTTTTAACATAATAGCAAAATTACGTAGCGGAAATTGTGTCTACATTTAAAACGGATAAAGCTGAGCTTTGGAAAAGTTATGTATTTACAATGATAACTTACACGTGCCGAAACTCATCGTAGAGCTACAGTATCTGAATAAAAGGGTATCTGAGCGCTTTCACACACACAAGCTGTGTATGTGAAACACACACAGCTATTAAATGAGACTATTTCTAATTTTTTGTTTGTTAAATAGTGTCAATCAGGTTTTGGAGGGATCTCCCTGTACAAGCACAATTTTCCTGAAAGTTTTTTCAAACAACTAATTGCATCGTGAAATCAGTTAAAGATTTTTGGTTTACAAAAAACTTTATTATAAATCACTAGTACATATTTTCTATTATAAATAATATAATTTTATATTTAATAAATAATATAATAATATTTGGTATATGTAATTCAGGGAAGTAAGCAAAGCCGGAAACCCGTGAAGGCTAAACCGCAGCCGACGGCTTACTCTTTACCGCACCGTACCGTATTATGACGAAATCTACAAATACTCATTATTACATGCTTATATTACTTGTCGTAATGATGTAACAAACAAAAATATTAAATTCAAATAAAAAATTTAAAATATGCCTAATATATTAGTTCAAGAATCATCGTGGATAACAGGTTTTTGTTTCGGCTACCTGTTATTTATGTTAAATGAAACTCAAATGTTTATTATGATACAATACACGTAGGGATAATGGTCGTGACATTTATAAGTGTATGTTGTTCGACGGAAAAACTAATAGTGTTCGACCGTAAAAAATATTAGATTAGTTCCACAGTAAAAAATATAAAAACAAAGTTAAAGCAATTTAATCTTAATTCGGAGATCATGAGTTAAAAACAGGGTCAAATAAAAAATAGCTTTGTTATCATTGCGCCATCTATGGACTGACAATGTTTGTTACTCGTAAAAACTACGTTAGTTTTTAGCTTTGAAGTTTCATAAGTTATTGTACGCATTTCAGTACCATATTAGTAAAAAGGCAACCTGCTACTCATTTGAAGTTCTACATTTTTGGTACAATAATGGACAGATGCAATTTAAACGACGTATCCTGGCCACGCGTCTATAATATCGATAGTTCAATAATTATTTATTTTGTCGATTACTGATGAATTTAATTATTTGATAATATGTGGTTATTAAAATTTGTATTTTCTTTAATTTGTCCGGATTGGAATATATTTCCGATTACAGAAATAAAATTATCATTGCATTCATAATTACCATAAATTTCCTCCAAACACGATGAATAATATGCGAATATAGCATCGTCCTTTAATAGTTATACTGTACATAATATACAGCATTTCGAAATTTAATATTCAACATTCAAATATAGAGTTAAATTGACAGTGAGTGGTGAAAACGAATCTAATTAACCCTTAATCCACTGAGCTGCGGAACTGAGTGCTAGCCTGTCCGAGCCGCATTGTGCTGCTGCCTACGCCATATACCACACGCCGTTCAGCTGCCTCCATTAACATGACCTGATTAGCAAATATTCGCGTATTTAAGTGGGTGAAAATAATCGCGCGTACTTTATATATTACGTTATACGGATATTACAATCACGATGGAAAATGTTCATAGTGTTTAATAATAGAATTTAAAAAAACGTTTATTTTTATATTATATTATTTTATTATATTGTCTTCTGCATATTTTAAGATTTAAAAGACATTTCGTAACGAGCTTTTCAGATTTAATTGTTTACATATTGTTAACTTTATTTTTCTATTGAACGTTTTAGATTAAGGGTTTTATTATTTTTGGCGCTTTCAAATAAAAATTTGCTCTAATTAAATGTTTACTTTTTTGCGCTGTAGGACAGATTACTATTTACCATTGGGATGATTGTTGCCTGTCTGTATAAGTTATCAATAAAGATATAGTATATTTTGTAGCCTACCATATTCTAGTTATTTTCGGTATTGGATACCTATATTATAGGACAACATATGAAAATATCCATCTTCTTGGGAGCTGGCAATATTTTACATGGAATATGTACAACAACATATGTACAACAAGTAACATCCCAACTGTGTATTGTGCCTCCCAAATTCAACATAGGCATATATGCATATATTTCACCTTCGTTATATTAAATTATAGTTTCGTTCAATTGGTTAATATTCTACAAAATTGACTTGCAAGATCTCACCCGGACACATACACAGCTTCTAAAATCAACATATTCGAATGCGTTACCTATATTGTCTAATAATGATGAATATCAAAACGTAAAAACCTTCCAAATCTGTTTACGTAAATTAATGTCCAGTTGAAAACGATTGCTTTTAGAACGTAATCGATTTTGTCCGGCGTAATCTCATCCGAATGTTTGTCAATTAGGACGTGTATTGAAAAACGATTGTCCGGTCGGCGTGAGCCCAATGCAACACCACTTATCACCGCCGCCAGTAATCCTGTAAGGGCTTGTGTTCAAACGCTTAATAGGATTAATTCCCCGCGCATTCTATTAATACTGATTTATTAAACCTATATAACATAAATATCGTGTGGTCTTTGATGTCAATACAAATATCAACTCTCGGCTCGGATCAGGTTGATTTATTTTAGAATTAAGTTAATAAAACAACGTTACAATAAAAACTAGAAATAATTATTGTATAAGGAAAACTCTATACAACTTTTATTGTGAAATAAAAATACCGTAGGAAACTTTCTGTTCGTATAACCCTCTAGCGGCCGTCAATTGCACGCGTTAGTTTTATCGCGGTCCGTTCGACCCTATAAACTTAGTTTGTTTTCCATCGAATGCACACACACTTCCCACACATTACTCATAGTCGAGTTCTTATTATTTAGACGCAATCGATTACGTTCTGTCGAAACGCTCAAGTGAACATTAATGTTACAATATACATGTGTGTGTGTAGTGTCGTGTGTGATTTCTTTATCATTATAACCCGCCCCGGCTTCGCACTGGTGCAATGCTGATACTCAATACACTACACACAGTGTGTGTAAAGTCTGTAATATCTTCGAAAATATTCTCTTAAATCATACAGTGTAAAGGGCCATATAGATCTATATTAAATGAACAATGTATTCAAGGTAATTAACTGGTTAAGGGTTAATGCTGTATTTGTGAAAATCGCTTCGAAAATTAGCCATTATTTGTCGTAAAAAGTAAATTGCAAAAAAAAGTTATTGTGGATTATCGATAAGAGATAGACATATACAATCATGGACTTTTCTGTAGACCTTTTCAATGTTTACAATACTTAGTACATTATTAATAAAACTCGTAGGGTTCAGCCTGTTGGAATGTAAGCGGAAAAAATTTAATTATTTACGACACCATATTAGAAACCTCAAAAATACAACAGTACTTCTCTACTATTTAATGGATGTTATTATACATATAAACCTTCCTCTTGAATCACTCTATCTATTAAAAAAAACTGCATCAAAATCCGTTGCATAGTTTCAAAGATTTAAGCATACAAAGGAACAGAGAAAGCGACTTTGTTTTATACTATGTAGTGATAATATACACTAAATGCATAAACGAGAAGCGAGACTGAAGTTTTTAGTCATACAAATGTATCATGAACAAAATGTTCAATCAAAAGCATCCAAAGAAAGACTTGATTTATTCCCCATTAAGAAGGTTGGATTTCTTGAAAGCTCATAAATAAAGTGACCTATAAAACCTAGTATTAACGACATACCCGAACCCTTAATGTGTCATTCCCATTTCGCACCAGGCGAAGCGGGCAGTTTATCATTTTTTCGATCAACGCCTGCGGGCCGATAACCACGGCTTAGTTGACAGATTTCGACTGGCATAAAAAAATTAAGAGCTTTTTAAGGTCAATGTGACCTTTATTTAGAGTATTTATATTTAGGTAAATTAAATTATTGAGTGTGTATTGAACTTTTCGTTGCTACTGTTGATTATCGAGGCATTTGAGATATTTGTTTTATTACATACGGAATAATTATTATTTTCTGGAAATTTTCGCAATATTTCTGCATCTGATGAATGTGTATTGGTCGATTTCAAAACCTGCATATAAATATAAAATAAATAAACACAATTTTTATTTCTTTCATATAGAAAACTTTTTAACACGACATGTTATTAGCTAAATTTCTTTGTTCAATTATTTAAACATTTAAAAATATTTCCTTACACTGTTTGATAAGTTATGTAGTAAAGTGTGTGTCTAAAGTTGAGCGTATACCTTACGGCGAACGTATACAAACGGAATTTATATAAGGAATCCGTGTGACCACCCTTCGAAAGTTCACTTTTTGTTACATTTATAGGATCAAGGGATAGAGGGGTCGTTTAATTAAGCTATTAGCTTTTTTGTTATCTCCAAACCTTCGATAGAGCGAATTAAGCCCGATATATGAGATTTTAATAAAAAACAAAACATAGAAAAGCACTTTCGATGTAATAAAATGATTTTAATCATAGGTTTGAAGTAAAAGTTAACGTTTCGTATTTCAAATTGTTTTTTTAAATATAAATTAATAGAATTATATTTTGGTATAACGACCCCATATTTAAAGTTTAAGCAAAAATGTTTCAATGCGCCTATCGTCAATAGAGTAGCGTCAACAAATAAAATAATAAATCAAATAGGAGAATAGATGTTTAGGCTTAATCGTTGCGGTACCGTGGGAAAACAAATATAATAAAAACTATTTACCAATGTTGTACACACGTGGCATAAGATTTATATTATCCTGTTCAGTCACAACATATTTAGTCACACAATTTATTACATTAACTCAAGCAGGTCATAAATCGTAGTAAATTATAGCAATGAGGGCTATTAAAATACTTTATGGATAACTGAATATAGACAGAAGGGGAATTTGATAAAAATCAGATTGGTCTTTTAACTCAAATATTGCAAGAAAATCATAAATTATTAAAAAAGGAATTAGGACAAACAATAACGCACTCACATTTAAAAAAAGCCATAGAATTTTAAATTTTTATAAACTATTCAGACCAAAAAGATGAATTAACGAAATAATGAATTTTCATTAGTTTACCTACGTATGATAGTGTAATTATTATAATGTGGCAACGTGTCCCTTGACAATATTGGTTGCATTTTTATAGCTTTTAAAATAACTGATATTTTTATATATTAATGAAATATATTACTTATGTAATAAGTATTGTTACTGGAATCGTGTTGTATTTATGTTCTAGTAGTTACCGTCCTCAGATAGAACCTTCTGAACTTTAATAGATTCTAGGTGTTGTGAAAATATGAAATTAAAACATACCTATTGCCTTTGTCATTTTATAGTAACTCCACTACTTTGAAAAACTAATCTATAAACATTATTATTACCTGGGGGACATCCGCAATCTCCATAATCCCGTATGCTCCTCGTCTCTCTCCAGTGCGGGACCTGAGCCTCCCGTCGAAGCCTCTCCACCAGTGGCTGCTGCGGCTCCAACACCGCGCTACGCAGCGCCCGGTGCTGTTCCTCTAGCAAGCCTAGTCTATCTTGGAGTCCCTGTTGCCTGTAGAGGCTGTACCCGCTTGAGACCAGGCTCATAGCACACGCACACCACAACACTGCACAATAAACCCACGGATCCCCCGGGCATCGGTCGCAACTTTCTTTTATGCAACTCTCCTTCGCGTTCTCTGTTTCTTCTGTCTTTGGAGGACTCTTGCCCGGAGGCTTCCCTCCTGCTTTGAATATCATGGCTTCAATAGCATCAGGAAAACATTCACAGCATCTCAATATCACGCTAACATTAAAATCGTATTGGACTTCGAGGATTTCGCGCAGAGAGGCGATACACCCGTCCCGTGCGACAGTCCGAACGCTACTAACTCGATGAATGAAACGCTTCGAGCTTGAGAGCTTACGAAGATGAACTTTAAAGCTGAGCTTTTGTTGAACGCTTTTGTTTCGTTTTCCTTTTTTAAATAAGTACGTAATGGAATGGAGTTTGCCTTTAACGAATGTGAAATGCTCATTAAGCTCTACTTTTCTCAGGCAAAAATTCTTATGTACGTTTGATAGCTAGAATGTTTATTCTGCTTAATTTTATTATTTTGTAAAAGAAACAGAGAGAATAATCAATTTCATACTACTTTACTGGTTTCGTTCAAGGGAGTCAGAATATTTGGGTATCTAATATATTTGTATACATTAAAAGTATTTTGGTATAATGGGCCTCTAACATAATGTTTGTCTATATGAATATTTATTTAATTTCTTTTTACTAGTTACTTGTGCTTTTGTAAAATATTGAGGAATATTGTACAGCTTCGACCAAAATAAATTAAAAAATATGACTAATGTCACAAACTTATTACATTTCCTTTAACCTTTGTAAGGATCATGTAAGTTTATAGTATGGATAAAATAAAATCGAATAATTTCCTCTAATATTATGTATTCAGAAATAAAATTGAATAATTGTAAACTGTTGATGGTAATATTCACAATGTTTAAATTTCATTAAAAAGTCTTCACATTCTTCTACAACATTTAAAAAAATGTGTGCGAATTGAATAAACGTTATTTTTGTGTTAAAACATCGAGCAAAACCAAGGAATACGTAGTTGTAGAAAATGAATTGGGGTTTAGTTAACGAGTGGGGACATTGGGGATAGCAGGAAATTTAAAAGCAAATGAAATAGCTTCGGATTTGCGGGCGCGAGATAAGCGAAATTGTGCTTCCCCTGTATACGTATATCTACTCGTATACTATGTATGGAACGTTTATTTCGACTCAATAATATTAGTTTGACTGTGTTGAGCTCGCTTTATAAAGTTGCTAAAATTTGTCGTTCTAAATGTGTTAGCTAATCATTTTCAAACGAGACAAAGTCGAACTGTTTGACTTTCTTTAAATAATTGACTTAACCACTTTTAATTAATAAATAATGCCAATCTTTTTTTATTTTATTTTTTTAGGTTAAAAAATTGGTAATTTTGGAATAACAGTATATCTAGTTCATCAATTTTTTTCACTGATTTTATGCCATAATAAAAGTTTTAGTTAAAAGTAATTTTTCTTGGATTTGTTTTTATGTATTAGGGTTATTATAGAATTTTAATATAATAAATAAACCCACATACAAATTAAGCGGAATTCTGTGCGATTCTATAGCTACAACGTGCGAAAATTTGAATTATCTTGACTGAAGCCTATCGAAAATATGATCACGATGCTCTAGACTTATTAACTTGCTATTAAGGTAGTTTCAAAAACAATAAAGTTTAACATTTATTTATTCATGATATCCAAATATTTATACATTTTTTTTCCAATGCAAGATAAAACTGGAAACTAATGTTATGTGCATAAATCGATTAAAATTTGTATACGTTTGTATATGCGCTATGTACACTCCCACTGGCTAACAAGAGTTTCTTTTCGGAAACAAGCTAAATTGTTTCGGCGATACTACGATAGGTATTACTTATAAAATTAAATAAATTCGCGTAAGTTATATGTTTTAGTAAAATGTTCGTAAAATATTTTAACTTTATCTAGCAAAAAAGTTTAAATACGAATTATATCAAAGCATATACTAACTACTTAATAAGATCAGCAATACCATAGAAACCCATCTAAATTAAGAGATCAAACAAAAATAAACTCAAGCCACTCCAACTCTATCTAACATTAATTAAATTTGTATGGAATGAAAAAGGCGATGTTTTTAACGATAGAGCCTATTAATCTTTTTAATAGAGTCATTAAAAACCGAGTGGCATCCACAAGCGGCTTGAGGCTGGCGGCGATGGACTTACGCCCTTGTGATCCTGAGGGACAGCGCTCGCCTACACACTACGCAATTAGATAAGTTTTTATATCCATTTTGAAGTTCAAAGTGCCTTGTGGGCGTACATTTATATAGAGTGATTTGATATCAATGAAATATGAACACTTTACTTTTCGTATGAATTTGGTATCGTCACTTAGTTTTATTTATTCATAAAGGTTAATTGTCAATAGACCAAAATTGTAATGAAGGGGGAAACGGAGGTCAACGCAAAAGATAATGATTTACTTACGATATATAAATTACTATAATATATTATATTGAAGTTCGTTCTAATTACTAATTTTAAAAAATAAATAGTAATTTATAGTGAATAATTTATACGATACGAAAAATTGACTATCATTACAACAGTACAGGCATATTTTATAATGATTTGTTAAGTCCCCCCATTTGGGAAGAAAACAGTTATTTCATTTATCATATATTTCATAGGGTATCAATTTAAGCAAGTCCCTAGCTTAAATAATTATTATTTCGATTCTTCGTCCTTATATATGTTTCTTACATTCTACTGATGTTTACGTATATTAATAATACTCGATGCACAGTGCGTAATGCGCATTCGGCAATAAAATTACAAGATAAATCCCAAACGCGTCACGTTATCGGTGTCTAAATGGTTATTTTAAAATTTCCCAAACACCACAGCCCGAGATCACAATTCTTTGATTGTAGTACCATAAATGCTTTGAATTTTATCGACTCTCCGCGATGTTAAATTAACAAAGCTTTTATAAAGCTCACTTGTCCGTTGTGTAAAATAGAGTTAATTTGTATCATTATACTGTGAGTTAGAGAGGTTTAGATATTATTCGATAGATTCATTGGGAGATCTCTGCTTCAAAGTGAAATCTATAGAGTTATTCGCATAGCACACTTTGAAATCATCATGATAGTCTATAGATGGTGAACATAGAAGACAAATTGTATGTTATTAATAATTAATCCATTGACATTATGACATTGGGTTAAAGTAACAATTATCACAATGTAAATAAAACTTAACAACTAAATTATGTAACCAACATCACTTACCACAAATTGGGAATGTAAAGTAAGAATCAGGCTTACTTTGCGGAAGTCCATTGTTCAAAAACCCAATAGACCGTATTTCGATGACTCATCGGGCTCCTTTTTTTTTTGGTTTTTTCCCGGGCCCCTCCCCTCTTTTTTTTTTTTTTTTTTTTAAAAATAGATATTATACATACATAATCAAAAAATATCAAATGTAAGGCATGTTAATCAATAGTATTATACCAGTCATATAACAAACTAATTCTGGTCGACATGACGTCAATTTCTTTAGTCTTAATAATTGATGGATGAGGTAATACGAAATGGTGAATCGTATGACAGGAAGTGGTTGCAATCAAATCTGGTTTATTACGCAAATCACTTTATAGTTAATCATAGACGTCAACATCTAAATATTATATAGAACAAGCCAAATTTGGTTACAATATTATTTGTTGGGTTCATAATAATCGATAAGTTATATGCTGTAATTACATCTCATCTAACATTTTCGTGTCACGGGCTGCGTAATGGAACTCCTCCGAAACGGCTCGACTGATTTTTATGAAATTTAATATACGTATTCAGTAGGTCTGAGAATCAGCTAACCTATTCTATCTTTCACCCCCTTTAATGTTATGGGTGGTCCATCGCTAATTTTTTTATATTTCTTTTGGACGAAATTTCTTAATTTTTATTTTTCTATGATGCAGAATACAAAAACACATATAACCCCTATTTTTTTACTTATTTTTTTTTATTGAACTAAAAAAATGAGAGCTAGAAAATCACATGTATGGCTAAACAACATTTGCCGGGTCAGCTAGGTAATATATAAAGAAATATATTTTAAGTGGTCGTTTTAATAAACGTTTCTAGTTTTTAAACATTTAGTTTATTATTAAAACTATTTCTTATTAATGCCAATACAAAAGGTTATATGAAATCCATTGAAGGGTGAGTATGTGGGAAAAGTGACATGTGATTTACTACCAAATGTCGCATTAACATAAAAGCATTTAAATGAAGCATCTATTTTTATTATTTTCAACAGAAAAGCACTTAATTTGCATAAAACTCGGTGTTAAAGCCGGCTGTTATGCGTTGTAAAATGGCGCTCGGTGGTGTTATGTCTCAATATTACTTTAAAACTGCTATTTACATAAGCCTCTGAATATATTCTAACATCATAACAGTGTATCAAAATTATTACTTTATATCGCGTTAACATAACGCTCATTCTCGCAAAAAATGTATTTGTTTTCAGTATGAAAAAAATATTTTCTTGCTGGTTACAAACGTAAAGTCATAGCTAGCGTAATATATAGACAATATATAGAAGTCATTTTTTGTCATACACGGAATTAATACTAAGTCTTGACTATAATATAAAATAATAACGTATGTGCAATTGACTTTTACTGTGGAAGATAATGTCAGATCTAATGTGACAAACAGACAAGATTTCCTGATATGTGATCAATGCAATATTAAAAAATACATTCAGAAATCAGAGTAATATAAATAATTAACACAGTATTTGCTACTTTTTCATTTACTTTCCTTAGATATCTAATGCAAAAACTAACGAGGAAGGTAATTATTATCAACATCTAAATGTATTCCTAACGCGCAAAAATATTAATTCAATTTTACAACAAACTACTACCGTCTTTGTTGTATTCTATTAATATGTTGCCTTACAGGGGTTGTTCTAGAAGTTAAATTTAATTAATTTTAATACAGTATATTTGTTTTTGTATGTATAATGAACTGGAATGTGAATGTTTATCTTATTATGAACTGAATGTATCGAAATAGAAATATGGTATTTTATTCATTGCGGTATAAGTCGAGGTGTGAGCTAGTTAGCGTTAAGTACGTCGTGACTCGACTCCTACCAAACAGATATCTCGCAATATTGCTTTCCAATAAGTAAGTATTGAACATTTCTTCAACAAATATTATAGTAAATTACTTCTAACAATGCTTTTGGTATATTGTAAATTGCTGCATGAAATCTGAGAATTTACTTGTACAAACTTGTTTTTCAAGGTTAGACAATAAAGGTATTATAAGATTACGGTGGCTGACTGACATTTTTAAGACTTTTGTTCATTCTAAGGAATAGTATGAAGATAGGTTTGCCTACACATCTAAACCTTCGTACGGTGAACGGTGAGGTTTGGCCTTTGGCCCAAAAATCAACAATATTTTAATTTAATACTGCATAAAATCTACATTTGTCTAAAAAAATATAATTTATACTATGGTCGATGAATCCATTCCATGTCGTAAAAGAGATGAAATCCTGATAAACCTTTGATGTCAAGAGTACTTTTGTCCACTCCACGCAGAGCTGTTTTAAAAACCTGCTATCGACTTCCAATTCGTAAATACATATATTATCAAAATTTCTATTTTTGATATCAATAACAGATAACGAATAACAGTCCCAAGTTCGAAAGTTGTTAACATGTCGTTAGCAAATTTAGTGACAAGTTGTCGAGCTCTGAATTCAATATTTGACATTTGCAAAAATATATTACAACTTATTTTAAATATTATATTATTGTAATGAATATATTATAAACATGTGCTTTGTGATCTTGACGTAAGTTGGCAAAGGCCTGAAAAATGTAATTTAATTTTGCTGTACATAGAATCATCGTGCGATTTTTATCTTTAGAGCCTTAATACAATAATTATTGTATTGCTTGTCTACTACAAATAGTTACTTTATGTAACTCACAAGTGTACAAGTTGGGTAGCAAGTTTGCGACGTGAAACACGTCGCGTCTGCCATTACTTATACAGATGTTAGATTCATACTACGACTAACTTTACGTACAACTTGGAATATCGCTGACGAATATTCTTCGATAGTAAGCCTATGTTTTTATCAAAACGACAAAACACGTAAATAGTAAAACATGGTCTTTGTAATACGTCATATGAATATTTTTGATTTCAATGTTGTATCAAATTATAAGAAGTATTTAGAAATCAGGCCATTTGCCATTATTGCCATTTCAATACTCTTATTATAATCAATAGTGTAAAAAAATTCCACTCATATATATCCATTAAGTTGTATTCAAACTTTGTGAAATCAATTAAAACCTGATGTGGCTAAACGTAGCGATTTGATCAGGCATCAAATCAATTTGAAGGGACCGAATAATTTTAATGTTGGGGCCAAGTTGGGACTCAATTGTTGGTAAATAGTTTTGTGTGATTGCGGCCTTAGCTATCTGATGTGTTGTTAATCGACTGTTTGGTGATTAATTAATATTTAGCAAGCTGTTGGTATATGAGCACCGGCTGCGCTTTACAACGTCTCATATTATTATTGTATAGTATTGTCATGCTTCAACTCCCTCTTGACAACTGGATGGATGTCATAACGCCAAGGTAACTATAAACAGCACAATTTACAAAATGATTCATCGAATGGTCAATATTTGATCAGGCTAAATCAGTTATGAAATATTTGTGTTTATTTATGACACACAGCCTATTTGAAATCGTTCAACGACAGTGTTTAAAAATATTAAAATTTGTGTGTAAAATAAATACACAGTTTGTCTTAAAAATTATAAATGATAAGGTTTTTTTAATTTTAAGTGTTTTCTTTACTTTCGTACTTCTAGTACGTGTTCGAGTACTGGAAGCCTAGTGCTGTCTAGCGCCAGAAGTATTGTCGGTAAAGAGCGGCAACTGCTATATTTTATTAAACGTGAAGTTAGTGGTGATACAAGCAAATAACTCGCTAGTTTTAAAGGTATATAACTTTAACTTTAAAAGAGCTTTAACTTTTTAATAAGTGGAAGTACTATATAAGTTGCGGCGCCTATATGGTTTACAAGCAGATCTATGTGTGGATAATTGAATATATGATGCGCTTACATATTACGGATGTCTTAAGTTCTTATGACGAAGTTATAAGCGTTGTTTTATGGTGGTGGCATACATTAGGAATGGGTTTGGAAAAAACCTTAACATGTTTGGACAATACAGTCAAGGCAACTCAAGTGCTGTTATTGTCATTTCTGAATTTTTATAAAAGAATCATGAATCCTAAAGAAAATAATTCAATTCAATTTTATCTACCGTTGCTATTTTATTATCCAAGAAAGTATTCCATAGCCATTACATACTAAATCCCCCCCGAAATATGAAAGATTTAAGTAAACTTAATTAATTTGATAAATCTGCATAAAACTTTAATTTCCCCTGACATCGGTCGTGCCGCAAACTTCGCGTTTAACCGCCAATCTCTGTATCTTTACTTCAAAACTGCTTTAATATTTAAAACACTGCAGTAGATTTAAATTATAAAAACCATCCTCTTTAATCTTAAGAACCATTTACACTGTAACTTAAAATATATAAAAAAAATAGTTTTAGAAATACAGTTTTAGATGTTAATAATCGCAAAATAACAAAAGTGTTAATAATGACAATTTTTAAGATTTAGATTCGTTTACTTTTACTTTACAATTCGACAAACTATAGCAGAATTAACTCATGTCTTTATTATAGTAAATATGGCGATATCTATCATTACTTATTACTTGGAAATGTAATTGTTTACTTACTTGTTATTATTATAGGAAAGAAAAAATCTCAAAAAGATCTATAAAAGTGTAGAAAGTTAATTAAACTAAAATGAAATAAGTTATTAAGCTAACGAATGTAAACAAAGAGAATTTAAAAAACACAAAAAGGTATTCGTTGATAAAAAATTTAAATGTATTAATCATTAATACAATTTATCACACATTGTATGTCATGTACACGCCGTCTGTTCTTCATTAAAGCATTTCTTTTTAATATTATCCCTTTTAGAATCATTAATTATTCATGTTTGAAAAGATTCAAAAAATACCGTTGCTTTATGATTAATGTCAGGTTTTTAATTATTTAAAAAAAGCATAATTTTATAGTTTATGTCAATAAGGATTTATAAGTAAGTATATTGAAGAAATACGATGGAGTGTGTGAAAATCAGACTCCGATGTGTCGTCATCTTAGTATATTAAAAGAACTCCATCGATGTTTGGATCAAATAATTATATTATTAAAACATACAGATGAGCCCCAATATAATTATATCTCTACCTAATCATCTAAAAATCACCAAATTCTGCAAACAGACTGAGTACTGCTTAACCATATGAAACTTGCAACGACTACACAAAAATATTCGCTTTCGTAAACTTTTGCATACAAGTCATTCTAGTGTAAATATAAAAACATGAATCATTGTAAAATGCCTCTTATACATTTTGATGAAGTATAAAAGTTAGCAGCGAAGTATATCACGCCCCCAGTACGCTAAATAATGGCAATTAGGGCTTAACTGCTCTCATTTACTTCTATATTTAAAACAATGCTGCTACTCAACAGATTTTGTATTCACAGATAGACGTGATGGGAGACTCCTTTCACTTACACTCCTTTAGGTTCCAACAAGTTTTTCTTCTCCTGAAATTAACAGAGGACCTAGACCTCACCCTGAATGGACACGTTATTGTATGAAATGGGTAAGATTATGGGAAGTCATGCTAGTACTAGTACTAGTAGCATGTTAGTACTTACATATAATATCAAACAAAACAACAAATAAAATGAACTATGGTCTATTGATTAAGGAATAATAAATTGTGGTTAAATGAAGAATTAATTTGTTAAAGTATTAAATAAGATCATACTCGTATTGTCCAACATCATTATATTTCTTTACAATTTTACATCGAATTAAATATAATCTACCACATTAAAAGCTCCTCGCGTGGCAACTGTTAACAGAAAAATAAGACGTAGCTTCTCGTGGCGATGCGTCCTACCCTATTCGGTGTTATCCGCTTTTAATTCTGAATTTCAACCAAAAAGATAATCAGCGACTTCTTTGCTGGTACTTTTAAAAATGGGGAAGGCATAGATACTCACATCAGAACCTCGCAAGTGCGTCGGGCCTTTAAGATGACGATACGCTCTTTTATGGAGGGTCCATTGGCCGTATTGCTTCCGAAATGGCAGAAATACATTTTTAAATGTTTCTCTAAATATTTCTAAAAATATTTCAGCCTCTAAATTTTAAAGCACGTATATCGCTTTTAGCGTAACAAAAAAAGGAAATCTTGAACTCCTCTCTCCGAAATAATAAAATCCAAGTCAATTATAAGCGGATACTCATGCAATTTAAAATGAAGTATTCCTCATTTTTCAAAACGCAATAAATCATTGTAAAAATCGTATTGCTAGAAAACGTTGCGGTCGGTACAGAATAATATGAACAGTTGGGCAAGGTAAGGCTAGTAAGGTATCCTAAAAAACCTGATGGTATAAAATATACTGCCTATTTATTATAACTCCATTAGAAAAATATATTTAATAATTATTGTATTCTGGATTCCTGTTAAAAGTAAACGGAAGATCTTTCTATGGGCACAATTAATATGAATTATTAGAAACAAATGATATCATTTTTCTTAAAAGCTTAAACTTTCTTGAGACTATTGTATGAATCATATCCTCATTCTAGTAATAAAAAGGTACAATTAATATACAAGTGCAAAGCAAATTCAACTGTGCAAGCAATGACACATGATAAGAGAAAGCGGGAAATAGACAAGAAGGCAACAGAGCGGGCACTAGAGATCAAAAGAGAAACAAACGAAGAAAGAGGAGGCGATGGGATAGGACAAAAAGGATATTCCTCGATATGATGGTTTTGTATGGTGAGTTAAAGTATTGAAATAGTTAAAGATCTTTTGCTTTATCTTCTTAGTTCTCCTTTTCCTTTCTTGTCTTTTATATAAAACTGCTACTGTTAAAAATAGTGCATAATATGTAGTCCGTAATTTATTATAATTTGATTTATTGTGAAAACATTTAATATTCTTTGATCAGTACATAGAAATTTTAGATTACCATTACGTAATGTTAACTACCATACCTTTTAATATAATTTACTGATTTATTAAATTAATATGAAATTTTGTAATACATGACAACCTCTTGTAGAATAGTAACATTGTTGATTTGACTGAGAACTGTGGGTTCGAGGTCCATTAATAAATGTTGAAATGATCTTTTTCGCGGTCCGGGGACTTCGTTATATATTGCGACCTTCACTCGCCGCATCAATGAGAGCTGATAAAAGAAATACCCGAGATCTGAGGGTAATAAATGGAAGACGACTTGGATTTATGGGGGATTATCTATATCTATTCGTAAACCTTGTCCTACGTTTGACTAAAATATCATGTTAAAGGGATAGCATAATAATAATGTTGGCTATTAAGATGGACCGAGTAAATTAATTAATTTCAATTAAAACACCACCTATATATACTCCAAATTTAATTATACATTTTAATAAGAAATTTTAATTTACATTAATTTTTTTTATTATTTCAATCCTATTTATGCCTCCAAGATTTGATGTCACATGTGCGTTGTGTTAGTAATAAATAGTTTATGTAAAGTCATGATACAATTGAATTAAATCATAATTACGTAATCATTGTCCTAAGGAATTTTAATCTGATATGCAACTATGAACTTGACTTGCGAACTGGTGGTAAATGTAAATTTACGATTTATTTGTTTAATTATGATTTATTTGTTTATCTTGACGTTCATAAGTGTATATGTTTACCTAAATGAATAAAGATATTTTGATTTCGATTTTGATTTGAACGTCGTTCCCTTTCATTGAAGTATGAAAAACACACCACATTATATATACAAAATATGCTGCAACTTCTCGAGAATAACAAATGAGGAGTCTTCGAGCCCGATAAAAATAGAAATATCAATAAAATAAATGTAAGTAGTCCCAGAATTGGTCGCGTCGCTGCCGGATTATCTCGGCTGACAGCCGATGTGTGCCGATTCGCATTTATCTATCATTGTCATTTCTTTCCACCAGATATCTCCCAGATAAATGTGCTCCACGTCTACCATATATTGCTTCCGTCTCACCGGTAACAACCACGTACGACAGTCAAATCGACAATTGAAGGTAGAGATAAATTTGAAATTATATTACATCTACCCACATCGAAACGTATTTAACAAGTAATTTCCAATTTGTTTATACAATGTGAGCAATTCAATTTTTTACCCATCCGGAATGTAGGCCGCAGATAGTTACAATGCAATTTAATAAGCAAACAGTGAGAAAATTGCCTCCTGTTTGCGTGTATACTTAACATTCGTATACAGTCGAATTCAAAATTTTTAATATATCTGGCCAATATTATGACCTATTTTGGGAAGACCATAACTATCAATATGCAAAACTATCGAAATATTATTTTTATTAATTCAAATGTTATACGAATTTTTAATCCGAACAGAACACTCTTAATTACATACGCTTTATTCACAAAAATGCAAATTTTAAAGAACATTTACAACTGAACAATTTTATAAATATTAAACAGTTGGGGGATGATTGATCGAGTAAGCGATGGTGAACTGAAGATAATTGCAACAAACATTCCATTAGCCGTGATGAATTTTTAACTGGACCGATAAGACAGATCAAAGAGACGTTACTTTTGAAACAGTGTTAAATATGGGGGAGCTCTAGGCGATGGGGTCTATGTAATGCGGGCTGATGAAAACTCCCGAAATTTTATGTACAAAGTTGATGAATGTATAAAAATTTTAACATAACTTTTTATTGTGTTGCTTTTTATTCCAAGCATTTTATTGGGATAATTGCATGCTGTTTATTTATATTTCGTTTATTTTTCTGTTTGAAAGGAATAATTATATCACTGCGTAACAGAAAATACATTTTGTATTATATACGAGATGACCCAGCAAACGTTGTTTTGCCATACATGTGATTTCAATTTATAAAATATAAAATAAATAAATATATTTATAAAATAGGGGTTGATCGTAGAGAGGTAAAAATTTAGGGTTATATGTATTTTTGTATGTTGTATCATAAAAATAAAAGAAACTCTTCTCAAAACACTCTGTACCTTTTATTTTAATATTTGATCCAGCACATGGTCTACAATAACACAATGATAACAAAACTTTTTTTTAATTTGATCCCAGCGCTAACTGTCGGGACGGACTAAAATTAAAATTCGAATATTATTTAAAATTTGACACTGAGATGGTAGCGCCGTCTATCGGATCCAATGTTAAACATCTCAAAATCAACAACTACTAATAAATTAAAAAATAATTAAAAAAACAGTGTTCAGCGGACAAAATTGTAAATCTAAACCATTCCCAGATCCCTTTGAACACACACAAAAAATTTCATCAAAATCGGTCTAGTCGTTTGAGAGAAGTACAGTGACATACACACTCACAGAAGAATTATATATATAAAGATTAAGGAGGATATATAAATCTTCAATAGAATGATCATCAACATATTCAAAGTATATAACAATTATTATGATATAGCAGCGTATTAGCTTATACCTTTCAAAGGCCGGCAACGAGGCAGCCCATTCGGGATGGAATGGCCATGGGCGGAGGCATCACTTAACATTAGTGATAAATCACGGGGTGTACTTTATAAAAATAGGCCAACAGACTAAGTCAAGTTTTACAGTCGCATAGTCAACAATGGCATTGAGTTGCGAGCTACAAAATCTACAAACCAAGAAACTCAAATGAATCTCCGGGTGACGATGAACACTGTTCTCCTGTTTAGTGTTGAGATATGTATTTTTTATTTTTTTGTTTTTAGCCTTTAAAAATACCGTGAATATAACTTCAAAATTTATCACTTTTTAATTTTATACCTTTAACATAGATTTTTTAAATTAATTCATAGGTGAATCTATTTTTGTTCATATTTAGGCTTAAATATTCTATCCATCAAGACATATAAAATTGTTTATGATGTACAAAGGTTACTCCATTAATAAAACAAAAATCAGGTAGTCGTGACATGATACCGAGCCTGTATCAATTACGAACATCGTTAGCATGCGACATATTCATAAAGTATGCAGCTCTAAGATTTTATGAGAGTTGTAATAATTGTTTATGTCTTACGATATCCATAAACGCTGTTTGATATTTAATCTTTATGCTAACGGCTATCGTTTTAAATTTATACGATTTTACTAAGTCTAGTAGCTAAAGTTCAAATTCCTGTTGTTAATAAATGAGTGAACTTTGAGTAATAAAGGTAATGATAGTGAGCATTTCGTATAAACAAAAATCAGTATGTGCGATCATAAAATGACGATTTATACTCAGAACCTCGAAATACACGCAAAAACATAGACAAAGAGACTTTACTGTCATATCATTTGTGTGGTTATAATATCTAATACTTATATTATACCCAGATGTGGACAAAGATCTTCATATAATAACGATAATTCAGACTCCAACTGCCAGCAACCATTGATGGTTTAAAGCAATTTCAACACATAATTTATTTAACGCTATAAATCCTTCGTAAGGTTCACATTCGGTATATTAAAGGCATCAGTGGATGACAAACGAGCCGACAAACTAATGTGGAACATCTACATAGCATCTGGTGTTAAAACAACCGGCTATGTCTCTATAATTCAACGCTGAATTAGTCCGCATCTTACGGGAAGCGTTTGCGTTGTTTAGAGTGATACTATCGGATGATAGTTTTACAGAAATACAATGAGTATGTTGTTCTTATGATTATAAATATATTACATACATATGAGTGTGTATTTTTGGGCCGTCTATAAATAAGTTGGGTTTCGCTGGATTTAAGACTCGTTGTTTTATTAATTATTTTATTTTTATTGACTAAGTTGGTTCTTTCACCAGAGTAAATGATTGTTTTGCTAGCAATTTTCCCTGGACGATCATGCCATGTTTTAGTTTAGCACTAAGCCTGAGAAGAAATTTTATTCGCAATAATATTTTTGTTATTACTCATACATCTTTACAGACAGGCAGACAATTTTACAACTTTATAAACGTAAAACTGTTGTATTTATCTTGAGCCGATCACAAAACAAAATAATGCGTTGCGGTGCCTCTCATATGAAACGCCTTAACAGTTTTAAGGAAATAGGCAGGGTTGAAGTAATGTTGGGCAAACATTTGCGTATGATCAAATGCACTCCCTCCAAGGGGAGAGATGTTTACCAGCCTCTCTGTGGCTTCATCGGAGCTTGGGTGGGTTAGTAAGGCGTCCATAAATAATCACGTTAGACTATTATTACCGGAAACCGGAACTCGCTTAAATGTCCTATACTATCTGTAGGTATGATGCTACTTGCCAAATAAGCCATCGTTTAAAATCAACTGTCTCTTTTTTTCATTATAAATAAAATAAAATTTCAGTTTATTCTCGATTGAAGTTTCAAAGTTCTGAGACAAATGTCTAGACACACAATGAGGTCCCATAGGATTTGAGATAAGTTCTCAAAACAAAAGTGGTGTGAAATATAAGACAACATATCGATCGTCGGCAAATGACCTGAGGGTCCGATGAGCATCTGATTACTGATGCGAAATGCCTGAGTAACAGCTGCTTACACGCCGCACGTGCTACTTTGCGAAAGTGAAAATGGATAGCTTTATGCATTGTTAAACAAAACGAAAATAATATATTTTAAACGATACATACAAACGTCTGTAATACACTGAAATAATACTGTTTGGTTCCAAGCAAAGGAGCAATTGTATTTATGAAATGATTTACAAGGATTTAAAGAAAAACACTTTACTAACGGAGATTACAATTATTGACAATTAACACCTTTTGTTTTCAATCTACCGTGACCACGCACCTGCAAAACGCGAAACGACGGAAATTTAAAATAATGTAAAATTATTTAAATTCTGCAAAAATACATAACTTAAGTCCGATAATAAAGTGTTTTTCTTTAAATGAGTAACAGTTTTGTTAATAAATGACAATATTATTTACAAGGATTTGTCAAACTAAGAAGAAATTTATTTAGAAACGACGCAGTTGGCAATGATCACCACTCTGGACTGCCGATCAGAGGGCGCGAGCTATGACGATTGATTGAGTGTTCATGGGTCATACAACCGTCTTAAAATCTGGTCTTTGAAAGAAGGAAATTTATTGTTAAGGGAATAAATGGTGATATGTTAAAGTAACCCATCCATAAGTAGTTGTTTTATCTGTACCGAAGGGCGAGATGGTTCACGCATACATTGCTTCTGTACGATATCAAACGATACTTTGTAAACAAGATTTTCATGCGATTGTATACAATGTTAAGGTTCGTTTACTTTAAAACCTTGTTAGAGTCATACATAATACTTAGGGACTTAGGGCGTGATACACATTACGAAAATTTACTCAATTTTAGCTGTAATAAGAAATTTATTAGGTCGTAGTTAATTATTACAATGTTGGTATTTACTTTATTTTTTATATTATAGACACGCCCGCTTCGTATATTCACCTTGCTACAGATAGTGTACTATTATTGTTGATACACAAACAGAATCTCAATTGAAATCAGTACCATATTATTACAAACCAATTATTATTATTGTAGCATATGTAGCATGTAGATGGTCATCAGAATATGACCGAGCTTTAACGGTACTGCGGGGATGCCTTGTCTAGAAATAAAAGCTAATATATACAGATATTCCGACCTAACCAATTTCTTAGCTGAGCAAACAGGGTATGAATCATTAAAATTGTATGAGCCGGCTATATTAAAGCAAACATCTGCGGGCGCCCGATATCGTTTGTCTTGACTCAAACAAACAGACAGCCGATATGTTTTTGTTGAGTGGATCACTTAATTTCAGTAAACAGTGATGTCAAGGAACGGGTTCGGAGGTAATTGGTAAGATATTGAGTTTCTTATTCATTTCATTGCTTATTATTGATCGGCTGCCTCCGAATTGGATAAGTGACAGGCACGTTTTTTAAATTTAGAACTATATATGTTCATAGAATTATTAACAGCATCCATTTTAGTTCTTAAATATTATGTATTTTATGAGCAACTAGCGACCCGCCCCGGCTTCGCACGGGTGCAATGCTGATACTAAATACACTACAGAAAAATAAACGCGTCCGATCGCTGCTAAATTCAAAGTGCTATAGGGAAACCGCCGCAAACGCTTCGTCCCGCAATTTTTAAATCTGTAATATCTTCGAAAATATTCACTTAAATCATACGGTGCAAAGGGCCATATTGATCTATATTAAATGAACAATGTATTCAAGGTAATTAACTGGTTAAGGATTAATGCTGTATTGGTGAAAATCGCTTCGAAAATTAGCCATTATTTGTCGTAAAAAGTAAATTGAAAAAAAAGTTATTGTGGGTTATCCATAAGAGATAGACATATACCATTATGGACTTTTTTTGTAGACCTTTTCAATGTGTACAATACTTAGTACATTATTTTAATAAAACTCGTAGGGTTCAGCCAGTGTTTGGAATGTAAGCGGAAAAAATTTAATTATTTACGACACCACATTAGAAACCTCAAAAATAGAACAGTACTTCTCTACTTTAATGGATGTTATTATACATATAAACCTTCCTCTTGAATCACTCTATCTATTTAAAAAAAAACCGCATCAAAATCCGTTGCGTAGTTTCAAAGGTTTAAGCATACAAAGGGACAGAGAAAGCGACTTTGTTTTATACTATGGAGTGATTAATATTTGTGTTTTAAAATGAAGGAGTTAAATAACGTAATGACAGGTTAAATTGAGTATATAATTACGAGTGTTTTACACTCGTAAATTTTTATATGTAAATGTGTTTTCGTACAATCTCCTGCAGTGACATAATGATTAAATTGTCCTGTTACACTCGGAACAAAATAATCACGAAATTCAATTTATTACGATAATACATAGACTGTGCTAAAAGTTGTTTACCTCAAATAAATCAGTGTCTCTGGTACTGTTCGTAAAACAATCAATTTCGGGGCAAAGAAAAATATAAGTTTCTCAAAACTCCACGTCATAAGGTAAACGTACGTAGTTCAAACAGACAATTTCACGGTATTCATTTAGTAAGTAAATATTGGATAGGGAGCTGAACCCACTGTCTCTTCATTAGACCTACGTCACTCTTACTCCGAGCCTTTTAATGTAATTGTGAGTGTCAATCATCTAACAAGGGAATTAATTTAATTTTTGTCCCGTTATGGCGTTTTGTATTGCAATGATCCAGTTCCAGATCATTATGACTGATTTATAAGTGAAATATTGTAACCCTCATTGGGCATGGGTAAATTATGTTTCGTAAATAAAAACAACTTCAAAATCCCATAAAATGGGTTAGCATATTAGATGACCCGTAGCAATTTTGCCGGCAATTAACCATGGACTTATGTAAAACCTGATTATTTCATACTAATGAAAATTAACATTATATTTCATTACTAATGAAAATCTAACAATATATTTTACGAATTACGAAAATCTATATATCCAACCTCGAACTAAATAAATTACACAGAATTATATTATGATTTTGAAGTTACACACGTGTGAATGTTATGAAAGTCTGTAAGTCCACGATGAATTATATCACAAAGGAAATATTTTCTTTTTTGTATCTTGTGTTAGTTTGAGAAAGTAAATATATGTTAGTAGATTCTAATAAGAATATACAGGGTTATATATAGTTATGATATGGTCTACTTACTTTTACTACTTAGTAAAAATCTTGATTGTCGAGTTTAATGTTACATTCATTAATATCAGATTAAATTCGGACACGGCAATAGTGGAATATAATTTTCTTTCTCGACCCGCACTAAAGTAAGGTTTGTTAAGATTTATTGAACAACCATCGATGGCGCATTAAATCATAATTGTAAAGGAATAGAGTTGTCACAGCAATCGTTACCTAACAAAGGCGGTAAATTATACAAAATGTCAATGTATTGTGAGAAATCGTTTATTATCAGTGATGGAAGTAGATATGGCACGAAGTATATGTTTACAATTTTGTAATAGTAATATGTATATACATATATAAATACTATGATAAATTTAATAATAATTAACATTGGTAAAATGTTCAACTTATAATGTTGGTATGTGTTGGTAATGGGATAAAATATATAGCTTATAAGCCTTAAATATTTACATAGACGCAAAATAAATGCAGTTTTTTCATTAATTCTGAACATTTTTTTATCATTTTAACATCAAGACGATCAAATAATCAACAGTTCTCAGAGCTAACTAAAATATTTTATGTTTCACATTCAGATAATTGGCTAACGTTTTAGACTTTTTTATCTTGATCAAATGTTTTAGCTAAATCAGACCCCTATATTTGTAACGAGAGCCATATTTCACCGTATCTGAATCCCATTAAACATTCCCCGGAGCTTTCCATTTGACACAACTTAATTCTATTGTGTTCTTGTACTATCTTCACCGCGCGATGTCAGATGACATCCTACAATCAACTGACAACGATCTTCGTCCTTGTACACAGAAATTTTAATACGCTGTTAAAATATTATATTACAAATCCATTTCACCTGCAACAAACAATCCATATTCTCTCACGGAATAGAGTCAGCATTGGATGCTTAGAATCAACAAAGCATTGTTATTTCGATAGAGAACGTCAACAATAGATGAAGATCGAACCAAATCGCATGCCCGGACACATTTCAGGCGATTCCATTGACGACAAATATTTATTTAGAAGTATACATTGCGGTTTCCCCTACATAGATTTATTTCGTCAAATGGTGACCCGTAATGTATCGCGTGGTGTACAATATTATTGTTTAATCCATACACTATAGATATTTGTTTGGATGCGGGTGTATAGCAGTTATCTAGGGGACATAAATTTATTTACAATTGAACGATTGTAGATAAGAGCGCCTCGTTAACGGTCGACAATTTGTCACATTGAGCCGTACTTTATAAATTGGTTTCTCATATAGTCTATACTGGTTTTATCTCAGATAATATATAAAGGAGACATTATCCTAAATAACGTTACGAAACACAGATATACTATATAGGTGCAGTAATATTGTAAAGCTCAAGGATTGTTTGGTCGATTGAACGCGCTAACTTCGGAGCTCCTTGATCGAATTGAACAATTTTTTTTTGTGTTTTTTATATAGAAAACTATAGGCTAAATAAACATTACGCTTCATTACGTAATAACATTGGGCAGTGGCGATAGTTAGTTGTTCAAGAAATTCCTCCGTAAAGCTAGTTACCAAGAGGCATAAATTAGGTCTTATTTAGAGTATTTATTTATATTCGATGAAAGTAGGGTATGTTTAAGTAGAGAGCAATTTGTGAATTTGAGTCGCAAAGCTTTGAGTTGGCGGCGATTCAAGCACAGTCGTCCGGGAGTACCTGCATTATAGTCGACATACCAGCGCTGATTGGCGAAACTATGAATTTTTATAGTTAGACTTCTTAACGCGATTCTGGCTAAAAACTAAGTACCTAGCGATGGCATATTTTATTTTTCACGACCAATTAAGAGAACGCACCATTTCACTCATATCTACCAGACGTTTTTAACAATGATAAGATGTAAAGCTCTTTGAAAGATGTTCAAATTTGTGACTTCGTATAAACCGTCCGTCAATTAATACAAATCCAGCATAAATAATACAATTTCAGCACAATTTAGCGAAACGCTCCTTAAACGGGATCCGTCGCCGTGATGAGATCAATTTGTATAGCTTTCCCTTCATCCCATAAATTTCCATTTAAACGAATTAGAACCTTAATAACATGGCACAGGGTTAAATATCACTCTGATAGCCGGTGGACTGTAGCGTCACAATAAAGCTAGAGATGAGGATTTGAAACAGCCAACACTGCTTGACCCCTAGACGAAACTAGCCTTGGTTGTGATGGTTTAACAATTGGGATCTATGCGATATGTGTAAGGGATCTAGAAGAACTGGTTTTTCGCATTGAAGCAGTAATTGTATGTAATTTGTGCGAGATCCTGGCTTTGTGCTGATCGCGAGGAATGCAGTGCGGTTGCGGCGAATGTGGCCGCTTCGATTGGCTCCTGTGAAAATAAACTTACTCGGTTTTGTCACATACCTGAAACAAAAACAAAATATTAATTTTTATTTCGCAAACATCTACATTAAATTTAAGCAACACTACAGTTGTTTCTTTTGAAATCTTTATTAATATTACCTTAAATTAAATAAACAAATATTAAGTTTTACCGTATAAGTAGTTAGTTGTAAAGATAAAATTATTTTAATTTGTGGAAGAAAAATTAAACAGCCATCAGCCATTTTATAACTCATATAAACTGTATTAAAAAATCCTTATTAAAGTAGGAGGAACCTTATGAAATTCCTGTCATTGACAAATATGTCAATATCATAGTCACGACGATATATACACATAATTCTTTTTTTTGTGGTTCAGTAAATCGGATCGGTTTGATCGACGTAAATTGAGTCTTTTATAAATTTCTATTAATATCTCTTCTATCGTGACGTTAACAAATTCAGCTCATTAGCAGAGCAAATGAGCATTACTCAGAGCGCCTCAAAGTTTACTAGTTCTTGTGTGTATTATTTTTCATATAAATGGCAGCCAACTTTCAACAAGCTCTTTGTGACTTTATAAATCAATTCTTTAAGTCAACTAGCTGCAAGTTTCGCAGTGTTTTTTTTTATATTTTCTCTTTTATTTTGCAATTTCTTGTGACACTTCAGTGTTCACGTCTTTTTATAACAAATGTAAGTGATGAAAGTTTCTTTTCGACAACTATGAATGTATTAAACAAATATTAAAGGTGTTGAATTTGATTCGGGCAGCTATTCTTAGCATCGACAATATCCTATACTGTATAAATAAGTAAGCAAAACCCCGGCTAGTCTGCTGCTGTCACGCTCTTGTATGTACCCGTGTGTGAGTTGTAGCTAAGCTGAGGATGTAGGGTAAATATTTTTCTCCTTAAAACGTAATCAAATCAATAGGGAGAACACCCATATTAAGCTGAGCTTGTATGGGAGCACCGAAGTAGTAGCAGATCCACTACCAGCTTGAAAAAAGATTAAGAAACCGTACCTACTATTTATGTCTTTTGACTCTATAAAATATAAACTCAAATATGGAACATGTCTTCGATGTAAGTAATAATGTAAATATGCTTTTTAAAAGCTGTTGTTTTGTTAACGCGTGTAAGGTATATAAGAACACTTTTAGCATGAGCGTCGAACAATCGCTGAAGTCATACGTTCGATCTCAGTTCACCGACCGATTTTTCTGTGCGTATTGAGGAAAACATGGAACGGAAAAACGCTGATGCCTGTCAGGCAAAAAAGGCTCCCCATCTACTTAATGCAACAATGATTGAACAACAAATTAAACGGTGACCTCAAACGAATTATGTACAGCTTTTGTTTTAACAGGTATGTTTCCAATGTAGTTGTCTTAATCAGTTAAGCGTAGTAAAAAAATAATCACTAAAATATATATTGCATTACTATAGGGTATTAAAAAGACCGATTCTAAATATTCATATCTCAAAACTAACGAAAATGAAAAACTCACATATATACCTATATAGGTGTATAATATGCATGTTGCATCAAGTTGTAAAAATATTAACGCAATAAAAAATTTCACAATTTTCTCTGATACTTATAATTTCAATGAATAACATTAAAGCCGAAACAGAAAGAAATCAAAAGCTCCATAGAAGCCGCACCAATAGAAATTAAGCACATCAATGGTGTGTCAAGCTTTGAAAGATATTCGGTAGCGTTCTAGTCTCTATGGAAACTCTCAAACAAATTTTATAATCTTGTATAAGGAAATTTTCTTTATAGAAAAAATAGGAAATGTTTTGTAAAAGGAAAACGAAATAACGGAAAAACAAGCGGCTCTTAAATTTGTTGTGATCGTTTTCTTATTAAGCAAAATTTTTATTTGATACGAAGGAATGAATTAGTCCTATAAATTGTAAACATTTTATCAAACAAATTATTGATAAAACAAAAAAAATTGTGTTTTTTACATACGAAGACACAGTTTTTACATATAAGACGGGCATATATATATCAAGATGAGTCGCTCAGACATACGGGAAACTTTAACATTATTCTACAATATATTATTGTTGATCAGATCCTTTGATAGATTTTTATGATAGACAAATTAAGCTTTCTTAAGAACTCATAAAGAAATATTGAAGTTTAATTATAAAGTAATTACTAGTGCGGCCGCCCACACACGTTCTGTCGCTAATGACAACCCATTGCTAGGACGACTATAGAGTTTTATGTTGTTCTTCTAATTTACATACCTAGACTATAACCGTGCTAATTTGTTATTGATTATTCGAAAATCGCAATTTGACGAATGTCAATTGTCAACTTAGCATTTTCAGCTACTTTACCTTCCATGTTACTTTACAGTTGTATAAATTACACTCATTCTATATAAGGTCTATGATTACCACGAGAAGCCCTTTCTTAAGTCTGTAAAATGATGAGTAAATCAAACTAGTGCAATAATTGTTAAAAGTTTTTTGTTGTATTAGCAATACAATAACAATTTATTGTATATTACTTTAACTTTAATATACAATGTCGCCTAGAGTTTAGGAATAATATAATTATTTAATAGTATTTTATATGTTTAATTTCAATTATATTTTTATAGGGACAGCGATGCCCACGCTTTCACAGCGGCTGAAGATAAAATTGGAAATATATCTAAGGTGGTAACAGACACCTTAAAAGGAACTTATATTTGTGACACATGTTAAAAAATCATTTATTTTTCAAACTGTACAAAGATAAGGAACTGTATTGTTAAATGCGGCACGTTTATACTGAATGTTTTTCTGCAGAATAGACAGCTGTTATATAAAATCAATAAGAATCGCTCCCTTTGAAGCTCAATGAAGTTGAAGGTACCCGCATTATCTCAAGAATCCACTCGCGTTCAACGTCGCTGTTTACTGCGACGTAAACTTAATTACTATAAGCCGTCATTAATTACTCGGTCGATAATTACCTAATTAACTGCAAGATAGATTTATTGGTTTTACGTCGTATCCAAAGAATTTTAACGTAATTTATACTATGGAACTTTAATAAGATGCCCAGTTATAATGAAATTATGGATTTATGTAACAATAAGAAAGGCTGCTGATCCTGTTACTTCTATGAAGTTTGGACTTTTATGGGATATCTTCTATCTCACTCTATTCTTGATCTATGTATTAACTGCGATCGCTTATAATTTTGTCTTTAATACAATATAAATTAACACTATTAAGAAAAATATTACCACTCATCAGTTGATCATAATTTTAACCCTACGTTTTCTTAACCTCGTAGAGAAATACCCGTAATGGTAAGTTGAAAATTTGCTTTACACACACGCGTAGAAGTTAGAACAATAAAAGCTTAGGGTTATCAAAAGTTCGCTCCCAGCGGACGTTGTTCATTTTCAGTAAATCAAGTGTTTCCCTCAAGCTATCTCCGATGTACTCGAGGGTTCTAGGGCTGTTTATTATTTCACATAAAATACTCGTGTTTAATGGTCAACATACTAACGTTAGAAAAAGGATACATATGTATTGAATTAATTCTAAACCAA
The DNA here is from genome assembly GCA_963693355.1 of Pontia daplidice. Taxonomy (NCBI): domain Eukaryota; kingdom Metazoa; phylum Arthropoda; class Insecta; order Lepidoptera; family Pieridae; genus Pontia; species Pontia daplidice. The sequence continues at coordinate 2,171,934 of CAVNZL010000019.1, forward strand.
TTTAAAAATCTTTTTCACCATCATCTACTTTATCAATATTATTGATAATGAATTTGAATTGTAATTCAAACCAATCGTGTAACTATGATGGAAAATGAAATAAAATAAAAACAATGTTGAATTGCTTCTAATATGAGTGAGTCATGACAATTTTCAGGTTACATTGATTAAATTGAGAAATAATCGTATGATATTGACATTAAAACAGGAAGAAGTTTAGCATAAAAAAAACCCATGACATAAAAGTATGATGTCTATTGAAAGCTTCTATCTCTGAATGTTGACAATCAGAAAGCTATCTAGGTTTTTCTTTTGGTTGAGTCATTATCGATTCCCTGATTGAAGTGAGTGCAACTCTATACGTTACATTAGTAATTATATTTCAATTTATCCGAGGTACGCTGCTAACAAATCAAACTATATGTGAAATAACCCCACAAACGAAGTCAAGCGGACCGCTGGTGATAATAAAAACTCGCCACGCCCGCTACGCTGTCCGCTCTTCGCTCCATGATTAATGCGCGTTTTTCACTCACTAGGGAGTTTACTTTGGACATTTATATTTTCCACTCTCGATAAGAGATATTATAAATGAGACTGCTAGGTAGCAACGCCTACATTGCGTTTTCTATTAAATTTATTTCTTTATATATTAAGGGAAAAAACTGTAACATATATACATAATAAGAAGAAATACAAGATATGCATACTGACACATGTTTCACAGATATAAATAGGTAGAAAAGACGTTTACATGAAGCGGTACAATACATACGTTATTTAAGATATTTACTAAAACAAATGAACGCAGACAAAAAGGGATAGAATTTAAAAACTTAACATCCCCTGTTAAGTTAGAATGACTTTGGCTTAAATTTTGAATATAAGTCGTGCCTGAACTCAGCAGGGATTTTGTAAGAATCATAGGTCCTCCAAGTTTTCTCTGTATATATGGCGGGAGAAGAAAACTAACGTTTTAGAAGAACCTGATTTATTTAGGTCAATCACGCTGTAATTATAAAGTGTACACTTTAAAATAACGAGAATTGTGCATAATCAACTCCTATGCACAGAGTTGCATCGCCTAGTCACTTATCGTATAAATACAATGCCTTTTAAAGGCACTCAGGCTGATCGTTCTCTGAGAGGATTGTTTTTATGTAGTATCTCTTACCATTCACTACGTTTACCTAGTAAACTAAGGTTCTGTAGTTACTCAAGACTTAGTCTGGAGAAACCCGACGATTGCAGAGTTCGCAAGATTATATTCTCTAATGCCGTAAACCAACTCTATTTATAGTATTGCTTTTCCACAGAACTATAAACTAAGAGTAATTCATAATATTCATACTTCGATAAATAATAATAATAATATGACATTTTACTAAACTTTGATGTTATCGATTACGTGTATTATCTCTTTTTCATTTTAATTTTGTTATTTTAATTAAATAGTTAGGTTATATATATACACAGAAGACATCTATATAGATATAGATATGGAGGATTTTTTGTGTTGCTAAATAATATTACAGTTTTACCAATACAAATGAAGCATAAACTCTACATAAGCGGTATTTTTGTTTCTTTTACGATTTACAAACATGGCAACAAGTAGTAGAAATTGATTAAAACACATTTTATATATACAAAAAAGAGTTTTACTAATAAACAGTGTAGTATAAAGGTATAAGTTTCTGCTATTTACTCGATACTTGGCGATACTTGGCGAGTTGGCACAAAGGCTTTTACAGTTTCCGAAGCAAATTAACCGGAACTTTGCTAAAGCTCACCCGCGATCTACAGTATTATTTTCTAAACGCAATCGGATAAAAGCTTCTTCCTATAAATTGTATCATGTTTCTCGTTGTAACTAATAAAATTATTAATTTTTTTATCCTAAAAATTACATATGTATTAAATCGATTAAATCCAGTAAGTACTTAAAAAAAGTATTTGGTTTTATAAAATTGTAATAATTCATATTTAATAAATACAATTGAAAGATAAATAAGAGTAATTGTTAAAAATATTTGTTCATACTTAGAATAATGGGATAGTGGTGATACAAAAAGTATCAAAATTTTTCTACAAATTTGCAAAAATAAAAGACATATCATAAGAAATTTGTAATTGATTTCCTAATAAACTGCTCATTTCCTTTCTTATGATGGACAAGAACAATACAATTTCTCGAATGATAGCAACACAGTAGGGAGGACCATAAAGCTATACTAAAGGCTATGTTTGATTCATTGCTAAGTGGATAAGGGCGGGACATAGTGATATATCGCACCATCTTGATGATGAACTGATAGCCATATATATTTTAGTATGCCCTTATTTTTCATCATCAAACTTGATTTTATACATTATTAAATAATAGCTTGGTTGGTCTTTGTATATATGTATTTATCTATCTAGCTACAAGTTACCCACTGTTCCGCTATATTTAAGTCCCTTTTTGTACAGCGCCTTAGTAGATATAGAAAAAAGAACTGGTCCGTGGTCACGGCTTCGACTTGTCTGCTTTTTACTTATATCAGTAAAGCAGATGCATAGTACAGTTATTTTTCTTTGGCGATCACGATTTTGTGTAGTTAAGGCTATCGAAAGATTATATCTCTGCGTCGTGATGTGAACTAACGTTATTTAAGAAATCTTTTTATGATGCACCAAAAATAAACTATACATACTTACGTTACTTATATAACTATATATACTAGCTAGATAGATAGACAATTCCACAGACTACATTCCACAGATGACATTGGCGTTTCAGATAAGAGGTTTTAGCTTGCTAACTTCATTGGATGGTCACCACTGCCTGTTTTTCTCAAGAAAAAATTTCATTGCTTATTGTCGACCAATAGAAACAGTATTCAGTATTATGTTGGGGTCTAAGCAAATGTCTTAGAAGACAATATTATACTTAAACTCTTAAATTACCGATACTTAATCTGCTAAATGCAGTAAAAGTTCTCTTGCAAAAATGTAGCAAAGTACTCCTACATGCAAAAATAAACAAAAAATAGATGCAGATATTATTCTAAAAAGTTCTTTTCTGAAAAAATAGATAACTTATATCAGTAATAAAGTATGCAATTGAGGACGCAAAACCCAATCAAATTATTTTTTCTCCTTCGTGGATTCTAGATTATGAAAAGATATTCATTTCTGGAAAATAGAACCACAGATGACAAAGATCAAAGTTTTTTTCTCTATATAAAAGAATAACTTCCTCTTCGGGAAAGTGTTGTGAAGGTATTTTCGACACCTTTAATCTTCTATCCTATATTCCAAAAAGACATTACTTATTTTTTTAGTTAACTAATTGACATAGTTTTGTATAAGCAACTGACACAATCACTTAGAAAATCATTGTTTTGATAAGCTTATCTTCCCAAAGATATATATAGGTATTCTCGAGGCAGGTGATTTCACCGAGGTTCGCAAAAAGAAGTATTTTTAAAAGAAACCCCAGGGTTTTATAATAATTTAATTGTTAAGTATTTATTTTAATTTTATTTTTCTATTCACCTGCCTCGAGAATAGATTTAGATTTCTCTCGTCCTGGCTCGTACAAGCGGTCGATTATGATAATGAAATATTATGTTCAGCTTATATTTTATATATTCTGCCAAGCCGAATACTTATAAAATGCTTTGTTTCGTTTAATAAAAGCGTTATATATCGGCTAATATCAGCTGCCCGCTGCTGCGTAGCGCGTGCCTTCTCGTGGCTACGACGTGGGGAGCTTAGATAACAGTTGCTGTAGATTATAGTCATACGTAGATGACGTGAATTTTGTTCTAATACTGCGTTGAGTAGGAAGTAATTTCTTTGTGCCAGACATAGTTCTATAAGATAGTTAAATTAAACAATCATATTTTTTTGTATTATTATGTAACTTTTAAGAAAACAGAAGGTTTTTGAAATAGATATTTAAGGCTGTTACGTTATCTAGAGAGAATTTCATATGAACATATTTATTTTGTTCACGTTTTTGATGTTGATTTTATAACGTTTTTATTCTGTTCCTTGTATTTTTTGTAAGTTTGAACTACCTTGTTACAGGTTGTTACCTTAAGATATTTTTACATTTGTGGTAGGATTTGTAGAGGGATTCTAAATTTGAAATTTAAATGTCTTTGTGACAGTCAAAGTTTGCTCTGAGATGTTGCTACAGTTACTATTATCCGCAATATGCGATAAATATGAGACTTTCACGTTAGTAACAGATTAATGATAGAAAGATCCACCAAGGATTAATGAAATTCTAGTACTTGCTTAGCAAAGTAATAAGTTAACCGATTTCATTAAACTTTTCTCTAACGGGAAGATAAGCAGTGTTGAGTGCTTAGCGTTTTCTTATTTAACTTATAAATTCCACAATTTATTCCTTATTACTAGCGTACTAACGAGAAAATATTTGTTTTAATGGTAATCTATAATTAATCTAAGAAAACCTTTTCAGTATAAACAGACAAATTTATTATACTTGGTTTATGAATATGGTACTCAATAATTTCCCAAGACAATAAAATTCTATAACAATTACCAGACACATTTCGCCGTAATTCACCTACTTTGTAAGAGTATTCACTTAAGCTAAATTGCAAAGCCTACGACACGACTCCATTTGCAAATTTGGTAGGAAATGATACTTGGAATAATAACCTTACCGAGTTACCGTGACGGAAACATTCAATATTTTAGCTGGAATACTCACAAATAATACCTATATATGAAGCGTTTCATCTTTGATTGAAAATTCGTTAACATATTTTACATTTACCAACATTTTATATTATGGGTATATTTAATTTGAGTTTTTGAATCAGTTAATTGAAATGAGTTAAAAATATATATTCGGGAAAGTGTTGTGAAGGTATTTTCGACACCTTTAATCTTCTATCCTATATTCCAAAAAGACATTACTTATTTTTTTAGTTAACTAATTGACATAGTTTTGTATAAGCAACTGACACCATCACTTAGAAAATCATTGTTTTGATAAGCTTATCTTCCCAAAGATATATATAGGTATTCTCGAGGCAGGTGATTTCACCGAGGTTCGCAAAAAGAAGTATTTTTAAAAGAAACCCCAGGGTTTTATAATAATTTAATTGTTAAGTATTTATTTTAATTTTATTTTTCTATTCACCTGCCTCGAGAATAGATTTAGATTTCTCTCGTCCTGGCTCGTACAAGCGGTCGATTATGATAATGAAATATTATGTTCAGCTTATATTTTATATATTCTGCCAAGCCGAATACTTATAAAATGCTTTGTTTCGTTTAATAAAAGCGTTATATATCGGCTAATATCAGCTGCCCGCTGCTGCGTAGCGCGTGCCTTCTCGTGGCTACGACGTGGGGAGCTTAGATAACAGTTGCTGTAGATTATAGTCATACGTAGATGACGTGAATTTTGTTCTAATACTGCGTTGAGTAGGAAGTAATTTCTTTGTGCCAGACATAGTTCTATAGGATAGTTAAATTAAACAATCATATTTTTTTGTATTATTATGTAACTTTTAAGAAAACAGAAGGTTTTTGAAATAGATATTTAAGGCTGTTACGTTATCTAGAGAGAATTTCATATGAACATATTTATTTTGTTCGCGTTTTTGATGTTGATTTTATAACGTTTTTATTCTGTTCCTTGTATTTTTTGTAAGTTTGAACTACCTTGTTACAGGTTGTTACCTTAAGATATTTTTACATTTGTGGTAGGATTTGTAGAGGGATTCTAAATTTGAAATTTAAATGTCTTTGTGACAGTCAAAGTTTGCTCTGAGATGTTGCTACAGTTACTATTATCCGCAATATGCGATAAATATGAGACTTTCACGTTAGTAACAGATTAATGATAGAAAGATCCACCAAGGATTAATGAAATTCTAGTACTTGCTTAGCAAAGTAATAAGTTAACCGATTTCATTAAACTTTTCTCTAACGGGAAGATAAGCAGTGTTGAGTGCTTAGCGTTTTCTTATTTAACTTATAAATTCCACAATTTATTCCTTATTACTAGCGTACTAACGAGAAAATATTTGTTTTAATGGTAATCTATAATTAATCTAAGAAAACCTTTTCAGTATAAACAGACAAATTTATTATACTTGGTTTATGAATATGGTACTCAATAATTTCCCAAGACAATAAAATTCTATAACAATTACCAGACACATTTCGCCGTAATTCACCTACTTTGTAAGAGTATTCACTTAAGCTAAATTGCAAAGCCTACGACACGACTCCATTTGCAAATTTGGTAGGAAATGATACTTGGAATAATAACCTTACCGAGTTACCGTGACGGAAACATTCAATATTTTAGCTGGAATACTCACAAATAATACCTATATATGAAGCGTTTCATCTTTGATTGAAAATTCGTTAACATATTTTACATTTACCAAACATTATATTATGGGTAATTTATTTGAGTTTTTGAATCAGTTAATTGAAATGAGTTAAAAATATATATTATATTCCCGCACACTCGTCTGTAAACAGACACGGTTTAATGGATATTTTGTATGTATGTTATTATCATGTGAGCGATAGAAAGTCCTTTTTACAAAATCTTAATAGATCAATATACAAGCAATACTCCGCGATAAACCCACAACCACTCGACGCACGTTTCGCTCCAACACCGAAGCATCATCAGGATATTGCCTTTACGAACAGCGTACGATGAGGATTGCGTATATTCGTCTATTGGGATTTTGTACTATGGACTTCTGCAAAGTAAGGCCTGATTCTATTAATTAAGTCCTTTTTAATATTTGTAAACGGATGGATTTTTTAAAAAAGGCTATATTTAAAAAAATCTTAGCTTGTAATAGATTATATTTTAAAAACTGACCTCGTACTGTTTTTAATTTCATACGGTCAATAAACGTCCAATTTCACTTTGTCGACAATTCATTCTCTTTTGCTTGTCAATAAATTCCACTGACGACGTTAACACAACGTGTAAGACATTATTATGTAATCAATCAAACGAACAAAGGCATTAAGTATTATGATCTAACCTGAGGGCTGAAGGACGCCAATCAATCAACGAGATCCAGCTAAATACTACTGTCTAATCTCCAACCATAAACTACAAACCAAAGTATACATTAATACATTAGCTTTAGAGGTTATAATTCATCGAAATCTTGCAGTGCATGTAGTTTTCACGATGACGTGATTAATGAAGAGATCAAGTGGGACACGCTTTCTGATCTCTATGTTGTGTTACAGGATTACGATAGGAAGAATGTCTATGTAAAGCCTATATAAATGCCTTTTTGGATTAAAAATATTCACTATCAGACAAAAGATTCTCAACTCTTGGTAACGTTAGTCACGTAGAATACGATTATAATAGTGTCTCTTTATAAATATTGTAATGAATGAAATGTTCCGGAAAGCGCTACCTTAAGGTTGAGAAGCCAAAACAATATCATTATAAAAAACTTACACTCCTTTTTTTAGTTGATATTTAAAATAGTTAAAAATTATATCATCCCACGTCGCAACTTTTAATACTTTATTAAACCATTTTAGCATATTATATATATCATTATTATTATTATTTTTTAATAAATTTTGTTCCCTTTGGAGTGGCAACTGCTGGGCCTTGCATTTAAAGTTCTCCGGCGTTAATAAATGAGATATTTAGGCACCTGGTAGACAGTACCGGTGACGTTAGAGCTTTCACTCGAAGGCCTAAGTAGGTACTTTTATCAGGACCTGGTCACTTAGACACCAATTTTTTTAATTCACTCTCTTTTATATACTTTAATATGACTTATATTAAAGTATATATCTTAAGCCTGAATATTCCACAGCAATGATTTGGCTAACTTGCTCAATAATCGTGATAAATGTCACATCGCATTAGACAAAGTCACCATTTCAATTTATTTCCTCATTAAAGTGAAAACCTGGCCTTTTAACTAAATCCAGGTGTTCATTGAAAGCTTTGTCTTAAGTGATAACTTATTATCTTGAGCCTAGGAGATAAATCAAAGAAGCTTAATTCAACTCAAACGACTTAGCGGGAACTGTGTAATTTTGATATTGTTTTGCTTCGGTCTGTGTAATCCAGGTTAATTAAAAATTTATTTTAAGACATGAAAATTCACAAGAATTTCTTTCACTACCTTTTGTTATAACAATACATAATCAAGCATGATGTGTAGGTAGCGTTATTTTATGGAGTGAATAATCTAATATATAAAATTCACGTGTCACAGTGTTCGAACTTGACCTCCTCCTAAACGGCTTGACCGATTCTCATGAAAACTTGTGAGCGTATTGAGTAGGTCTGAGAATCGGCCAACATCTATTTTTCATCCCCCAAAATGTTAATGGTAGTCCACCCGTAATTTTTTTATATTTTTAGACAAACTTTTTAGTTTCTATTTTTTTATGATACAACATACAGAAATACATAGAATCCTAAATTTTCACCCTTCTACGATCAACTCTTATTTTTTATTTATTAATTGGAAATTCAAATCACATGTATGGCGAAACAACGTTTGCCGGATCAGCTTGTAAAAAATAAATATATTGTTTATGGCTATTACTAAGAGCAGTTATAAATACAGATGGAAAATGATAAACCTAACATAAACCTTTTTTTTTATTGACAGCAGCTCTCATTTGGTTGATATAATCTCATGTATGATATCGGACTACACAGCATACAGGAATTTACGTATTAATGTGTGCTATAATCATAATACTGTATTGGAACATTTTAAAAAAACAATATTTAAATCTTATACATGACATTCTAATTGTATCAGCTTAGAGATATACAAAAGAATTGGGCGAAGAGTAATCGCAACGCTTACAAAACTATTAAACAAAACATTTCCGAGCTAGGCATTAACGAGTTAGGAGGAATTTGCATAAATTTGCGTTAAGTAAATGGGCTCCCCTGACAAGTTTAATCTTGTCTTAAGAATTTATTGTCTCCGGAACCTTTGCATTGGCTGAATAAATATTTGGTTTTGTACTGAGTCGTGAGGAAGCCACGCCGCGCAGGATATTGTCTCTCTGCTAACAATAATTGCAACGAGGCGACTGGCGACAGCCACAATGCGCCACGCTAGACAGTGGCCGCATTGTATTTTTTAAAGGTGGAAAAAATAAATAACGCATGTAATACATAGATTTAATAATCTGAAAAAGGGGAATATGGTATCTCATATAAAGTTATACTGCCGAATTTGGACACGCACGCTGCGAGGTTCATGAGCCTTTAAAAAAGGGTGCGGTCTTAAAGAGAGCATATGAATTTATATTGTATATATTATCTTATATGTTTTATATTCAGTTTTATGTTATATAAGATATAACTAAAATGCATTTTGGTCAACGTTACGAGAGCGCTGTTTAATTTTACTTTTGAAAGAGGAACTAAACACCGTTTATGTACTTTGTATTTTGGTTTAAATTACATTATTATTTTTTTATTTGCAGACTTCATCCTAGATATTATACTAACTATTATTTGATTTGATGTCTAAAAAAAATTGAATAAATATTATCTTGTATGCAAATTAAAACTTCTCAAACAGATCAATCATCAGTTGTCGCTTAAGTAGGGACGTGATTTCGTCCAAGAATTGCAATTAAAAAAAAATTTTTTTCTTTTCTTGATTAAAATATTTATAAAACATTAAAATTAATATATTAAAAACGTATCTTACTGTAGTATTTATAGGATTCTTTTTATATTACATCTATCTATATCTTTATGATATAACAATCTCTATGCCTGGATGTCCGTTGTAGTTCTTACTTGAATCGTAACGAGACGGTATTTTAACGATTTTCACGCTAGAAACTTTCTAGACGTTACTCTACTGATGTTTTCATTAGAATCGCACTGGTATACAATTTGCATAATTACACAGTGTGCTCGACGTTATCAGAAGTGGGATATAATATCGTTAATAGTAAGCTCACGTATCAGAATTCGATATGCAACGCGTATGTACAACTTCTCTTGGCTTTCTTGGAATTCGCTACGAACAGTTGCATAACATTGTTGATTTTATTTGCTTTTTCTTGAAATAAAAGTTTGGCACGTGACACTGCTTTGGCGTTGGCTTCTTATTAATACAGATGAAACGTTTTTATACTAGGAAGGGCGTAAAATTGTCTACCGTCTTATTTAAGATATTATACTGCGATGGATATAATGAACCCTGGCGATTAATGGGCAATTAGTATTTCTTTGTGTACTTTTATTCATAACAATTTTTTTTAATATAATAGGGGGGCAAACGAGTTTGCGGATGGCCTATGCGGGAACAGCCGCAGCCCATAGACACCCATTAATCGGTGCGTTGCCGGCCCTTCAGGAAGGAATATGCTCTCTTTTTAAATAATTGGAAGTCGTATCTCGTGGGGAAGACCTCCGCTGGAAGTCGATTCCACAGTTGTGTAAAAGTGTTTTATATAAAATTTTAACGAAATTAGATTTTAAATTCTCAAGTAACAGTGATTTATGGTCACCTTAGTTTTAATAACGAAAAAGACAATTTATATATCCGTAGAGCAGCGCTTCCTTCAAATTAGCGGCGAAGCGGTCCCAGGTCAATCCGTTGTAAGTGACTAACGAAATAAACTGTCACTTCCACGTTCATATGGAGATGAGGTTTAGGGCTGCCAAATGGCGGTTATTAATCATTGATCCTCGGTGTTGATGCAATATATCAAATAGCCACTGAAGATTTACGGAAAAAAATTACAACCGGAATGATTCTATGTTCTGACATAATTGCAATCTAGCCTATAGAATACTTAAGTTATTTTTTTTTATACTAGGTTATTTAATTTAGCTACTTATGTATCAACTTTAAAATGACGAAAATAGAAAATATATAAAAACTATTTTCGATGGTAAGTTTATACCAGAACGTTTAAACTACGCTGTAGTGAGAATTTAAAACGAGATGTAAGGCAAAATGTGTATATAACATTCTGTTGGGACGATCATTATGATATTATGTCACTTGTCTACGCGAGTTAAATAAATATCCCAGTGACCAATCAGAAACAAACGAAGTATGTCGTCTTTCGCATTTCGATTTATTAAACAATTTACTATACTACCACTAGAAGATTAGTACTACATAACCCATTAAGAATCTATTAATCGCTTTAATTTAAAATAACTTTTTTTAATTAAAAATAACTAAATGATTCATTGAATATTATTGTATAAAAAAATTTTTACTAGTAAAATATATATGCGTAAAACCTTTTCCTAATCCAACTCATTTATAGTTCATATGTAGCTTCATAAGTTTCGCTAATAGTTTTCGCTCGCTATATAGTTCATAAGGCCACTTACGCAAATATACCACAGATTACATAATATAATATTAATATATGATCTGAATATAATATATCTATGTAAATAAAAACTAAAGTGTTACTACTAGTGATATAGTGTTCAGGTTTTCTGTTTTTGTTTTTGGTATAGGCTTTTATGTATATATAAAATATATAAATTCAACTCATTTATCGTTATCGGATTACATTAAAACAGCAAGTCATAGCACGCTTGCACCAATTTAGATACAGATTATTAACGCTAGCCACAAGACACTAACAATAATTGCTCAGCTCTTACTGAAATTCAGCCACTGTGCAGGAACAAAGCGAGACATAAACCATGACCATTGTATATTTGTGAACTAATATAGAGCTTTAATAGCTTGATCTTAAGGTGTATTTTACAATGTAGTTTAGTATTGTTGTATGAGACATGCTTTGAGCGTTCATGGTAACCTCACAGATCGGATAAGTCGCTCCGTGTCTCCCCCGGGAGCGATGCACCGAATTAATATTATTTTAATGGTCCTTTCCACTCATAAATATTTTTTATCTTTATGCTCTCAAGAGAATACAAAGACTTCTCAAGTTTTTCTACACTTTAAATTTTAAATTATATGCGTTCTTTGTTCTACGTTTTCAATGAATTTATGTATGAATCGTCAAACACTGTGGGAATCATATCACTTGAAGAAAGTGGAAAAACGCAACTTTAAAAAGTGATGCTGTTGTGCTATCAGAAAAACTGTATTTGCCAACTTTATAGTAAGTATTGTCTGTGGTTGACACGTGAATTGAGATACTATGAAGGCCGCCGATTGATCGTGACATAAGAATATGAATTAGGATTAATTGAGTTTCCTTTAGAATAAATAATCAGCTAGTGACAGCCCTGGGGCATATAAGTAGCTTCCTGTCTATCCATAAATGTGTTCAATACATTATTTCGAACGATATCGTTTCAGAAAAATGATGTCCCGTTAAACAATTCCTGGACTAAAATAGTTATATATAATAGCTTAAGAAATAAATTATTGTAACACTCATTATTTTACACTTTGTTGGTAGCTAAAAAATTGGTAGTTAGTTATTATAGTGCGTGAAAAAAATATTTTGATGCTCATAACAATTTTAGTAAGCCACACTTTTTTAACATTATCAAACAGCGGTCGTGTATTAGAGCCCTAGCTGTGCGCCCATAGAATGCTCTGAATATGAATATGAATACAATGAAGTAAAATGAGGCTACCCCGTCTAAACCAAAAATCGTTTATTTTTTACAGCGCTCTCTGTAAACAATCTAAGCCCCTTATTCTTCGAAAATAAAACACTAAAAGCAACACTTACCTCAACATAAATTAAACTCCGCAGTCAAGTAACTTATTTTTCTTATCAATATTCCACTTGCGGTTCCACAATCAGACAATCAAAATAGAGAAAGCTACTTCTACGTAGTATTTCAATGTAATTAGTATCTATTGAACACCAGACTCATAAAGTGTATATAATGATAAATAGTGGAAGCAAGAGGCGTTGATATAAATCCGCAATTTATCAAACACGTTCGCTGTCTTTGATGAAATACAGGGCCTTGCCAATTACTAGTAATTTAATTTTGCTTTTGAAATTATACATTTATTTACATAACGAAAGGAATGTATCGTTCCAAAGTAATAATAATCTGTCAATGCAATAAGGATAGAAATATTATAAAGAACCACATTTCTATAACTAATAACATTATACTTTAAAATAAGTTCATATAAATATCAAGCAGGTCATCCGGTGGCTGAAATTCAATTCCAAACAGGGTTTCTGTTCGGAATTATGGTGTTATATACAAGTAACATTTGCAAATAAAATAAAGTGACATTTTATAATAATCGTATATCTTCATATTTAAACTGAACACCTAGCAGTATGTTTAAACAATTCAATCTAATCAAAACGGTGAATACAATACTTGATTTTTCAAAATACTAGTCGATCCCAGCCCTGTTTTCATGGACTATTTTTACAATAATTCAGATACGTCATTAGCAGCAGATAGATTAACAAGACGGATGACACTGCGCAGAAATGTCTGAATCTCGGGCTTTGATGAGGATTCACTACATTTAATACACACTTTATATCTGTCCTAGATTTACTAGACGTTCCATTTATATTATATTTTGACGAATTGTTTATATGGGTAGCAACAAACTTATGTAATATTTATTTGTAAAATTGTATTGTCTAACGGGACACAGATTTTTCTCCAAAGGTGACATTCGTGAAAATATCAATCTACTGATATTAGATTTCGTATTTTCGTTTCCTTTACTTTTCTTACGCAGCCAAGAGTGCGGTATGTCATGGAAACTAATGTCACAAAAAGTTTTGAAAATAAAAAATGTCTCTACTTCGACGTTTTGAAGACAATTTAGCTAGCGAGCGAGTTGCGGTGTAAGAATCTAATTTTACGCAGTCAGACACGATTCTTGTAATTGCACGTCGTAAGACCGACACCCAGTAATTCGATGCCGAACACCCTAGCAACTGTCAGTCGCGTCTTCCTCTATCTGAATTTATTGTCAGTAAGAAAATGGAAAATGGAATAGTACACTAATAGCTCTTTACTCGCGTTGCTACTGCTCGCAATTATTATTAGACGCCGCTTCTTGTTACTTGTATATCTGAAGATTGATGGATATCAAAATATAATACCGTATAAAGAGCAAGTAGAAGACTGCAAGTTTTGAAAGATTTGTATGGATAGAGAAAAAAATTTTCAATACCATTCACTAATCAAAAAATAAATTAGATTAGCATTATTTGAAAAGCTTGTGTTAAGCTGATAATACTGAAATTATTTTTAGTAGTAAGTAGACTTATAAATGGAACAGGTATACTCATATATACCTACTCAGTACCTAGGCCAAATCGAAACAAATCATTAAAATATGGTGATGATGTGATCATTTGAAAAATGTTCTGTCCTGTAAGCTGAGATCAAAAAACTTGACACACTTGGATCAGGTATGAAACAGCTAAATACTGGGTACTTGTAAAAAAAATTACCACCAAGCATAATTTAATTCCTTAATCTAGAAATATAATTTCGTTTGAAATAAAAAATAATCCAAACACTCGGTTATATTCACGAAATATTCGCATCGTATCGTAGAATATTGTTCATATAACTTGAATAATTCTCCAGAAATCTCCATCTAGTTAAAACAAGTCGTTAGTTAGTAATAATATTACTCTACTCTTTGTTTCATTAAGATAACACGAGATATAATAAAAACCTGTATAACCCGGGGATGTGTAAAAATGAGAACATATTCAAATATTCCCACGTTATATTGCTGTGCAAGAATTATAAAGAAAATTTTTACAAGAAATTTAATAGCAGAATATTCTTTACTTTTTATATTTTACCTGCATTCATAAACTCAAACAGTTCTGTCTCTCTCTATCACATTATGTTGAGGCTGTGGTGAAAAGAGATAGATCAGTTTTGTTATTTAAGGCCCAAAGCGACCATCATCTATTTTATAAATATGAGTAATAGTATTTAAATTTTTTATATTCATTTTATATATTTGTTTTGGCTCGTAAATAAATACTATTTCAGCAAATCACAAGAATAAAAGATAAGCAAATTTTTATCCCAATAACCGCGCTACTTGTTGTCTGTCATTAGCGTTTCCTGTGTTTACCCGGATGGACCGGGGCGTATCCGGGTGTACTCGAAACATTCCCGGACTTCCTTAACCGCTCATTGTTTAATGCGTTTCAGCTATTAGCAAAACTGTTAGTCTTTATGGTAAGTAAAGTGGAGGTATAGCTTCGATTAAAAGAAAAAATAAATGAAAATATCGGTCTCGTCAGCATGTATTGTCTTCATTTTAGTTATACAGAATTACAAATATCGTATTACAATTGCAATATTAATCAAACGTTCAAGCAAGCCAAGAAGTCTTTTATAACTTCGCCAGAAGAACCGAGGATTTTGAGATCATTTGTTTGATAATGGATGAAATACGCCACGAATAGCTGAGAATGTAGCTCTTTTATGATTTATAAGCAAACACTGCTTCGTCGGTAATTATTTTTAAGACTAAGTAGTAATATATTTTCCAAGATAATGCTTTTGATCAACAAGATGAAACTATTCGATATTCTGGTCGTTACCACGGTTGCTGAAATCTTCCGAAACGTGGGTTTAACAGTGAAAATAAATTGCGGATAACACCATACACTTAATAACGGAAAAAAATATTCATTTTGTTATTTAAGTGGGTGACATTCGCGTTAATATAAGACATTATTATGTAGTTGTTATTGAGAGAAAATATTTTTTATGCAGTAATCATGATTTAAATAGATTTGCACTATTTAAAAAATTTCCGACGTTTCGCGTACTTTAGAGCGTGCGTGGTCACGGTGCATTTAAATAAATAAATATATACTAAATTAAAGTTACAGTAGCTAGAGTGATGTATATACATGAAAACAATGACTTCACTAATCGTGAGTAAAAGTTGGACTGAAATGGAGTAAAGTCGTGACTGGATTAATTGAATTTAAATAATATTTCACTCGAATGAGCCATTTACGGGCGTGCAGACACCTGGGCGGCGCCTGCGGCCGTGATACTATCATAAAACTACAGATTATCTTTACGAGAGAGGTCAAACCGTGACCAAATTTGACCGGATGGCGATAAAGGGACATAGTCCTAAACAAATGAAAAATATTAGGAGCAAAATGCTAATTTTACAAAATATTATTTTGCGATAATGTAAGTTAATACATGTTTCAGTGGTCAGCTTGAAATGTCGAGTTATATCGTCGGAAATAATACAATGAATTTGCTAAGTTTAGCTGAAATAATAAAGGAACGGTACGTTTTACATTTTTGAAATGAGCATATTTTTGGCTTTGGTCAAATTAATATGTATATATAAAAATATATATGTAAGAATAAATTGCTTAGTTGCCTTATAATACAAGGTATTAACTTGATATTTATTGGTACTATATTAAATGTAAACGTACTACTGGAATAAAATATTCCCAGAAAGTGGTATAAGTATCTATTAACATATTAAAAATTAGACTAGATGTTTTCTCAAGCTGCAGACAAAGGTGTATTTAGCTATTGTACTTTATATATAATAATTATAACATGTAATTAACGTGTAGGATTGATAATAAGTATCCTAAATTATTAGTTGTGAACCTCACAATGGGACATGAAACACGTTATGCAAAGGTCAGGCGCCCGCGCCGATGTTGAAATGCATTTATGTTCACATATTAGTTAGGTGACGTTAACATTCGCTGGATGAATTCTTGACGTTAAACTATATATATAACGTTTCGCACATTTCGCACCAAATGGTGTAAGTTATTTAAGTGATGGTGATTATTTATTTATTAACAGAAATTTCCAAAATACTATATACTTAAACATTGCCTTATCCTAAACTTACAAATAAAAACTCCTTGGAGGCTTCAGTGAATTTTACCAAGCCGATCACAACTATATCCTGCTCTAAGAAAAGAAGTATATTTAAAAAAGGATATTTAAAAGTATACAGAAAGTAAGCGTGCAATTTAGGTGATTTCGGTCAAACGCCTGTCCACTCGTACTCACAAAAATCTCTGCGTACAATTAAATCACAATCGAAGGTATATCGATGGAATCCCGGTCCACAGAACAATACAAATACAAGAATACAACCGAGATGTTATTGTGCCGATTTTTGGGCGTGACGAGCCTGATAAACACAACTTGACACCTAACCGACAGTTTTACGTTCATGAAATAGAAATATATAGTTGTTTTGTTCCTTTGTCGTAAAAAAAAGGTTAGGAGGTTTTAGTTTTTTTTTTATATTATGTTTAAATATAAACTTATTTCTAATATAATAATCAAAAATTGAAATATTTAGTGGTTGTTTGGAATACCCTGAGCGAACCTTGAGAATTCGGGTCATGAGGCGGATGAGTCAGAATGATTTCAAATTTTAAAATACCTGTATCTGAAAATATGCCATGTCTGATAATTTATAAAAATATAGATTTTTTTTAAATATAATGTTTCACTTTACTCAATTAAGACTTATTATTAAACAATATTTTTTTATCGAATTACATAAAAAGTATTGTTTTACTATACAAAACAGTGAGAGTTTCACTTTATTATGATTTTAATTGATTAAATTATCGTATCGTAATATACATATGTATATACTGACTTTCAGCTATAATAAAGTCACATTCTTGACAACATAGGCATGTTATGCTTAATAAATTATATCTTTTATATACAAAGAAATAATTTATCGAATAATTGTAGGTTTCGATGAATCATCGCGCAATGTCAAGTTACCGAGTCAACAGTTTCCCCCAGAAGGGTGGCGTGAGACCCGAACGAGCCGTTGTATGTAAGCTCTTCAATTATACAAATCTCTGCCCCTACCGTGTGGCGATTCACATTCGATACGACTACGAAGCTATTTTAAGCTCCGAAATATTGCTCATAGCCGTTCTATATACAAGCGATAATCGCAATTTTGTTTCGTTAAATATATTTTATTTTTGATGAATCACATGACAAATGAGGCTTAATATATACGGCTTACCGGAAGAAACTGAAATGAAATTAGTGTAAAATATCCACCCATACAAATATCAACGAAACAGACGTATAATTGAATTATTACCAATCCTCTGTTGCAGGGACTATTTTGATAAGGACTATATTAAATCTCATTATCGAGTTGCAATAGTAGAGGACAAATAGTGAAATATGATAAGTATGCTGTTGCATTCTTAAAGCGCGACTGACAGCCGACCGTAGGCTTATTATGAAATTGCCAATCGCACGATTGTATCAGCTATAAAAATCTTATAGACGCGGACAGTTGGTTTAATACTTAAACAGAAAAAAAACTATAAACTGTATAAGAATTCATTTCTTTGATTAATTAAGCCCTTAAAAGCTTTCTATAGACGTCAATTTCATAGGGGTCCGCAAAAAATGGAGTACCGCTTAAACTTGCTGTATTTTATCTTCACTGTAGTTAGTACATATTATCAAAGTGTTAGACTTCCTTAATAAGTGTACGGCACTTCTCTTACATAATTTTCTTTAGCAACTTAGCTGTAAAATACTCATATAGATCGTAATTTTTTAAATTATTTGACTGAGGGAAAGCAATTAATTTATTAAAATAATTTAGTGAATTTTGTATAAGATGACGCATTTGCTTAAAACAAACAAAGTGTGTAATTGAGTGCGTACTATCTCTTGAAGGGAATGAATACGTGCTACGTTAGTGTATTTTGTAATTTTATAGCAATAAGTCTGCCACCGCCAGATTGCCTTTTATATACCGTCCTATATTGTCTGTTGACGTCTAACCCCTATTGCTAATACCCTGTCTGGGGTTACCACTGAGTGACACTAATCACTACTCATTTTCCTTCGTAAATAGTGGTTCAAATTGTCTATAAGTTCTGCTTATCGCGTAATTATATGATAGAATATTATGAATAGATATATAGGGGTATACAGATACATAGACCTGTACTTTCTAAGTATTATATTAATTTAAAATATCCCTTAGAGAAAGGTGGAAAAATATTATTTTTGTGCATGTTCAATCTATAAATAAAAACCTGAATCCTAATATGAAATTTTAAACCCGAAAGTCGCTGGAAATATCCGTCAAATCAATTTATCGCTGTATATAAGTTAAGAAATAGCCTAACAACCAAATGATAACTGAAAAGATAGAAATAATATCAGTTGAAACTCGCTAGAATCATGTGTAATTGTTCTAAGCAAAAACAACAATAGCAAACAAATCACAAAACGCTTTTTGGAGCGAGATCGAGGCATAAGCGGCCGCCGCGCGAGGGCATCGCAAATTTACACTGCACTTCACTCCTCTACTCACTATTTCATGCACAAACCACGAACACACTAACAACTCTACGAATACTAACACTTAGAGCTTTTATATCCATGAGCGTAAAGCATACAACTCTAAAAACATATTATGTGGACGGCAACGTTATCTTCGTATTTTACCAAAATGACATTTGCAGCTTCTAATCGCTTTAAAATATTCTATTATCATGTATAATAGAGGCGAAGAATGGAAGATCAGAATGTTACTTTATCTACAAAGGATTATAAACTTTAATGTTTAAAATAACAATGCAATTGAGGTCAAAGTTCTGTGTAATGCTTAGGTGTCGATGTGGAGAGCTGTAGGTGTTGATTGCTTGTGAAATATGAAGATGGGTTTTGCAATCAGAATGCTTCATGCTTTAAGATTTATTTACACATGTGTGCGTATAAATATGAAATCCATATATTTTTTCCACTTTTAGATGTGACGCTGCAACATGGTATTATGATCTGGCTTAAGGTGCAGATACTTTTTGGCAAACTTGAAGGAATATCAATATTATGAGTATAATACATGTCGTATTTATTACCTAAATGTTTTTTTATGTCCATTAATTAATTGAATTCATTTAAATTGGTCTCTTGACCGAGTTTTTATTAGGTCTTACGCTCATACATTATCGCTGTTTATCTGCTCTGCATTTGGTTGAAACTATTTAGTTGTTCAATGTTTATTTAAATGGTTCATCTTATGAATATCAACATTTTTTTCACGTAGTAATAAATTAATCGGTTTTATTAAATATCATAAGTCCCATAATTAAAACTATAAACATCACTATATATGTCGCAGAAGTAATAGCAAAACTCAATTAGAAAAATCTAAGAAATACGACACAATCTCGAATGGTTTCGCATCGAGTCTAGCGTGCTCAGCAAAGGCTGGCTAGAGAGCTTTAGAATTGATTCTATTCGCTTGAAACTAATCAAGTTGGTGAATAGTTCTTTAGAACGAAATTTGGATGGGCCAAGATTTAGATATCTATATTTATATCTAAACATTGTCCCATATACTTTTTTGCATAGTTTCAATTATTTTTAGTTTTTCGAAAGCACAGAACTAACAAGAATAGTTGTAAACCTTTGTCAAGCTTTTGCTTGCAGCTTTCTTTTATTTTATTTATTAATTAATATGTCCACTAACCAGAACTTTTTAAAAACCTAGACAAATATTTATTTGAATAATAGGAGAAGAAATGTAATAAGTTATTACATATAAGTAAAAATATTTGTAAATAGTTCGTTAGTGGGAAACCTTAAAAGTTCGACAGTGTAGAAACTTTTGCTGTGCAATCGAAGCGAAATGAACATTGTAAACAAGTGTGTAAAAGTACTAATTGCTACGATAAATATTCTTAATGAATTCTTTCAGAGAATTTTTGAGATTATTTTAGGATCTCGTGTGCAACTTGTATGTCGTAATATTTCACGAATATTCAGTACTTGTTTATGTTACTATTAAAGAATGTGCACTGCTTGTTTGGATGTCAAGTAACCTAGTTTATTCACAGTTAAGGGATGGTAAATTTACTTTCAAGTGTAATAGGAATCATTATAATTTGCGTCCATATAATCTCTCGTCCATGTAGACTTTTACTCCTAACACATCTTGATACAGCTACTGAGATTCAAGCTCTTTTCCCATATAATTCCCAGAACAATTCATAGGAAGATTATTTATATCTTTATCAATGTTCACGACTTGAAAGTAGCCTCAACCCTATAAATCCAGATTTATATTTAAGATACCGAAGAGGTAGACCTGTACAGATAATGACAAGATAAACATAGTCTTAGTCGTCTTTGCGCGTCAGACAAACATGACGTATATATCTGTATTCATGGAAATTGATTTAGTTGTTGCTGGTTGTGACTTTAGCAATACACTATCGGATTATAGGATAAGATCGGATTGTTTGAGCTGTTGCAACTTGACTGCGTGATTTACATAGATTTCCGAACGTGAAACGAACGATTTCAATCGATGTTTCTGTTGACAGTGTTTGGGTTTCGGTAATTATTATTCATTCTTTTTTTAAACTATTGAATTATCTATCAACAAAGTAATAATTATGGTGCCTTTGTTAAATCTGTGCACTATTATGAATAGTGAAATAAATAAAAATATATACATTTTTTAATAACCGTTTTATTATTTTATAACTTACTTCCCTTTAAATACATAGGCTTAGAATATTTAAGTCCATAAGTGTGACCTGGACGGGCCGTAATTGATAATAAATAACAATCAGAGAAGATTGTTTGCGAATATTAAAGTAGGATTTACATACTTTTTCTTATAATGTGATATTCATGATGTGATTTCTCAACAAAGTTACAGTAAAATCCTTACTAATAGTAACATTATCCTATACGTAAGCAATTATACATTGATTGAGTTAATGCCAGCAATATTATCGCTCAATGATTGTTTAGTTATATTTTAGTTTAAATATTTATTAATAATTGTTATAAATGGAATTGATTATTGTTCATACACTATGACCCTAACATTTCCAATACTTATCATTACAGCAACAATTTTTTGTTTATCTAAAAAAAGTTTAAGTTATTAGTAATTAGTTATATATTTATAAGTTTTGTTTTTTATTTCTATTAAGCAAAATTTTGGTTAATATAAGTTAATACTAGTACACTTATATACTTTATATTAGATTTAAATATAATTTAATGGTATGAGTAAGTGGTAAGCTAAAGGTAAAGAATATTCCGATCAGACTTCTCAAACATGATAAAAACGTCAATGATTTATTGTAGATAGTAAACAACAAACTGAGCGTGGATTATAACTGCTTTAACCTACATCTTAGGCTCCTGAAACTGCGATAAATAATAATTCTCATTCCATATGATCGTTGCAATAATTTACAAGCTAGATTATATATATATATATAGCACGAACATTAGATATACTAATGATAAAAGTCTTAATCATTCAATATTCTACTGATTGGTGAAATTTCATACCAGATCAGTTTACAAGAATAAGGAATGCTATGTTGCTTTACGAATAGTTCAGGTTGGAAAGAATTATATACTTATAAACAATTTAAGTAGGTGTGTAATATTCGCCCTCAATTTTAGTAGCCGCGGAGGGTGAGTGAGGTCGATTCGCGTGAAATAAATATTTGAAGTGCACACAGGAGGTGTGGAGTGTGGACGATGGTTGGAAATAAATTGTGTATTGAGGGACAGTGGCAGTATCGATTGGGCATACCGGGAGAAATTCGGAGTCGTATTTTGTGAAGGCGTGTCTTTTTACAAAACGGTATAGGTATTTTTAAGTATACAATTCATTGAAGATAAATGATTGTTAAAAAGTTCAAAAATAGTAACATAATATAATCTTAACATCAATAAATCTCCTGTCACGATGTTTGTTCGCGATGGACTACTACTATTAAACTTACTATTTCAACGATTTTAAATTAAATTGGCACAACGTGAGCAGTCTGGTCCAACATATTTGTCTATAATTAATTGATAGTCACAATTATCTATTAACTCCAAAAGATTCACACTCTTAAAGCTAATAATTATTTTTATTGAACTAAAAAAAATGCAGAGAAATCACATATGTATATGGCAAAACAACGTTTGCCGGATCTGCTAGTAAGTAATATAAATTATTAACTAAAGAAGTTAAAATGAATTAGTAAATATTATAATAGGCCAGATTTAGTTTTGCAGCTTGGGCTTTCATCCATATCAACAATTAACACTAAAAACTTTAGACTTCTGTGACACATTTACATTTCATTGTTTAGGTATTTTTATCCTGAACTACGTATTAAACTATGAAGTTTTGTCATTTGAATAGTAAAAGAAATGATTATAAGCACACAGTAATGCAATACATATAACATATATGTAATATATTATATAACTTTTCCACTAAATGACTACACCGCACCTCACTGATACCTGCCACTTAGCTTTATAATCGTAAATTTGAATTGAATTGAATTGCCTTTGATTGTTTGGACAATGAGATATAGTTGCGAATCTTGATTGGTGGCGAACATTAATCCTGTTTCTTATTCCACTTTAGACTTGCTATGGAAACGTTCAATTCGTCGTATAATGTCAGCCATTAAACGCTGTTTGCATAAATCTATCAATAAAATGTATAATAAATGTGCTACACAATTTTTAATATACATACAAATTTAATAAAAATGTTATGATTGTTTCAGGTCATTTAATAGAGAATGCTAATTGATTACAGCTTATAGAAGCAGTAAAAAAATTAATCAGATGTTAAACCAAATTTTGTTCGTAAAAGAAATTCAGTACCGTGGATGTAACCAGGATTATAAAAAGAGAGCAAATAAAAATTACAGTTTTATTTTCCATTATTGTGACTACTTCCATTTACTATAACGATGAAGTAATTAAATTTAATACATGTACCTAACATAACATAACATGGCTTTTTTTTACTTGTCGGCAATACATTCTTGTATTTATATTGTATAATTCAACATGGATTTGTGTAAACTTATTTAAATACTAAATTTATTACTAAAATAAAGTCAAAATTTATTCACAAAATATGAGAAAAGCAAACATATATCATGCAAATGAAACCCTCGGCCTTTAATTCTATACATAGAATGGGTGACCATATTTTGACAGCTGGTATTATCTGTGGCCGAGGTTGGCGGGAAATAGCAACAGATAATATTTTTATAATGCCGAAGCAAGGGCCTCTCCCATACGGCTAATGATTTAACAGATTATTTTTGCTGAATACTTTTACGTATCCATACAATATTGTTATGATTATATTACTTCTATTATTATTCTTATGAATATTATTATTGCACTCAAAAACTGCTACAATGGTTTTGGTTGGTATTTAGTTATTTAAATGGACCAATTTTAAAACGAATAATTTTATATCTGTCAATCAGCGAGGGCGACAGTGGAAAAATGGTCTGACGCGTCACTTGTTGTGAATTAGCAATTAGCATTTTCATCATGCAAAATTGGACAAAAAAACTCACAAATTAAATATACAAACTGAAAAAAAGTATGTTTGTAATTGAAATAATTCCTAGCAATATGTAATGCTATAGCGATATTTTTGATTTCAAAATATTTAACAAAGTTATTAAACATCGTAAGAATTAGTCTCTTTGACATGTCACTTTAACAGTAGCTTAGTCTTTGTCGTTAACCTAGAGAGCTTCATTCCCCTGTCGAGTTTTTTTTTTAAAAAAGGCCGCCGCGTAGCTTGTTCTATTTTCTATCGAAACATTGCAAAATACTTCTTCAGCACCAAATTTTCCAACAGTAAAACCTAAGCGACAAAGTCAATAAATACACAATTAAACAAATACCTATCAAACATTTCACCGAATACGTATAAACTAACCAGAATTTTTACCAAAATATGAAGCCAAATACAAAAGCGATAAATTGTGTTGGACTTATTTTTTCCTATAATATTAGATACTTTTCGTTTTCATAGTCCGTTGGGCGTGTAACATCAAAAGCGCGCGTAATCGCGCGAAAGCAATTGAAATAATATTTTCGTCTCATTCCCGTCGCCAATGATCCGTGGACCTAAGAATATCATCCCATAAATATAACTTCAAAGGTTTGGTTTTTTAGAAAAAAAGTTAAGGACGGAAGCCTTTTTGTTTACTTTCGAAGATCTATTTTTAAAATCAAAATACTCTACACTTGCAAGACAAGATGAAACGTAGTTAGTAATTCTGTAAATTACGTTTAATTGTACATACAATATGAGGTACATACCTCATATCAGTGCAGCTTACTAAAGTTTTCTATAGTAAGCAAATTTAGATATAAATATTGTAAGACGATGCATTAAGACATGCCGAACGTATATAAAGACGGATGGTCGCCGATCAGGTTTCCGTAATGCGTTTGACCAGTGGGCTGAGTAGATAATGCATTAATCTTTTCCGCCATTTATAACGACACCGCATTGTCTGTCCACAAACATTAAAAAATACGATTTTCTGTTTTACGTTTGTTTCCTCGAGCAAACTACTGGAGCAAATTTGGCGTCATCTCATCGCGCAAATACGCGTGAGTTGAAATGAAAATAAATATCTGATATTTATTTATAAAAGTGTATATTAGAATAATATCATGTCACTCATTTGATTGGTTTGGATTGCTATCCGCACGTAAGTGAAATGCTGTCTGTTATTATACGTAAAAATTAAAAATATTATATTACAAGTATCACGATGCGACCAAAAAATGAAACTTGGGAACTGTGCGCGTTGCAGAACTAAAAGTTGTTAATAAAATAGCTTTATTTTAGTAACTGTAGGTAGTTTCGCTTAAATTTTTGGTACGAAAAGTTTCTGTTTTGATTAGTCTAAGCAGAGGTGCGTGAACAGGCTAGTTGGGCGAGTTTGTAATCTCATTAGCAGGGATGTCGATCGTGTGTCTACTACTTAACAATTATTAAGTTAAAGCAGCTTACTGATGTCGTCTAATCTGAACTTGTGTTGACATTTATCGATTGAAGCCGAAGTTTTAAAAGCAGATCAATTAGTTACTTAAATAAATATAACGAAACCAGAATTACGAATAAGTTAAAAATTACCATTATAAAAATACCATCTTTTTTGGTGTTTTAAATATGTATTGTTTACTTAATACCAATTTCCAGGTTACAAATACATACTTTGGAAAAGCGCCAAGATGAAGCTTCCACAGACAACTTAAAGTTGCAATGTCATGCCGCACTTCGTTTCAAAAATTGTACACCTTATAAACTGAATGTTAAGTCGTATCTTATTTTAATTCAATTATCAAATCATTTTGTTGAAATCATTCGGGATTCGGGAAAACGATGTAATTTTCTATTGTAATTATTTATATAAGTTAGTGATTGTATTAAAGCGAGTTTTAAATTTTGATATTTTTAATTCGAATACGATATTAATTTAGATTATGCATTATTTAAATTAATTCTTACCTTAGCTTACGTTCAGTTGGATGTAAGCGGCTATGAGCCATGTGCTAGTATGGTAATCCAAGCTAGCACTGTGACAGCTACGAGTACGGATGACAAGTTATTTTTCCGGAAATTGGCAGAACGCCACAAGTTTAGGTGTTTTTGTGCGAGAAACATTTTTGTATTCTTTCCGCTCTGTTTCATTTGTTACTTATGATATGCTGGTTATTTCTTCTCAGACATTGTAAGTATTTTTTAAATTTAATAGCACAAATAGTATATTTAAATAAATTGTAATACAAGTTTTCAAGAAACGTTCTACGCTTATCTAAAAACATTGCCACACCATTTGTTCTCAAACTTAATAATAAACGCGAAATTATAAACAGGTCCAAAGAATATTTAAAACAGATTCACCAAACTCGATAACTCAAAGGTCCCCCAAGGTTCCGAAACTTGAAAAGTATTTACGAATATCGTTAGAGTTTGCTCGGACGAAGACAGTTAGACTACGGTCACGGTGACAAGCAAAGCGAGTAGGACAAGGTGCAATACGTGATAATAATTCATTGATAAATTCGTTTAATCATATAGTTTGGCCTGACTCCATATGAATCGCAAGTATTTTAAAGAGACCGTACTCTTAAACTAAAAAATGGAGGGTATATGAAATGGGTATCTGTGGGATGCCACTGTCCCGAAAGCTCATCTGAGTAGTTTTATAAAAAAAATATTACGAATTGAAAAGAAATTAAACATTATAAAATAATTTCACAAATAAGAACAATAATTAGTCTTTGAACTGAATGATCTCATAGGCTGTCGAATATTATATTTTATTCGTAACTATGTTTAGCAGATGATATTTATCGCCATCATATCAGCTTGTGCCTAAGCGTTTAACCGGTCGAAGACAGTTATCAGACCTTTCGGCGTTATTTTGTTAGTTCCGATCCGATTTTCATTTTATGCAAAAGACGATCCAATTTTGTGAGCGGGGTTTGACGAGACCCTTGGATTAGTGATGTCTTGGGGATATTTAATAATGCGACGTGCTTTTGTGTGATGCTAATATGAACACAATATGACGGAATATTAAATAACTAAAATGCGAAAACAAAATTCCAGAGCTAATCATAATTGTTATGAATAATGTTACAATACTGTACGTCATTTTTTTATTTTTTATTATATTGATTTTTGTTGTGCTTAGTATGTGTACGTTGCCTTTATTTGTGTGAATTAAAAATTCTTAAAGACAAGATCCAGCATTTTTTTACTTCTGTGACAGACAGACATGCAGACTGCATGCAATGGTCCTATAATAATAACCCGAGAATCTATAGAAACACGCAAAAAAATATTACCATTTTTAGAACAATTTTAAACGAACCTAATTTCTTCGTGAGAGAAAATGTAATATTGCTTTTTGAATTCGATTATTTATCTAATTAAAAATTCTAAATAACTGATGATTGAGAAGGGTTAAAACAATAAAGGGATTCAATATTATTTGATAATATCCAGCTCAGCTGGGACGTCACTATCTGAGTTAAGGAGGAGGCTGATCCAAATTGAATTTTCTCGCGAATGTCCCACAAGAAATGGTTTAGACGTCCAGACGATACTCATTTTATTTTAAGTACACAATACTTTTTAATAACAAGCTGCAGATAGTAAAAATACATGGAAAATAGTATAATGAAGCTAAACTTTGTTTTTTTATTTCAAAGTGCTATTTCTGAGTCCATTTTACGAAGCACTGTAACAAAACTCGGCTAGGAATATTTACGAAGAATTGCTAAGCCTTCAAATTGTGAAATGTTTACAATATGAAATAAGATTTTATTTATTTCTCTGTAATAATATTATAATTACCTTAAAGTATGTAGAGACCTACGCACTTCTACCGTTACCGTTAAAATTTTAGATCTATTTTCGAATATTTTGTACTGAAAAGATTTTGATAACTAAATTCAATTTTATTGTTAAACATAATTAATATACCTACTACATTTTACTTGTTCATAAGAAAATATCGTTCAAAAGAATATTAAAATGTTAAGGAAGAATTGGACCAAGAATTTCAGCACTATTCGTTTTTTGGTCAGTTTTTTCCCCAAGGGTTTATATTAAACTTATGGAGATAAAGACCCCAACAACCCATATTGCGTTTTGGGAAAGTTTATGAGACACACGCTATTTTTGTGTTAATGTAAATATTACATTGTTGCTTACAGTAAATTTTATTATATTGAACGCACGAACGACGTTTATAAAGACGACGAACATATTATATATTACAAGTACCAGCCTGTATATTATATCGTCACAGGTTTTGAAGAAATTTTGAATGCAGATATAATGAGATACCAAGAATACAGTTCTTTGCTGTAATATCTTAAACTGCATTAATCATCATGCAGGCAACTAAATACTTAAAAATGTGTGCAATCAAATATTAAACAGGAAAAATATTAACGTTATTAAAATTATTATGTATGACGTAATTTATGCGTATTCAACAAGGAAACCTTTGATTTTCCTTTTATGAAACACAACAAAATGGCTAATACATAACCGGTCATGTGTACAAAACGATCCCTTCGCAGGTTACGGGGTATAAAGCTGTATACAGTATAAAGATAGAACTGTATCGACGGGTAATGGTGTGTGAAGAAAGATACATACTGCGGTAAATATTGAAATAAACAAAATATGTAAGAACTCACAAAACAATTATTTATAAAGCTCATCCTGGAAAAGTGAAAATCGCACCACACATCACGGTTTGTTAGTGAGAATTATCTTAAACTCGCCTATTAGTCATAAAATTGATTTATTATTCGATTTCGTATTTATGATAAGTATTTACGAGTTACGACATTATTATTTTAAGTTACGTCGTTGAAGCAGTTAGTTATTAAAAGTTTATAAGACACTTTCTTCAATTATCGATGAGGTGCAAAACTATTGTGTCGACCTTCACCTAGCTCAACGTGTGATGACAATTGAAAAAAAAGCGCGATTGGAATTACACCCTTCAGGCAATCTACTCATTAGTATTTTAATTATTTCAATTATTCCCGTATTTTAATAATATCAAACTCATCGAGTGCACTGTGTATGACAAGACGATCTAAGATGTATGCCAGTAGATAGTATATTTTTGTATTTTTTCCTCTATGCTGTCAGTTAAGGAAAGTAACGAAGAAACCTTTAACGTGGGAAGGGTGATTCAGTGATACACCTCCCTCGCCAGGCACACAGTAATTTTGTAGCTAATAATAATTGAGTAAAATAATTGAGCTAATACATCGCAAAGCTGCGATGCCCTAAAACATATTTTGATGGGTTAATACTAGTGATAAATTAGTTACTAAAATGTTAACTGCATTATTATATGAAAAAATCATCTTTCATGAATTTATTCACCGAACAATAATATATACTCGTACGTTGCAAAATTCACTGAAATGTGTTGTGTTTATAAGCATACACTCATGGGTGGACATGAGAGCAAAGGTTATGTACTAGATACTAAAGCCGTGTTGTGTTATGCAAAATTCAACTCTATGTCAATTAAATTCCAAGTCAGGCGATTACATAGTTTGTGGAAATTCAAGGCTTATCTAGTGTACTGTTCGAGCTTTCTTGCTAATTATTGGGTAGAAACGGCGAGAGGATCATAGATTAATATCGTAGATATTACAAAACTTTAATTTATTATCTGGAAACGTTCAAAGTATAGATGAGAAAATATTATAATCAAATTTTTCTTAATTTATAAATTTAAAGCACTTCGTGCATGTGGAACTTATTATATATAATTATTTTTATTTTTTTTTTTTTTTTTTTTTTTTTTTTTTTTTTTTTTTTTTTTTTTTTTTTTTTTTTTTTTCTTAATGGAAAGTGTTTAGTAATGTGAAAACTTTTTTCTATGTCCTCAAGCCCAAAAATCAATGTCGTTGTGATAAACATAAAATGCCGATCATCCGGTTTTTATTGGAGACACAGTATTTTTTTCATCTAAACCACAACGTACTACGAATATCAGACGTATCTACATACTAGTGTTTGCCCATTTTGCAGTTTTAGCGGCATAGCACTAAGCGCGCTAACGAAGCGATGTCCCCCTTTGCCCCGTCTTGCACCGGGATTAAGCCTTATCTCGCCAGGTGGCGCTAATTGTCCCCGATATGGAATTGTACAGGCGGGAACTTTTCCCCCGTTCAGCGGAAAATTTGTATGTTGTTTTGCTTTTCATAAATTGAGGATGACTGTTCGTTCTAATGTCATTCTTGTTTATACAAACGGGTTGGAATTAACGCAAATACTTTTGTCAGTTTTCAATGTTGGTTCAGCTAATTAAGTAGCGAACGCCGCGGATTCGGCCACGTTAATTAAGATCTCAACCTGATATGCTCTGGTTGTGAGTGCCTTCCACAAAAATGCAAGATAGCAATCCATTCGCGTAAATCCTCGTATGTAAAACAACGTATTTCGGTTTTTCGTCTATTTTAGGAAGGTCTGAATGGGAATAAAATTTTCTGTTGTGGTTTATTTGATGCTGATGTGCTAATGCTACGCTTTAATTAATAGTAACTGTATAGATATTATTCAGTTACTATAATATCCTGACAACCACCAAATAAATAAAGTAGTTATTTAATTGGTTGGCGGTTTTATCTTTGTACGATTTAATCTTCTTTGGTTGTTGCCTTTCATCGTAAAATATAAACCTTAACATTTTACCGACAACCTCATATTTGCTGTTAAAAGTAATCAAGAAGAATTCGCTAATTTTTGAAGAATAAAATCATGAAAACAGTTTCGTTCATTATCGTCTTTAAGAAAAGCGCTCAACTATACCAAATAAATCTTGCAATGCTCGGAGATACAAGGTGTCCTCGGTGGGGGGGGGAGGAAGTAGGAAACAACGGTAATTAAAGCGTTTATCTGTTGCAGGTGTTGCTAATTCCACTAAGATATGGCGACGCGCCAAAAAAACAGCTAACAAATTGCCAGATTTTAACGTTGAATGCTTTCTTAACTAATTTAAAAAACTTTCCTATTCAAATGCGATGCAGCAATTATTTTATACTTGAATTTGGATTGTTTTAATGCTAATTATAGTAACTATTTACATTACACGAATAACTAGGAAACAGTAACTAAAAGCAGTCGAGGTGAATGTTGCCGATATTCCATGGGGCTTATTTAAGACACCAACTTAGATGACACTTCGAAGTTTGTTATTGCCAATGTCGGTAGACGGTTATTGCTTCTTATTTGAGGTTATAAATACGGCGGCGAGAATCCCTCTCAATAAATCTTCGAGACCGAATGGCATCGCCAACGCAGGCCTGTAACACCTGTCTCATGGTAGCCTACAGACCGTCCACCTCACCAAGTCCTGGAAGGAGGTTACGGGTCATGATAATGCAAGAACGGGAAGAGCGTTCTCGACCCGGCAAGTCATTTTCATTCCTATCGACACAATCCAAACTGTTTGAGGTTACGCTGTTGCCGATCAGAATACTGGACTCCGATATCCCGTGGCACGTGGTGGCCATCATCCGCTCCTTCCTCTTCAACTGATCGGTAGTCTTGAGGCCTGGTTCTATGATGAAATGATACAACTACACCGCACAAACTGATACGGACCCCAGTTCGATTTGTTTAATTTTTTTTCTAATTAATTTTTATGAATCTTTAAATTCTATGTGGCCTACAATGTGTGATTTAACAGAAATAGCTACATTTAGTTACGAGTAATGTATTTCAAAATACTTGAATAACAGTAGATAACTGAGATACTTCCAAAATTCAATTGTAACCATTAACATTAAAATATATAAAATAATTAAAAACAGCTAGTGTAAACCGCGGCTACACTTTCTACCCAAAGCACGTTCACGTTATTTATATTCATACTGGTGTGTCGCCCCAACGGAATCGCTTTTTGATGATAGCCATAATTGCACACGGATCAATTTAAATATCTCGTATAAATAATTGCACTGGTAACAAATCTTCTTGTCATTACTAGCTATTCTCAACCCCAATGTGATAAAACTCCGGCTGAGCACCAAGGGACGTTTTCTACGTTAACTGTTAATTTAAAAATAATATTACACTAAACGTTATTCGTAATTATTAAGTACGTTTGAGTTTATGGTATACGTTGCATCATTAAGTATTATTTTTCAACGGCTTACGTAATAATGAGTTATTTCTTTTTTACGGTTACGGTTATTTATTTCTCAAAAAAGATTACAAAAATAACTTATATTAAAAAATATATAAATTTTATTCTAAAATATCGCTCCGCTCTTGCGGGTGCGCGTATGCATTCGCCAAATATTTAGAAAACAAGACATTCTTATTATGTTATATAAATACGTACAAATCATAAAGTTATCATTTGTATATGTGGGACAACCGACACAGTTTGGAATCGCTCACTTTTTTTTGTACTTTTCACTGTGTCATAGCTTTTTCGCCGATAAAATATCGTAAAATAATAAAAATTATGCGTGGGGCGTACACTCCATTTAATTTTTCGTCATATCGTGGAAATCAGATGAATTTTATTTTTATTTTTTAAATTTTTATTTAATCAATTGTGATTTAATTGAAATTTTAAGTAGAATGTAATATGTAGTGCATACGTTTCTCGGCTCATTTTTTAGTCATAAGACAGTGTAGTGATGTAATCACAAAACATCATTAGTCAATGTACCACCAGGGCGGGGTCGTTTGCCCACTGACAGAGTTGTTTATTGTTTTATTGTTGCGACGAAACAATAGCTTAGGAAATGGCAAAGTTTGATTTAAATCTTCCTCTAAAACCCTTCAAGTTTGTTGTGAATGTGAATTGTATGTTTACTCAACAAATGTTTAAACTTTGTACGAAACGAGTTAATCATTTTAGAAAGAAACACGTAACGGCTTTATTTAATTGTAATGAGGATAGATTTTTGATTTACCATTTAAATCGTACAGCAATAAGAAGCTAATCCTATGTAGGATTTTTTAAAGGAAAATAATTATCGCGGGCGAAACCAAGACTAACAGTCAGAATAAACATTCCAAATGAACAACAAACTGAAAATTCAACTGCCTGAATATCTTCCAGAAAGCCATCACTGTGTTTGTGTGGAGGAAATTGAATAAAACAGTATTTAGTTTTTAAATAAAGGGTAGGTATTTGCTTACGTCACATTAGCTTAGTAAAACGTTTACTTTTAGCTCGTTTTGTTATAAGGAGATTTTGAGTTTTGTTACTAAATAAACGGTTACTCAAAATTTATTGACATGTATAAAATATCAGAATGTAATCGTACAAATTGTAAGGTAAAGGAATGATTAGTGTATATACTATAGGGTCCTTATAGGATTCTTCAAAAGAATTGAAGAACATATTTATACAAGTTTAAATATACATCTACACCGTAAATTGCCGTCAACTTAGCGTAAACCTAAATTTAAAATTAAGGACATGATTTAGGATTTAAATTAAAATATAGAAAATTGAGTTGTTTCTGTGATTCTTCCTTAAATTGTCTATATCTCCCGGGTGTATTGTGATCACGTCGTCCCAGTAATGCTGTATTATCTTCGCTTACCCTCTTCCGCGTAGAATCCCCGGGGAGTTCGTGACGTCATAAGGACACATCCGGTTCATTTATATTTCAAATACTTATTAAAATGTGCTGTGTATTCTTTACATACAAAAGAAGCGTGTGGTTGGTCCCATAATTCTAAATAGAAAACATGATACACATATCTTCGTATATTCTGTTTATTTAGTTTAGAGGCACTTGTACCTTTAAAAAGCGTACAATGTTAGAGGATTTAAAAAGTATTCGTTTGTAGTTAAGAATTTTCCAATGAGTTTTTCAGTTCAAATTCAGTTTTACCTTACTATATTGACAAATTAATGTAATCCTGTTAATAGGGAAAGGATTATGATTCTGTGTGTGATGTGATGATGACTTCACTGCCTTCACACACAGTGTGTACACACCATGGACCAGTGAAGTGAAGAAGCCGTAGCATTTTTACTATAGACATATTTTGATAATTCGTTTAGGTACTGTTTGTAAGACCTTTGTTTTATATAGCCCGGGAGTAAGAGGGTCGTTGACCTTGTAGCGTAGTTTCATTTTATTAGCTTCAATAAATCTGATGTAAGGGTTCGGCCAATTTGCGACGTCAAGTCGAACGGAAGGGCCCAAGGGACGAGCCGGATCTTTATTTTCATAAATTGCTTTTTGTATTAGAGATTTTTCATCAAGATATTAATATGTTATTGATTTTAATATATTTTCAAGTATTTTTCCGATAGGATGTTTTACTTAGATATTCTATATATTCTTAAGTACTATAAAGCTTTTTTTATGATTGTTTTAAACAGAGCTGTAACGTTGTATTCGGTATATTTTAAGATAAGATTTCTTCGATAAATTAAATGTGAATACGGATAATTATGATATAATGTAAACAGCATAGAACTCGTCAAACGTGGTCAGAGATTAATTTGATATTATGTTTGAGTCAATTATAATGTTGGCAATATTTCATTTCAGTAAATTTTCTACGAGGCAATTGATTTGAAACATTTCCAGACATGCCGCTTAGATGCATTATGTAGACATTGCACTACTTTGCGATATGAATTGTATGTATCATAAATAGCGCTTGAATGAGAAACGTTTACGCAAAGTGATATTTAATAACGCTGTGGCTTCGACAATAATCGTTAGGTCGCAAAGCTCCGTAGATAGATGACGGTTATAAAAATTCCATATAAATTCGGCTAAGCCGTTCCCGGCATTGTCGATACGGGTGATATAGGGCTGTCATGTGCAATAAATATATTTAAATGAATTGAACTTGATTTATCGAATGGCGTTGGTATTGGACGAGCTCAAGTGTATGTCAACCCGGGTGTTGATTGATTTAGATATACAATATTAGAAATCAATTGTATGAGATTTTAGGTTTTAACTTAAATACGAGTGTGGTATGTTAAATGAAAAGAAAACCAAATGTGTACGATTTAGAACATGTAATAAAAATTGTAATACAGCCAAATTAAAAGTAAAAGATGGGGAGATAGATTATGTAGACAGCATTGTCTTCTTAGGTATAACATTGGATTGTAAACTCCAGTGGGGGGCACACATAGAAAATCTCTCAAATAGATTGTGTTCTGCTGCCTATGCAGTCAAGAAAATCCGCAGCCTCACCGACCTTCACACAGCCAAACTAGTCTATTATAGTTATTTCCACAGCGTCATGTCTTACGGCATTCTTCTTTGGGGTAATGCTGCGGAGGTTCAGACTATATTTATTTTACAAAAACGGGCAATTCGCGGGATTTGCTGTTTGCCCCCACGGTGCGTCGGTACAGTCGGTGCGAGAGAGATTCAAGGATTTAAATATTATGACGCTTGCTGGTCAATATATCTATGAAAATATCATGTATGTTAGAAAACACATAAATCGTTTTAGTACTAATTGTGACTTTCATCAATATAATACCCGAAATAGAAACAATTTATGTGCTAAATCCACAAGACTACATAAAATAAGCAATTCATTTCAAGGAAAGGGTGCTCGCTATTATAATAAAGTCCCAAGAAAATTCCGAGAGCTGTCAATAAACAAATTCAAAAATATTATTAAAAGAAAATTGATTGCTAAAGCCTATTACAGGACCGCGGATTATCTGAATGACAGAAGGGCTTGGGACTAAATTGCTCCTGTTCTAAAAATTATAAGTTGTAAGCATGATCAAAAACAAGACAAAGCCGACTGAGTTTCTTGCTTGTTCTTCTCAGACTCGGGCGCGTTAGTGAACAAGCCTATAAATTTAGTTTTAAGTGACGTGCAAATGTGATCATGTAACGATCCTACTTGAATAAATGAATTTGACTTTGACTTTAAGGGGGTGATGTAGTGTAGCCTATGTAGGTAATTAATTTCATTTTTAATTAGGTTTGTAGGCCAGTCTGCAATGACAGTTGGCACACTGTCAATAAATAAAATAAAAAATATGGTTGTTTTTGCTCATGTCGACACAATTATTGAATTTTGTTTTTACTCCTTCTATTTGTTTCAAAGACTTTTGTGTGTGACTTTAGTGTATATATCTTTTATTCAATAAACTGTTTTCGTTAAATTATTAATTGTCTATCTGATGTATACACCACACTACACGAGTTTTCACTACTGATTGGATTGTACACATTCTTTAACATCGTATATGTTGGTCTTTGATCGCCAAAAGGCTAAGCCGCTGAGGCCTCGGTAGGATACGAAAGAATAGGATACACCGAAGAGTTTTAGTGAGAATCTCTCACCCGGCTGTCTGAGTAGCATCGGGTATTGGTCGAAATGTGTTTATTAAATTTACAACTTAAATTATAAAAAAATAAATCCTATGCTGGTATGAATATAGGTGCAAATTATTGCATATATGACTTTTCATACCGTATATCTTTTATAATATGTCGCAGTAATAAACATAGGCAGATAGATTTAATCAATTTAAAAGGTGCTCTTCAAAGGTCAAAGCTCATTTCGCAAATCAGTTTACGTCTAATACAATATCTTTGAATTACAAATCAGCAGGAAAAAATTACATTACACATGTTCCCTCTTATTTATCACGTAAACCGTTTAATCGTTGTTAAATACGGTGAACCGGGCATTCATTAGCGCAACGCATACATTAAAGCCACCGGGCATCACACACAATCTGTGTGAAAATAACGTGGCTGCGCAAATATACGTTTCCAACGTAATTGTGGAATTATTCACTTTTATTACATGACACTTTTGATACAGATTTATCGGTCTTTGACGGCCGCTAGATTTTTTTATGAGACAGGGGACAAACGAGGGCGGGTCACTTAGAGTAGTGCTAACCGCCGCCCATGGACACCTGCAAGGCCCGGAGGCTTACAGGCGTGTTGCCTGCCTTTTAGGGATAGATACGCTCCTTTTTTGAAGTCTCCCAAGTCGTATCGGCTCGGGAGTACGTCTGGCGGCAGCTGGTCCCACAAAATAGTAGTACAGAAAGTGCAAAAAGTGCTAGATGAGTCTAATTTGCAACAAAACATATATTTGTATCCGGTGAATGTTTACTTTTATATAGATAAAAGACTGGATTTTAAAATAATTTACAAACTAAACTATTTCCATTGAATTTTTATATGTACTTTAATATGGCAACTCTCGTGATAACTTAATCTGTATGTTTTGAATTATTTACTAAACTATATTAAGCTCACAATTTTGACATAATATTAAGATAAGTTTTTATTGCACCTTATTTAATCTTGCGTGAAGAACCTGGCTGCTTGAAACTGCTGCTGGTAGGCCACCTGCTAAACACTTAATTATTCCAGCCGTTGCGTTTACCATGTACTATTGTGAATGCTTTCGTAAAACGATGAGCCAAATATTCATTGTTTGAATAACGAAGTGATCTCAATGTTAACTTTACATTACCGTATGAGTTACTAACATTTGTCATTCTAACGGAGCAGCCCTCACCGCAAATATTGGAATTATATTTACTCAGAACTCACAGCGGAACATGCGAGTGGTCTACATCATTTCTGTGTAAAAATCTCTTTTAACTTCGGGCATTTCTTCTGTATCTTTTATCTCTTGCATATAACGAATCTGCTGTTATCCAATATACGAGCCATATTCATACAAAATTCTTTTTCTATAAAAGATTTTTAATAAATATTTACAGCGGCTATTTTCTTTCAAAATTGAAATGCAGTTGTTATGACCATCTTATGTAACTTCAAAATATAATCAAAATAATATATTTTTATTTCTAAGTATATTTTCCTTTATTCAAACAAATACTCCCGACATAGAGCACCGGACAATACAAATAACTTGCTGCTTGAACTCTGATAATAAAATCCAGCTAACACTATTTACTTGGAAGAGGCGGGTCAAAACAAATTTCCGCGGGTTCCTAACGATCCCAGCCGCCATTTAATCAGTCCCGGCGCTGATGGGCGGCTATCGAATATACCCAAATGTGGCCCCAAATAATCACCTCGCCCAACCCACTTATCCTCGATAGAAGAAATAATTAAAACTCGTCTTGTATGACTCAATTTATTTAAATGAACACGAGTTAATGATTCGTTTACGTTTTACTTACACTACCAGTTTTGAATTGAAATGTATTTGAAATCGAAATCTGTAGGAGTTGTTAATCAAAAAGACGTTGTGTGACGTCACACTAATTTGTTTTTCTAAAATATAAAAGAAAATGCACGCTGGTTCCTGCTTGCTACCAGATGTTATAGCTGATAAATGCGCGATAAAGCGAAGATCTTAGTAAAAGAAATCATTGTAGCGTCCGTAAACATGTTATTTAGGGAAGTGTCCACTCTTCAGTTATACTTGAGAAATATTCAATTAAGTGGACTGTATAATATGTTTGAACTTATGTATAAAACATATATCTAGCAAAGAATTTACATGTGTCGCCAAATATTAACCTAAAGTGAGCACGTTAATTTTGGTATACTGTCTTTTCACCAAGCCGTTAACGTCTCCCAATGCGCCCCTAACTGTGCCATCACTCATCACTTCAAATTAACTAAAAAAATATTAATAGTTTTATTCAACGATAACAAATCGAAAATTTAGTTAGAACTACAAAAGGTTATTTTGTAAATTTACAATAGAGTGCCACATTTCGTCGTTCTTGAAGAAAATAGATGATTCAGTGGATCAACGGAGTCAGTTTTAACCCTGAGGTCAGTACCAGCCCAGTTAAGCACCAATGATTGCGATATAGTGCCTAAAGCATCGTAACAACTATTATTAAGATCCAAACATTCTCTAGAAATACTGCGTTATTAATTAATTATTATGAAACATTTGACGATTGAACTTATTACTCAATTTCTAGACGATTTAAGTTCTACATAAATGGTTTTGTAATATATTTTATATCAAGTTTTCAAGAATATTACTTAGCCCACATTTACATGACAGAAGCAAAGCGTCTACAATAGAGCCTGAACTAAACCTAAACCAAGATCCTTTTAAAAGTTCAAACGTGTGCACACTATGGTAATAATGGACTTGAACTGTATCTATCGTTAGTTTTTAATGTACTTTGTACGGAGTATTGACATTTAAATTAATATATTTTAAAGTATTATAATACTGTTTTATCTCAAAAAAATAATGAGTTTGGGGAGCAAATTTAATAAATTATAAAAATTCGAACGAAAACTTAATAAAAACTTAGTAAATAACACTAAGGCATCAATGACGTCATTGTCATTGGTAACAATTTTCACTAAGTAAAGCCTGTTTCATAATCAGGGTTTAACACTATCTCTTCACCGTCATTCACGAAGTTACTGATAAAGATAGTTCGAAAAACTCCATGTATATACTGCCTTACACAACACTTGTCAAGGAGGAAAGTTAATGTTGCGAAAAGTTATTCTGCTTAACATTAAGTGGAACTTTTATGAGGCTTTGCCACAGTATAGAGTAGTTATTATGTAAATTTTTATGGAGTCCTTACAAATATATAATAGAGATATATTTTTCCGGATAAACGATCTTCTCACTCGATATAATATAGTTAAATGCTAAATGCTTTTAGATTTGACTAAATACCCTGAAATTTGTAGAATAGTGATGATAAAATTTTAGTCTTTTCAATTACAGCTAAAATTATATTACAATTTCAAAATGAGCAATAAAAGGAGGTAATTCAGAGCAACTGCGGGGAGAATGGGATTAAAACACACTAGTTTTTAATTCACTTAGCTCGCAGCAATTAAATATTTAAATGAGCGTGGTGCAATGAGGTTTAATTAGACAAGTTGCGAGTGGAACGTAGGAGGGGAAATAGGGGACATCTGGCGTCGGATTATCGCCATATTTAGTGATTACGTTGCATATTATGCTGTACGTTGCTTAGAGCAATATTATTTTAATTGCAACTGCGCTGTGATAAGAATTTCAGTCAAGTAATATTAAAATAAGCAAATCCGGAAAGGAATTAAAGTAATAACTTAGTTATGCATATGCTTGAGAGGTGCAAATTGAGACTAATTTATATGGCTGAGATTTTTTAAATTTTTTTCATTCATAAATTCATACAGTTTTTTTTTGTCATTGTCATTAACTTTGGAAACAATAAACATTCTAACATTCTTGAGTTAATACATTAATTTTTGATACGCTTAATACGTTTAGTTATAATGGATTGCATTCAATCAGCCCGTGTCTCCCCACAGTTCGTTCGTTAGGCAGAGTGCAGCGGTCACTCGATTAATTATAGAGACCTAACTCAAACAAAGACTTAAGATCTCCATCCATTCGCTTCATTAAAATATTAACTGTTTTGCGAGATACCATCTCAAACCGTAAAGTCTTAACGTTAGAAACAAAAGATTGTTAATCTTACTGTAGAGAATATATTTTCTATTTAATATAATGTATACGTGTTCATTTTGTAAATAATAATGTATAAAAGATTTAATACCTGTAATGACGTTATAAGCTGACACTTACTTTACTAGTATATATGTCCAGACTCGTAGGTAACGAATATGGAATTACGTTTTAAATGTTTCATAAACTACCCTTATACGTGTATAAATGGCATTATAAAAATGTTCTAAAGACAATTAAAATCATGGACTCACAAAATCAGACTTCTCCCGAATATATTGTAAAAAAATTATTTTAACCTACCTCTTTACCTTCCACGGAGCCTTGAAAAACTTGACGGAATACTAATAAATATTTTACACCTTATAATTGGTATTATAGAGTTAGATAAATCATTTAATTATTGCTTGGAAAGCAGTTAACCATTTTGTTTTATTACGTTTCCTACAATTATAGCTAACATCTAATCTACCTATAAATCGTAGCCCGTTATATCTGGTGATCTCAAAAATATATTTGCATATTCATAGCAGGACATAGTACGCCCACTGGCTATGTTCAATTAAAGATGCAAAACAGAGTTGCCGATCTCACCGAGCCCGTGGTACGATCAGTTCTGTATTTAAGTTATTGTGATTTCATCAAATCTATTCGTGTACCTATGTAAGCTAGCTCTTACACCACGGAAGTTAGTCAGGAGCCCAGATGTTGACACTTCGTCGTCGAATAGGAATATACATAGGTATGTATAGGAAGTTGGAACCTTTGCAGTATGTAATATTATAAGAATATTAGGGCTCGCGCAATTTTAAAACGCCAGTCAATGTACCATACATTTACTGGTGTTTTAAAACAATATCAGGAACGAAGAATAAGTTTATTTAATTTATTCATTAAAAATAAAATAAAAATCAAATACTAATGAATCTCAGAGACCGAGACAAAAGGATATAAACAGTACGCTTTATGGGATTAGAACGAAGTCACAGTAGACCAAAAATACAGTTAT
Source organism: Pontia daplidice (assembly GCA_963693355.1). NCBI lineage: Eukaryota > Metazoa > Arthropoda > Insecta > Lepidoptera > Pieridae > Pontia > Pontia daplidice. The sequence goes on from CAVNZL010000019.1 coordinate 2,213,724, forward strand.
TTAAAGTCAATGCAGCGACTGTAAAACCTTTTTTGAACCATAATAAAATTGTAAAATTATATACATTTCCATACAATAATCTATTTTATACATATTACTGCAAATGATACAAATAAGGACGTAGAGAAGAAATTGTTTAATGATTTACATATAATTAGTCACCATGCTGTACAAAATCCCAATAGACCAATATACAAGCAATACTCCGCGAAAAATCCACAACTACTCGACGCACGTTTCACTCCGACACCGGAGCATCATCAGGATATTGCCTCTACGTATAGCGTTTGATGATACCATGCTGTTTCTTATGAACCGTGATAGTTAGACAGTTGAAAAATACACACAAGCTATATGCTACCTTAACAACAAATACTAAAAAACACAAAAAAACAAATTAATGTAAAAGTAGGCTCCCACACAACAATCATGATTAGTAATAAATATGTGCATGAGCACGATTCACAATAGTCTGGTCTCTTCGAATTGCGATTGAACATTTGACAACTTTTGCATACAATAAACTCTTGACAAATTCTATTACATCCAGATTACATTTTATACCTCAAATATTGTCTTTAATACCTCCATTGTTAGAAATGTTTATGTATTACTAAACAATATAACAGTACATTTTATTACGACAGTATACTAACCTTAATCTGCACTTTATCATAGTAGAATTTCCATTAAATAACAATTAAAGGAAAACGTAATATTGCCTTTTTACTCATACATAGACAATAAGACATGAAATATATTGAATTCGATACATGAACATATAAGTTAGCAAAACTTGGAATTGCGTGGTAGTGGAAAGTTTCACTCACTCGTTGGAATATATAACTTTCTTCTACCTGTTTTGAGCTAAATTTCTGATCAAACGAATAAATCAAATGAACTTTTTTAATATTAATAAAAAATGTATAAACTTATTGTAAAATTGTTGTATTGACCTCAGGTTACAGTATCTATTTCATGATCAATTATTTATTAACAGGCAAGTAAGTGAGCAGCTTTCTGGGCCTGACGCATACCTTAGATTTTAAAGAAGCATTACTGTTTCTAGTAAAAAAGAGAAAGAAAGACATTGCTTTAAGATTCAAACGCACTAGTTTGAGGTTCACAGGCGAGCGCTAACGCCAATATCCCAACACTACTCTCTTTCTTTGTATACTGCAATTGTATAGTTTAGATTGCAAAAAGAATTATAGGTTTTGTTAAGTAAATTGTGACAATCATGCGACGTGAACGTTTGTTTTTCGATATAACCAATTAGAATCTAACGAATCAGCCCATCGGTCTCCATTTACTTAAACCAGCCTAATGTAAATGCGGTTATTCTGATTATAAAATACATTCTCTCATACACATTATAGAGGTCTATTGTGGGTTTAACAGTATAAAAAACATTTTTATTTGTATAAACAAACGGTTGGTATTTTTGATAGTTATTTCTAAATAATAATATAACAGTTCACGTAACATAAACTAAACTATCATTCGTTTATAGCGTTACATAATTTGGATTACGTATTTTAAGATGTTATAAAAAACTTATGACACGCTCATTAGCGCGTTAGTTATGATGGCCATAAAGGAAACGTCTATGTGCTAACTATTAATTAGGAATGAGGATGAGTAAGAGTTATTATTAACCACTCATCCTCTTAAAAACTTTTTCTCATTATATACTCAAATACAGACCGCATACTAAAATTTTTCTATCGAAACAATTGTTATACTGAAGACATTTGAAACGAGACAAACACTTATGTTTTATTGTGTACCCTAGAACTCTTGCAAGGTTCCAAGGTTTCTTGGAAGGTTTTTCAAATTCTTTGGTGTATTTTATAGGAAATTATAAAATACACCAAAGACAAACTAATAGAAGAATCGCGTCATAGTAAAGATGATGACAAGATAGTCTGACATGGTTAACCCGAAACACGTGTTCCAAATTTGTAACAAACGTTTTTTACTAGGAAAAAAATCTTTTAAGACGTAAGTGCGAGAAGCGGTAAAGAAATAAATCGATTAGTATTATGAAGAAAGTTGTTATTAACAGCTTTTTCCCGCAAACTTTTATCGTTCAAGTAAATTGGATTGGAAGAATTACTTTGGGAGCGATGTATTTCGCAAATTTTTATTGAAGACAATGTATAATATATCAATGACTTTGAGGGAAAAAGCATTACCGTTTGTAAGAGTTTTTTCTTATAAAATTTTAAGTTAAGCTTGATTTTAAAATATATTCCTTAAATAGATAATTATTTTTGGGGCGTATACCTGGTACTAGAGAAAACGATATACGATCCCACTTTATCTTGGAATTCAACGCCAATAAACGGGAAAAATACCTCCTCTACAGATCACCTCAAAATCCTTATGACCCCAAGATGCTTCTGAGCTTCTAAAAGGAGTTTGGCTGGCTTAAAAACAAAAACCAATCCCACCCACAATAAAGCCTCCGTTAACTATTATGCCACATTGCCACACAGATATACGCATTTGTCAAATTACTGTTGCCGTTAACCAGAACCTGCATCCATATAAAGACGTTATTTAAATTCACACTAGCGTCCGGGCAAGGTAGTGTACATTGACAGAGTGGACATAGTGAACCTATTTAGAAAATTAATTATGAAATTGAAACATTTTAGAATATATAAGAATATTTATTTTTTATATGCACTCTTCATTGTTCGGCTCATGCCAACAACAGAATCGAGCTACCACAGGCGGGAGGAAGTTCTCAAGTCACGTGCTTAGTTCAAAATAAATTCGCCTTCTCGCATGCTCTAAACTTTCATGCACCCTGCAATATTCATGAGATCTTCACAGTGAATAGACTATGCAGTAACAACTTCTTTAGTCGATTAGAAACAGTTTCGAAGTAAAATATTTTTATTTAAAATTATATTATGAAAAATATAGAATATTACATATATTTATTATTTATTTTATTTGTTTATTAGCCAAATAAAGCTTAGGTTAACCTTAGGCCAATGGCTTAAATCAATATTTTTACAGATAATAAAATGGATTTTCGCAAGAATAACAGTCATTAAAGAAATTAACAATTTATAATATTTAGTTGAGTTACTATAACTCATATGCTGTACTGCAGCAGTGGAAAAGCACTGCAGTGGAAAAAATGAGGGGCGCGTCGTGACCATAAAGTGCACCTGGCGTCGCATCGGCGAGTTAGCGACTACTTTTATATGTCTGGGATACGGTTTTTCCGTGCTTCAGTATACTCTCATTGTGTCAGATGTATTGGATATTGCATTACAGAAGTTCAGAAATAAAGACAAGACGCTAAATATTTGTGTAAATTTGTGGTACAAGTCGATTGGTGTATTAATATATTCATAGCTTTCTAGTACAAGTTGGCTCTTTTACCGTCTATCACCTTAAAACATTAACAATCATTATGTATCGTAGTCAACAATTCTATGAATTCATATAAAATTTGCAGTATGCGTTCCGTCGTCCCGGACTATTAAAATGCCGGTATTAGTAAAGTTCAAATATAACGTAGTTACCGAGACTGTCAGTGTTTGACAGAGGAAGTTGGCTAACATCTGTAGCGGTAATTTGTCTCTAAACCAATATCCACACGACGGATGCTGCCTACCTTTATTCATTCTATAATTTATTTCTTATATCCTTAAGACTAGATTTTGTCCTAAAATTTATTACGTGTAAACAACATTCAATTACATATGATTATATGATAAACATATGATTTTGATTTTATTTATTTATTTAATCAAAATCGGATGTTTGTATGTAGGTATATTAACGAATAAACTATAAACCTCCTAATTTAAACCTCTTTAACAAGTTTAAGAATTCTTAGAATAAAAATAACACAGGCAATATCATACTACGAACTACAAGGGCGAAACATTTGTATAACTACAATATAAAAAAATACTAGTTGTATTAAAAGATTTGTGGAGATTAGAATGTAGCAAGAAACAAACATGCTGTCCCAGTCCTACATAGTCACTACACGAGACAGTATAAGATTAAAAACTATATATGGAGAAAGTGACACTCTTTAAGAATATTAACAAGTGGATTGTCAGATGTTGAGGGTGCCCACCCGGAAAGGGTCGCGGGTTCACGCCGACACGGTAAGGGCGGACACAAACTGTCAGATCTTTGGTATGTTGTACAAATGGTGCCAGTTTGAATTTAATATAAAGATTAAAAGTGGAACTATACATTCGTAGTTTAATCCGCTTTTCTTCATTCATTTATTCATATATCCTAGGAAGACATTTTTTCATGAAATTAATTGCAAAGTCATTATATTCATTAAGATCTGCATTTTTAAATGATATAGTTTTAATGGGATCTCATTTCTTTTTGTTTGAGTGCTTTTGTAAATTAATAAAGATAGATCTAATCTTTAAAAATATTCACAGATTTTTATTACAATATTTAAATAAGCTATACTTCATTGTATAATTTGATAATATTTAATTAAATAGTCTTCATAAAACTGAATATCTTTAGTTGACATTACCGTATCTAAGGTAGATTAGCAGTGCTTTGCCAAACTTAATGAATTCATTTAACTATGTATTTCACTAGACCCTAAACCAACTTTCTAAGTTTTTCACAAAGGAGTTTTTTTTTTTTTTTTTTTTTTTAATTTATTGTCGCATACCCCGACCTCTGGGCCAGGCCATTTTATAACTTAAGGATAACAAGCTCACAGGAGGTAGCCATTGAGACTCCTCCTGAAATATTAAACAATATTTATGGGCGAGTTAGGCCCCCTTCTGTGAGCCTGCGCTCCCTACGATTATCATTCATGATTTTTACTACACGCACAATCTTCGCAAAGTACTCTTCTAGGTACGACCTGGAACTAGCACTAGTTAGCACATCTGTCCATACTACAGTCGTTAGTTTTTTGTCAAGTTTCTGTTCCAGGTCGTATCTAGCGGAGCCAAAAATCGGGCAGTGATTTAGCAAGTGTAGAACATCTTGGGATAACTCTGTATCGCATTCGCACCCCGGTGTATCTTTCAGTTTAAATCTATACAGGTATGAACCGAACGCACCGTGTCCAGTTAAGATCTGAATAATATCCGGATTGGGGCGTCTCTTTTTAATGTATTTATAAGCGTTACGAACACTATTGAAGAACAATTTGGTAGTGCCTGCTGTTTCGCCTTCTTTATATCTTTTATCCCATTCAATAATTGTTTTGCTTCTAAGTTCTGTTTTATGCCAAGAAAGAGGAATCAGAAAGTAATCTAGATGTGAGTCCAGTGCCTGCGCTGCCAACTTTGCAAGTTCATCAGCTCTCTCATTTCCCGGTATGCCGACGTGTGCCCTGATCCAATGGAGCTTAATATGAATTCCTTTATCTTTGTTAGCTCTAATCATTTGGCGAATGCCGACCACGAGGGGGTTGAGTGAACGCCCGTTCGTTATCGCTTCAAGAGCAGATCTAGAGTCGCTATAGAGTTCCATACTCTCCTTCTTTGCGGTCATAAATTGTAAAGCGCTACTTATTGCGAACAGTTCAGATTGAAAAACGGAGCACTTACGGTTTAATTTCAACTTTTTCAATTCAACTTCCCTACCGTTTTTCCATAGTGTCCAGGCAGCGCCAACTCCAGTATCACTTTTACTACCATCAGTATATATTATGTTCGTGTCATCACTCGGAATGTTGTCTGGATCGTCTATGGTTGTATAGCATATATTAGTTAATTTTGCAGGATGAGGAATTTCAATGAATGCTACCCTACGCTCTACCTCGTCGTCCAGGCTTGCAGGCCGGGATCTCCCCCCCTTTATTTTGTATAGATCAGCTGCTTCAAAAATTCTTAAATCAAGGGGTAAAATTCCAGCCAGCAACGTAGACGCATTGATGGAAGTGGTCCGATAAGCTCTTGCAATTTTAAGAGCGAAGCTCCTCTGTACTCTTGCTAACTTTTGGCGAATGCATTTTTTGTTCACAGAAGGTGCCCAGGCTGGCGCCGCATACATTATTATGGGTTCAATTACAGCTGTGTATATATTATGGATTACTTCTGGACGAGACCTGGAGACCCCAACTGATCTTCGCTGCTCTCGCTAACTGCTTATATATCGCAGCCGATTTCTTTGCAACAGTTTCAACATGCTTATTAAACGTTAATTTATGATCTATTGTAATACCTAAGATTTTAATTTCCTTTTCCAGCAAAATCACAAAGGAGTTGCAAGGGTTTGAAAATGTTCCAAATGGCTTCTACAAAAGAAGGTAATAAGTATCTTCCTGATATAAGTGGGGCACCAGAAAACATAATCGTAATAATATAAGCATTTATTTACAGACACTTCATTTTGCTACGAACTAATTAAATGTCGACAGTAAAAAGCTCCTGCTCTGCTCCTAACGTTCACGTTCTACTTCCGTAGTGATCACAAATATCCATCTAAAAGTACAAAATATATCTAAACAAATCATAGTAATCGTCTGAAAAGCGTTCTGTGCAGCGGAAAACCCCCGGAAAATATTCGTAAGTCAGTGTAGTGTGAGGGGACGCCGACGTTTATGAGCACTTTTATTGGACAATATATTGCCTCACCCCATCCAATAAAAAACATGTGTGCTATCTTATCAGCATGCAGATACTTATCTTTGCATAGATTAACTTTTGATTCCATACACGTCGGGGTGCGGATATCTTGGTTTTGGGTGTCTATCGATTCCTTGTACTTCGGAACTTTGTGCTATTTCATATTTGTACGTTGTTCTGTCAAATCTGTTTATATGCTATGGCTTATATATAAGGATTTTCAATATAAACTAGATGATCTGAAAAACATTTCGATAAAGTCGCATCATACAAAACATTATTGAATTAAAAGCAAGCTTTTTTTTATTTATCAAAATAGAACTAATTAAACAGAACCAGTGTTTTGCCGGTAATCGTCAGACAAGAACCCTTTAAAGCGGTCATGTATATTTGCAAAATTTATCTGTATATCTATATTTTTCAACCGAGTTATAATATAGACTATAGATATTAGTAACTTTTTCAGGCTTACTATTATATCATACAAGATTTATAATAAAATATCCAAGCGCGAGCTTTCCAAACAAATGATTAACATGTAAGGAGAGCGGTTCAGGCATATTCATCTTGATCAGAATGTAATTTATCGAGCTCAGACTGTAAACAACTCGGAGATGGATTGTTTGTATCTGACGGGTTATTGCTGGCTATAGCAATAGTAGTACGCCATATTAAATGGAGGAACAAAACCAACCTAGCGGAGAAGTTCAAAATTATGGTTTATAATTGATATTTCTGTATTAGTTTTAAGGGCTTATACAGGTACAAAAGCCATGTTTGCCTAATGACCTCAGCATGTGACTCCCAACCCTGATCGTAATCGTAAATAGTTCAAATTTTTTTGAAATCAAGTGTATTTCTATTAACAGTTGCACACAGCGGGTCTTTTTAATACCGATATAGAAATGCTTCTGGTTCTGTTACGATAGCGGTATTATAGACTAATTTATAGGTATAAAATTCTTTAACAACACATGTTTACTTCCAGAGAACACAAGCTATGAATAAGAACAATTAAGTATTAATAAATTAAATTAAATGTATAATTTAATATACATTTAAGCCGATTAAACTCACAATTTCCAATAACAATAAGAACTGGGAGTAATATGTATTTGTGGAACGTAAAGCCAAAGAATACCTAATATAATTTTAATACATGAGATTCTCGTTCCAACAATTTCCGCGCAATAAAAGTCCCCAATCGTAAATGATAAAATTCTCGGCTTGTTTTGAACAGGAGCTATTTGCAATTCAATGGAATCAAATTAATCGCTTGTTACCGAAAACGAATCGAAAACCCAAAAACAGCTAAAGTGAATATTCTTTTAATTGCAATTTATTTTTCACTTTTCACTAATGGGTTTTGCGAAGGCTTCTGTTAATTAAAAGTTTTAATGACGTGAAGTGGAACGTATAACTTGGATTTGTATGATCACTACTACGTGATGACTAGAATTGAAATGGAAAATATTTTGCTCAATCCAAAGTTCTAAGTGTTATATAATTTTAAGGTTTTGGAATGAATGAATGAATTAATAAAATCTATATTGATACCCATCTGGCACATTATTTATTAACCTTCTAATTTAAATATAGACATATAAAGTCAATTAAAATTTATTCGACACTCATCGACATTTCTACTATAATAAAATATATCTCGTTTTTATCAATAGTATAAACAAAGAAAAAGTATGAACGATAATTGATAAAGAGACTCTTAAGAGCTTATAAATTTTAATTGAATAATGCCCTAATGTCTATTGTGTTTCAATCTTTTGGCACTACATATATACGAAAGACGTAATGAAATTCAAAATGGCGGCGGAATACATGCAAGTTCATCAAGTTTAGCCGTTTTCTTGTGGAATGTATTAGCATATTTAGGCAGCATCGATCCCTATCTTAGCATGTGCTGAGTAAACATGCGTTTGACTCAGGCAATCTTATGCACAAACATAGGCCGTATAGTTTAGGAGATGGATAGTAAAAATAACATGTATTTTGAGGTCAAACACAGGTGTAAGAGTTGAATGTCTTTGTATTGCAGGCACAATTCTTCAATTAGATCATTGTTCATAAGTATGAAAGTTTTCCAATCGAAATTTTCTGGTATATTCCTTTCTGTAACACTACATAAAGAAAGCCAAATAATTTCAATAAACTATTTTTATTTCTCTTGTAACCACAAGAATAAATACCTAAATAAATTATTGTGTTCACAGTAGACACAGCACACATTTAGATGGTATTGTATAACGTAACAGATGAGTATTTTTTTGCATAACAAATGTATTTGTAAATTTTTCATAACAAAACCTCATTGGCTCCTACACTATAAGTACTTCACCTTAACTCCGAAGTTGGACTGCATAATACTTGAGCGAATTTCCCAAATTAATTGTTGTGGGTTAATTTACATTATATCCCCTTCTGACAGCCAGAACTCGTCCGTTCCCCAATTCGTTTTTCATTTGTTGAATATAATGTACTTATATTTAATCAATTAACTCTAAAGAGTAAGAAAATATCAAAAGACTGAGGAACCTAAGTAGACAATCAGAAATATACAAACATACAATTGACCAGCGCAGAAAAACGCCGAAGACTAATGGCGACTGGCACGTAACGTTTGATTGGCGAAGATGACGCTTCGCATATAATTTCTTTTATTATACGAGTACTTGGTACGTTTACTTGCTCCTTTCCTCAAAATAAACATGCAGAATTATAAGGCAAGACTGTATGAAATATCCTTATATTAAATCTCAATTCTTTTAGTAACAAAGGACCATTTCGAGACATAACAATAATTCATACACATTTCGTGAACGCTAGACACGTTACAACGATATTTCTGAAAATGCTCACATTATACAAAAATACATTCATTTGATGATATAATCTAAAAGTACATTGCACTTATCCCGCGGGATTTAGCAAAATTACATTCCCTGCATTTGCATGAGAAAAGTAAGAAGCGAAACTAGACAAAGACGAGCCAGAATACCGATACCAGTATAACAAGGCTGAACGTATTAATTGAGAAATTTGAGGTTAAGTTTCATGTAGGAATACTTAATATAATCTTGAATCTTGATTTATTTGTTTACACTATGTTAGGTATGGTAGTAAAATATAGCTTTGTAAAAAGACAAAATTTATTTGAAATGAAAAAATTAGACAAATTCTTCTGTAAATTCACTGTGGTTATTTAACAGTTCTACTAACGTTAAAACATTAATTTATTTTTAGTGAAACTGTTCAAAAATATCCTATGGATTTTTACATAGAAAATCTGATAGCACTTGAATGTTTTTATATGATTATGATCAGCGCTGTATTTTTGTAATTTTAAACTCTGACTATTAAACGTAGCTTTTGTTAATACAAATTAAACATATGTTATCGTGATTATTTTTTATCGGAAACAGAGACTTAAGTCTTTAAATTAAAAATATCCTTTTTTATAATTCTACTTCCTTGACTACTATTTACTAGTTTAACTACATCGCTGCGGACGATATGCAGAAATCAATTACTTTTACATTTTATACTTTTTTATACCAAACAAATTTACAATATACACAAATAAATTATGTGGTTACCTTCATGTTCTAACGAATCGCATCTTTATAAGTATTTTAAATGATAAAAAGCCATTAGGGTTTTGCGTAAAACTCTTCAATCTGACTCTTCAAATGTAATTCGCATTTCGTATGCTAAAGCACAAACGACTTAAAAATGTATCAACTAATCTTTTTGAATACTGCCATTGAATTTTATGCCCTATCATAATACGATACTGTATATTTTAGATAAACCACGATTTGTTGGCAATGCATGTTGAAATATTGGAATACCACAGGGTGAGTGCAAATTACACATGCTTTTAAGAATTTTGCACCGTAAGAGCTTCGCAGTAAGGTACAAAATAATGCATAGTTTCTAAAGGCGCTGGATTTGACACTTGTCGCAATTTCAGGAGTTTTGGGCGTTTCTGAAATATTAAGAATATGTTCCCTTAAATAAATCTTGTGTTACAACACAAGATTTATATAACGTGAATTTTTTTCAAATATCACATGGAAGGGTGGAAAGGAAAATTCGTTAGAAAATTATATGAATGATGTAGGTAGTAGATACGATTCCTGAGAGAATGTAAAGGTTAAATTTAATGCTAAAGACCGCCTCTATCCAAAATATAGTTTGTATGCTGCGTAACTTATTAGAGAAAACTTGAAACATGCTTTGTTTGACTGGCTTTAATATGACAGCATTCATAAAATGGTATTTATATAAATATCAAACATTTAATAAAACAACTTTACAATTTTTAAATAAATACAGTGTTGGGGTGCTATACAGATATTTATGAAGAACTGTATCTACAAAATCTTAACTCAGATCGTATTCGTGTATGAGAATTGATCCCAAAGTATATGCTAAGCTGAATGTGTGCATAATTTATGTAGGTATTTATATGAGTATGACCTTCGAACTATTAGGGAAGTATGGCGGATAAAATACGTATCTCAATGACATGACGCTTAATAATACACCAGTACACCCTTACGACAATTATTATCAAAATCTATAACACTTAAGTAGCAACGTTTGCCAAAATATATGTAAACAGACTCCGTAGTGGCTACATCAATCGTCGGTAACATATTGCTGGAAACAAAAACAAAAGGGTCTCTCATTACTTCGTGACAAACTTGTTTACTTTGGACCATGTGATTTATGTAAATAGCACATTTCGGACATGTTAAAGTCTTTCTTTATAACTGTTGATTCATGAGCCATTTTACGGTCGGCTTATGCTTGGGAATTATAGCTTGTGTTTTGGATCCTAACAGTTGATAAACACATATTATAATTATTAATATTAAACCATCCAGCCATGATGACCAAAGTCATGAAAGAGGTCATTTGTTTAAACTTAAAGAATTTAGTTAGTTACATTATTTAATATTTTCCCGACGTTTCGCGTGATTTACAGCGTGCGTGGTCAACTGACAATATTGCAAAAGGTACACGGTAGACTAACGTATAATATTGCAAAAGTACATAATTGAAATCCGTTAATAAAGTGTTTTTCTTTAAATGAGTAACAGTTATGTTAATAAAAGACAATAGGTCATTTGTTGTGACACAATTATTGACCGTGCCTGGCAACCGGGACCATCTCTTCAGCACAGCACGGTGACCTTGCGCCAACTGGGTCCTCAAATTTTATGTTTTATTCCTGTAATTATAACCATTGTCATGCACGCGCCTACGTGCATACTACGGCATATTTATTAAATCGTACTCGTGTGCACGTTGATAAGTTAGTATAGGTTGATAAGTTATATTTTATATAACTTAGTTTTAGTTATATTTGTAATACAGAATTTTCATCGTAATATTCTGTAATAAATGTATTATGATAATGTTACGAAGCACAACCTTTTCTAATAACATAATGCTCCGAAGGAAACATTTTGTAGAAGCTTATTCATATTCGCATTCCGCCCATAAAAACGAGAGCAAAATATTATGAGAAATCTCGAGGCGGGCGACTAATAATTCATTGTCTCCTCATTACTCTTCGCTTGACAGATGAATTTATAAGAGTCCTCCGCTTTAATCATCTGCCACACTGTCAGCGAAAACAACAATCTTTTAAAATCGTCTCGTTTTCCAATTTATCACTTACGGTTCGGCAAGTTTGAAGTTCAATGGTTACCGCTTGTTATTTTAAATACTGCTAACTCATTTATATGTCACCTGGGACACACTGCTGCATTATAATTAATAATTCTTGTGTGAGTGTGTATGTCACTGAACTTCTCTCCAACGACTGGACCGATTTTGATGAAATTTTTTGTGTGTGTTCAAGGGGATCTGGGAATGGTTTAGATTCACAATATTATATAATATTCTCGTGTCACCGGTTTAGACCTTGAACTCCTCCGAAACGGTTTGACCGATTCTCATGAAACTTTGTGAGCGTATTGCGTAGGTCTGAGAATCGGCCAACATCTATTTTTCATCCCCCTAAATATTAAGGGTAGTCCACCCCTAAATTTTATTTTTTAGTTTCTATTTTTACAACATACAAAAATACATACAATCCTAAATTTTCACCCTTCTACGATCAACCCCTATTTTTTATTTATTAATTGAAAATTGAAATCACATGAATGGCTAAACTACGTTTGCCGGATCAGTACTAGTATATATATATAAGTATACATCGATTGTATTTTGGTTTTATATAGTGAAATATTACTATTTTTTTCCTCTATCATAAAGTTCTATTAAATTCGACTACATAATTTAAGTATTTATGGTGTTAGATAGACATCCGCTTAAGACATTTTTATTGTTTAGTTTTGGTTTAATCAATGTTTGGTTAGGCTATTAGAATAATGAATATGCACTTTGTTCAATTTGAAATAAATGTGAATATTATTATAATTTCATATCTAGCCATTGCTCATACACCCTACACAACACATGCAAAGACGAAATGCAATGAATACGTTAACACTTACATTGATTAAAACTAATATTTGCTAATGTACAAGAGGATTTATCTTAATTTATTATTGTTGTCTTTGAATACAATTCCCCATTTAAGCTCTCAGATATTGATAAAGGATAATAAATATAATATCGGTCTACATTTCAGACATATCACACGTCACCCCATGACTTATGTAATGATTGTAACATAACTGTAAACCTAAACACATACATACTTGTACAAACTTAAAAAAAAATATGCCACAACATAAATGTTGACCGTACTGGGGATCGAACCCTGGACCATAGGTTTTGCTTTCTCGCATTTTCACCATTGCACCAAATACGTCGTCAATAAGATTAATATCTTCGAACCTATATAATAGTAATATAACCCACCCAAGTATTGGCACTTCGAGAATCCACCTCAGTAAATCTATCACAATATTGAGTTTTCACTTTGGCTCGACTCCAGGGCAGCTTTATGATCGTTTCTAATGTCATGCAATGCGCCATTACTATATTAGGAACAGGTGTGATACAATAATTTAAATTTATTTTCTACAAGGAGATTCATGTATGGTGAGAAGAATTCAAAAATTAATACTTTACATGGCTACTGTTATATTGAATTAAAAATTTCCCTTCTTGGATGAATAAAGTTAGAAAACAATTATTGAAATATACTTTCAAGTATATAGGTAAGTAACCGGAATTGTAGAAATAGGCTTACAATAACACTAACAGGATATCTATTACTATGGAAACGGTTGCGGAAAATTCTAGATGACGAACTCTAAAAATTAAAAAAAAAACTCAAAAAGATAAATTAGTAAATTTATCAGATTTTTTAAAAAAAATCGTTATAATAATATTAATATTACGTGGACATTTATGTCCAAAAACTAATGGAGCGAAACCACGGAGAACCACTGCTTTTTAAGGGTTTAATTATTATTTTATTTGATTATGACTACAAATAGAATATTATCTATGAACTAGGGTTGTTAGACTATACACGTAGATACTCTATCTATAAATATGTGGAATTGAATAAGTTAAGAAAACAAACGTTACAATGAAATAAAAATAAACGTAATAAAAATAATGAAAACAATGTATGTATAAAAAAATAATGTTGAGTAAATATTATAAAAAATCATCTTGATCCTGAGTCTCCCACTTTGTCTTTCCCTTTTTAATTAATGTTTGGATTCCTTTTAACCCTTTTCAGTACAATTAACTTTTCTAAATGTTCCAAAATTATTTTTAATAAAAATTCTGTAAAATAGAGCTTGAAATTAACTCTAATTACCTCCTTGTGAAAACAACTCTGGGTTTTAAGAATTTAATTTGTTATTATTAATTAAGGTGCTTTTAACGTTTTAATGGTTATAGAGTTTTATTTATTCAACACGTTTAGCAAAGACATCATGAGGTGCATTATCTCTGAAATATATTTTTAATGTTTGTCTAGAATACGGAATTATAAAAAATCCAATCAAAAATAACAAAAATGAAACAAATGATACTCTAATTCCATTTCAGGTTTTCGGTCCTTATTTAATAATTATTTAGAAAAAAATATAAAATTTTGCTAAAATTATTAATTTGAATTAAATAAATATGAAATTCTTCGACGTAACATAGTAATATAATCGGGGCCCAATTCACACACAGTTTAGCTCCAACTATTTTCTCTTTTGTTACGGAATCATAAACTTACATAAAATATATAACATCCTTACCACAACCAATTGATAATCTCAACACACAAAGTTGACCGTGGATCGAACCCACGGGACCCTGTGATCACTCTCCATATGAAAGGTACAACGGTTGATCTTATATTACTCATTAATAATGGTTTCTCTGTATAACATCAAAAATTTAATTCGAAAAGCGCGTTGTTTCCTTGCAATACATAAAACAGAGTTCTTGAGAGTTCGCAGAAACTAATTTGATATGAAACGCTGCGATGCAGCCACGGAACTATGAAACAATTCCTCTAGATATATGGCCCCCTTAAGAATTGCTTCTGCAGAGAACGAACAATGTGCCAACGTACTCTCTAGACACTCATAAATATGACTCTTATCGTTTCTTATACGACAGATTAAAAATTATTAATGTTAACAGGATTTTAAAGAATGTAATCGCGGTTGTATTTGCGATTATTGCTAATCATTTATTTAACATAAATATTGTGTGACTTTACATTAAATAATTTATCAGATTTCTCCATTATGATTGAAGTATTTATCCCGTAGCAGTAGTCAATGTAAAATAATGAAAACGTTCACCTAACTTTCTAAATGTGAAAGTGTTTTCAAAGAAGCATTTCCAGTGAAGTCTTACAAACAAAAGTCGTCACTTACAGTAGCTAAATCCGCGCCAAACTTGGACGGAAGATCCATTGGAAAGGTTTCTTTAATTTGAGCTCATGCTTGCTAAGATAAGGAGGGGATCGGATGCGAACTTTAAACAATTAAACCTTTATTTCGCGCCCCGACAATAACGAGTAATTAGCGCTTGGCGTCTGCTGATTTTTTCATAGAAAACTTTGAATTTCCTTCCCTTTGTTCGGGCAGAATTTCATCAATCCCTATTCAAAAGGATGACCCTTGAAAAATCTATTAACATCAGAATGGAGTGTTTGATGACTTATTGAAGTCGAATTGAAAACTTGAAGGCGTTGCGTCGATAACAAACCTCTGAACCAATTTTAGGAGTCATTTTTAATATCCGGCTGAGGTCAACATACTTCCCTTCGCACGGCCCTGCAGCGGGGTGTTAAATTCAATAAACGCTGTAGGCCCGACTGCGATCTGAATGCACGTTTTCAATACTCCTTATTGAGCCATTAAAGCTAATAGCTGTTACAATAGAGCATTACAACTTGTCTCGTCGCGATGCTTCGTAGAAACACGTTAAAGAGAGTGCTCACTGTGGTGAACCAATGTGGAACTTGTATGAACAGGTATAAAGTCACGTATCGATCGGTGGCGAGAGTTTATCACCGGATATTGTAAAGTGGTTACACAATGTGTCGGGGTATCACAACGACTGCGGCAGGTCCGCGGATTTTAATTGTCGGGAGCAAACCGATATTAATTTTAATAGTATCTATCATGGAGAGGTATTGCCTAAATGTGCAATTTAGGCAAATTATTGGCTCTTGATGTATTTATATGGTTACGTTGTACAACTTCAAGTGATTGTTTTCCTTATAGTTAATTTTTAATAAGTACTTATAGATTAATTTATAAAAATACATTAATATTTTATTTTAAGGATCAAAAAATAATAATTTAAATATCTTATACTACATTAAATGTATATTACAATTTACGTATGTTCTTCAGGTGTTCTTTAAAAATCTCATAATTGCAATATACAACTATATTTTGTAGCAATCAACTTTTTAGCGTTTGAATATAACCTTTTATATTACGGAAAAGCTTAGTTTAAAAATTATGATTTTAAGGTTATTTTCTTATCGATATAGTATATTAATATGAATGAAAGTCAAAGACTGTTGGAATACACTTTTTCACTACAACAAGAGCTTGGAATGCATGAATAGAAATATGTTTAATGATATAAACTGAAAATTATAAGTGTTCGAACACTAATAATCAGTTTATTTCATTAAGTATGAAATTAAAGAAAATTAGCGGCGTAACAGCGATAATAATTAAATAGTATACTCTAAATCTACACCTTACCTGCTGGACAAATGCATTCTGTCGCATCCCGCCGTGACCTGGAGACCTGCACATCGAGCCCCGATGGCCGCAGCCGGAGCTCCAGCAGCAACTGCTGCTCCTCCAGCACTTGCAGACGCTGCTCAAGTATCTGTTGTCGCACTATACTATATCCACACGCTAGCAGAACAAAAACACAGAAGCACATACGCACAACACAAAACCACAAGTCACTTTGCCCCATTTTCATAATTTCACCGACCTGTCCGTCAAATATAAGTCAATGTTAGGAACATTTTATTCCTTCTAACAAAAGTGATCTAGACGAACGATCGAAGCGATCGAGCAAGGAGTTAGATCGGTATTGGCAGTCACCGCGGTGGGGTCCCTCGGGAAAGGAAGCGGCTCGTATGCTAACTGCCCTTCTAGTTGTGTCAATTAGGCGTTCCCTTCCGCACTCGATAGACGTGTCACGGATGCTCTTCAAAATGAATGTCATGTCAGTGGATAATTGTACAGCATAAAGGGGTGATATTCGGCGCTGTGAGTGACGTTTCCGTGTGCGACCGTGGAAAGTTACTCGGGAAGGTCATTACTATAGTTTTTTTTTATTTAGGATGTTTAAAGGTTTCTCGCAACAATTTGTATCTATAGACAAAAACTTTGGTATTTATAAAATGTAAGTACATAATATTGTCTTATAAAATACACTTACTTAACTTAAATCCGTTAATAAAGTTTTTTGCTTTAAAAAATGTAAGTAGGAATTTTTTATCAGTGAAATAATGTTGGATAGTTATGAAATCATTCGACCCAAAATCTGAGTTAAACACGCGGTTAAGTAAAATGTTTTCTTCTTTGGTGAATTGATTATAATTAACATTTTCATCAGCAGAATACATTTCAGACACGGTCGGTTAGCTCCAAGTAAAGCTATTTATAGCTTGTTCGTATTAAAACTGATAAAAAGATACTTAAATATATAACATAAGATAAATATGACAACAGCCTACAACAGTGCTTATTACACAAATGTTGACTGTTGGGAATCGAAAACCCTTTGTTTGGATACTTACCATTGCGCCAATATTTTAATATAACCAAGTAGAGTTTGAACAAAAGCCATGCACTGACCATTTTTAAATCAAATAAATGGATACACTTGTATACAACTCTCTTGCTAGATAGTAATACAAGTAACTTGCATATTTGTCTTATAAAGCATTATTTATGATATGATCTCGGTCTATTTTCCGCACACCATTAGGCTCATACATATTCAAGAGTCCTTTGTATTGTCATTGCAAATACAAGAATTACTTCAAATGCACCCACATTTCGATGACAATAAGCAAACGTTAATTTACATTTATATTGCATATAAATTGCTCAGCAGTTGATTGGTGAACGCTGAAGCAATTAAGAGTCGTTTGAATTAAGATATTTGGGGGGCTTTATTTAGATTTTTTGGCGATCACATCATAAGACTTCGTAATCGTATGTGACTAATTGAACACCAATATAATGTTTCTTTAAAGGTGTTTTGTTAATGGTGAACTTTTATCGGCTGCTTGGCATGATTAACTTAGTAATTTCATTTTTTTCATTTAACAATTTGAACAGATCGACCATATAATTAACTAAGCTTTAATTTACTTCAATGTATTGCGGATATCTTCTAAAATTTAGTAAAAAAATATGCATGATAATACCTAAAAGACTTAATTTAAATCTCTTGTTAAAACTAAATATTTAAAGTGAAAAACACGACGTTTATTACTTTTTTGTTTTCGGCATTTCAAAGTAGTATTCGTTTCGTTGGATAAAAATGCAAATTCCTTAACCTTGGGGTGCCTTGGCCCCTTCCTAGACGAATAAATCTTTGCAATCTTCCCGCGTCCAAGGGATCACAGCAGACGCGATTACACTGACTCGCAGAGCGTGATAAATTGTTATATGTATTATCTGTGGACTGAGAGAGCCTTAGCACCTTATCAAAACTAAAGGAAAGTTTACGTGATATGTACAAAAGATAATACTTTTGTGCAAAAAATTATCGTATACTTCAATGGCTACTAAAATAGTCCTGGTAATGTTAGAACCGAAGATTGGCGTTTGTTTTAACTTTAGGCCACACACATCACTGTACACAAAATCCCCTGTCTGTTTTTCACTTGTTGATGATTTTTGGATAAGGAGACGATGGTGCTTCTCATATACTCATGCTTCACAAGAGTAGTTGTCTTCAGTGTCACTTTTTATTGATAACCCTTCACCTAAATTGTTTGTGTGTCTTCTTGCCACTTTCTGATGTCAATACAGTTTTTTGTGGAATGGAGATACACTCAAAGGAATGTATGTTTTGTTTTGGAGCATTATCCAATTATTTGATTTTATTTTTGTCTTTTTTCCTTTGAATTACTCATTAACAAGTATGTTTCCTCATAATATTTTGAACTGTACTCAGTACACTACTACTACTAAGCAATCGCCACTACCTTTCAATTGCTTTAATATTTTTTCTACTTTGGGAATATGGTGAGTAATTGTGTCGATAAGTGACATTCTATTCATTCTATTTATCTTAAATTAGTTTTTTACATAAATAGACTCGAGCTTAAACATACATCTCACTAGTTTTACAATAATAATATTTTCCAGTCTCATTTTGGTTTTGGCTCTGACTGTGTCGATATCTTTGGCCTTTAAAGCGCATTTGATTTGGAATTAAAATTTACTCATTTCCTTCGCCGAAAATCATTTCCGTCAAAATTTTCAACACTCATTGGCCGTGTCCGTGTCGGAAGTCAGTTTTCTTTAGACCAAGTATTTTTATCACTAATTTAATGTTTTAACTGATTTTCAATTTCAAGTGTATTTCTAGACAACCATAACCTATTAATTAATAGGATATGTTAAATTATATATTTTAAATATTTAATTATATATTTCACAGAGGCAATAGACATTGTATTTCTTATTAGCTTAAAAGCAATTGATTTGGAAATTTTCAAACATCGCATAAGAGTATTGCGTTGTTTTTCAAATAATAAATAAACCTACGAGAATTAAGCAACAGTGTTACATACAAACATCGGCGTAGTCAGTAGATTTTTGCCCACAGTAAAAAGTGCTGGCAAGACGCCAGACTAAAATAAATTTGAGTCCAGTTTTGGAAAATGGACTCATAGCGACAAGAACTCCGGCTAATGCATTACTCTTCTTTAATTTAAATTAAAAATTAATATTTAGGATTTATCTTAATTGCCTAATTTAATTAGTTTTCGCTGTCTCGAAACACACAATTAATCTTTAATATAACTGTCAGTTGCCATTTCAATAAAACATAGTATAAATACTGTATTTTTGAAATATAGCTAGTAATTATGTAAATCTTGAAATATATCGAGAAAATTCTAATGATAGTCTTCGGGCCTTCAATCAAAAAATAAGGGTCGCGTCGAGCGTGAAATGTCATTAGTCTTATAGAAAATGAAGTGTAGATAATGTCATTTTGGTAGCATTATGCTTTTATCTTCGTAATTAATGAACTAATTGGGCCGAGGTAATTGGGCCAAGAGTGTCTTAAATGACACTCACTTTGAGTGCCGGGATTATGTACGAGAGCTGAGTGCTCGAATGTACTGAATATTATGTTGCTTAGATCTCAAAGCAATTTTTGTAATTGAGTGCCATATTGAAATTTCATCATTCGCGATTTCACACAGCGGTGATATTTGAGGCTATTACATTCTTCCAATTCAATAACTTTATATCACAGACCTATTTCTCTGGAATTATATATCGTCAAAAAACGAATATAGTACGTTTTTAGAAACCCTATCTGTAAGTTTTTGATGCATATTTATTTAAAACACATTAATATTCCAAGTCCGCCAGTCAAATCAAAAGACGATGATAATTTTCAAAGATTATGTAAGTTTTAACTTGTCGTACTTTATTAGTCATTAAAAACTTACATATAAGGGTTAATGAAAGTAATAAAACTATTCACACCTTTGCCCTAGCGAAATTATTTTAATTGTTTTTAACAAACTGCCTATTAGAGTGCACAGGCTCGTGTTGGTTCATACCATAGAACAGAGAGCGCCAGGGTCACTATCAATTCAATGACAGCAACAAATTAGTTTATCACAGTGTCTGCTGACAATGAATCTCAATTAATATGAGGATTAACGAGCTCCCTCCATTAGTGCGCAATAAATTCATATAAAACAAACATACAAACACAGCATGACGTAATGAATGACTTTATCGACTTTTATTTTAAATTAAGTACACACATTGATGGGACATTATTGAAGTTCCTTCTTACGTTAACAAGATACGTTATGAATTTCAATATTGTTTTTGTTGACATAACTGTTACTCATTTAAAGAAAAACACTTTTGAACGGATTTAGTTATGTATTTTTTGCAAAATTTAGTCACGGTGGCATGCTGTAAAAAATTTCGCGAAACGTTTCAGGATTTTTTTAAATACATGTCCAAACCTTTTGCAAAAAATACATAACTAAATCCGTTCAAAACTGTTTTTCTTTAAATGAGATACAATTTTTTTATCAATTTACTACTAATACCATATTTTATATTTAATAATGAGAATTGGAACGAGATATTTTTATAGGTAGTGAGATATTTTTATAATAATATTTACTACCAGTTGAGCATAAATGAGTAACTAATTTGAATCTTTATTTAATAATTAAGTCAAAAACAACACAAACTTTTATAATAGAAAATGGAAAATAAAACGTGAGGAATTTTAATCTACGCTCGTTAGGAAAGGGGTTGCGAGGGAGTCCTATAATGACAACTGAGGGACAATCATTTAATGAGAATAGCAGAAAGAAACGAATCGGCTGTACGGGAAACTTTTTTAAATAAAAGAAAACCAACGATAAATAAATAATTTTCCGACTAAATGTTTGAATTTTTATAATTATTTTTATTATGTATTTCTGAGCCGATACGACTTGGAAGCCTTGAAAAGCGTACCAATTCCACAAAAGCCACCAACAAGGCTAAAAGCCTCTTTGCATGGGTGTCGGTTAGCATTTGTCTAAGTTCAGAAAAAATCATATTCTGCTAGAGTTTATATATAAAAATTATATAGATTGAAATAAATTGGTTTCGAATATAGACATCAGTAAATTGGTTTCATTTCACATACCATCGACCACAATTGTCTCTAATTATTAGTTTCGCTTATTTTTTCATAAATTCTATCATTTATGTGGGTATGTGACAGCATTACATTGCATTACACAAAATCATAAAACCTAATTAAAGGGAAGCAGGGTTCAAAGGTGAATTTCCCTAAGCACGTAAGAGCTGAAATGGGTAATCGGCTTAAAAAATGAAAAGTCCGGCTAAATCAGGATCAGCCCAGACACCTCCTTATTTGTGAAAGGCTTTGTTTTCACTTTTAATGATTGTTTGGTTGTCCATGAGGAATAATAGAACGTTTGTATGATAAAGGGCTTATCATTTATCATCAGTTGCCAATTGTTGTATATCCTTTTTACAACAGGATAGACACAAATATTATTATTATTACAGGACTTCATTTCATGTATTTAATACAAATAATGAAACTCCAAAAAGCCTATAAGTATGAAATGCTACTGACATTTTATTTAGCTCTGGCAATCCAGCGCGTCAAGTGGAGGAAATTCGATTCATTTCCGGCGGAAGTACACGCTCAGTGTGACCTGCTCGAGTGTCAGGCCTTTCCCCACCATCCTCTCAATACTAGACCTATTTCAACACTTAAATTATAGATAAATATGTGTGATTTATGTAATATTATATTATAAACAAATAACAATTTATTTGTTTGGCTTTAACTATAAATTTATAAAATCTTTAAAAATGCTACTACTTTGGTGTTCAATAAATTGGTGTTAATAGCAGTAATAACATGATAAGAGAATGTTTATGTTAAAAGGCTTTATCCACTCCAAATTAAATATAATGTCGTAGAGTGAAAATGAACTTTATTTAGAAATACTACCCGCGAATCATACGATCATTAAGCGAAAGTGACTGTTTTTATTTTTCTGCCACAGATATTAAATTGAAATGAATTTTCCCGTCATTAAGTGAAGCGCGGAAGCCTGAGGGATGAGGATGTCTCGAGACGCATGAAAGCCCTCATAAAATTCAAATTTAACGCTAATGCCTTTTATTTTCAGTGCCCTCTTGATCGATAACTTTCAATATCGCAGCTTTTCACGGACGTTAACTAGACATTTTCAGGGCAGGCATCTTGTTACCAAGATTTTTTTTTACAAAAAATGAAGCATAGTTTATAGAATCAGGCGTTACTTTGCGGAAGTCCATAAT
Organism: Pontia daplidice; assembly: GCA_963693355.1. Lineage (NCBI taxonomy): Eukaryota > Metazoa > Arthropoda > Insecta > Lepidoptera > Pieridae > Pontia > Pontia daplidice. The sequence goes on from CAVNZL010000019.1 coordinate 2,236,915, forward strand.
ATAGAATCCTAGAGACCAATTTAGTAGCATTACTACGCGAAAAAAAAACAAACGCTTTTCGTAGTGGCGTCGAGTGTTTGAGGATGTTTTTTTGTGGAGTATTGTAAGTAAATAGGTCTATTAGAATTATGGAACCTTTCTACTACGGTTTATGGTTAAAATGCTTACACAGTAAAATTAATTGCCAAATACTAGTAATGCGTCTTTTAATTATTATTAATGTACTTTAACTAAATATTAAAAATAGTGTTTGTAAAATGATGATATGATTATTCAATCTTGGTGTGGTATGAGTATTTCAAACAAATGAAAATAACTATGATTACATATCATGGACATATGAGGATTTATTTAAATAATGTTTGAGCTGTTCTCAGAATTAAATGATTATTTTTACATTAAAGATGAATATAGATCATAAGTTATTATTCTACAGTAGGAAAAAAATATTTAAAACTTAAATTGGGCACATCGCCAAACACACACATCCACACCACACACCCTCACAAGATACTCCGCTTCCGTGTTTTTGTCTCTCTTCAATATTTTATTTATTATATTTACTTGTTTTTTTACGTTTTTGTAGTATTTTTTTATATTCTCATTTAGTCTTATTTTATACTTATGTTGGCTTATATAATAGCATTTACATTTTATACTATATGTTACATAACGCTGTTTGCGTTCGTAAATAAATAAAAGAATGAGTTCCATTTTACTCAGTTTTGGCAACCGTTTAAAAATGGTTTAACCGAAATACCTCAGTTAGCGTCGCAATACCACAGTGAGTCGGTATGTACGTTTAGTAAAAAGTGCAAAATGTCTGACTAACTGCATTTTTCGGTCTACTGCATTGCTCCAGGCCTTCAATGGCTATGAGGGGTGGTGGGGGAGCTATTGTAAGCTCTGATCAACCAGACGGCTTTGCTTAATAGAATCATGTGAATCAATAGTTCAGATTTTTGATCGAAATACTGAAATTCCAGTTATAATACGCGTTGAATGTAAATGAGGTGTGTATTGTTATTTATTTAATAATTTATGTAACACAAATTGGTTTTAGATTGGTAATAGAAAATTCTGAAGACGCTAACTAAGAAGCAGTTGTAGTCAATGCTATTATAAAACAAGTCCATAAATGAAAATTCCTGCATTTATAAAGTTAATGCAGAAAATTTCTGCCCATGCCCTTTCTGGGCGTAACGAGACTTCAAAGATCTACGCCATATATATTTTTGCATTTGAACGCAGCTCACATTAAACTTTGCATATTAAATATTTATTCAGTCCTATATTTAGATAAAATAATTTTGAAGTTATTAAAATGCAGATAAATGAAGTCACATGGCAATATTTTACTCACGTACCACAAATGTAAAAGCCTATTTCAGTCGAAAACCAAAGTGCCTCCGTTTCCTTTATTCTCAGAATATACATTTTATTATCTAACCTTTAAAGTAGTCCAATCTAGTTTGTGAATAAAACTCACGTCACATACAAAAATGGGGAGCAGATTCCGTAGAAAATCCTATTTCAGTAAGTTACGGGTTCGCTACAGCCAACGGCAATCTAACCACAATGTGACAGTTTCATGACTCGACGTGAAAAGTTGTTGCCCTGCTGCTACATGTTAACTCGTTTCGAGAATAGTTTTTTACTCTGTGGCGTTTGATTGAAGTAGTGTAGTGTCACGATTTTTCGACGTTTTTAGTTACTAAATAACTATGCCCTGTGCGATATTATATTGCTTAGTAAAAAATACAAATCCTTAGTCATAATTGTTTATACGAACTTATTTAACAACCTATTATAATAAAACAAACTAAATTCTATCGTATGAAGCCCAAATCGCATCGCCTCTATAAGCTCTTAACGCACAAAAGAATTTTAACTATTATTGTTGCTTGGATCATGTTTTACCAATACTATTTTACTACATACTTTTTTAACCCGGTGTCATATTATTATGACAAGAGATACAAAATCGTTAGATCGTGTCCTATTATTTATCCTGTCATGGCTTATTACGTCTCCTCTCACAATTTATGATACCTAATCGGAACAAAGGTGGCTTGCAGTCATATAAGCCATCAAACATGCTCAATAAACTAACAATAAAACACTACCGTTCTCACCCTGAACAGTTAGTGGTACAATTGAAAAGAAGTAGAATTTTTAAAACACGACTCTCTTCAGATCTTTGTGTCCGTACCGGTACAGAATGAAATTCGTCTGCGCCGTTTTCCGGTAAAATTAACATCAAAGAGGTAGAAAGCCTCCGTAAAGTCTTTGTAAAGAGCAAACGAAACGTCGGGACTTTTTTAAATAATGTGATACACTGAATGCCATAAAATACATAATTAATCCATCCAAAGTGGGCTTTAAAGGTAATAGTTGTTAATTAAAGACAATTTAAGAGCAAACGAACTTTAATAGCATATAGGATTGACACCTTACAAAAGAAATACACCTTATTAAAACAATTTGTCGTGACCAATAACTCATAAACAGTATGATTATTTCAATTTTAAAAACAAATCCTAACTTATTTGCTTCGATGAATCACTTAAATAGTACTTCTTGTGGACAACGGGATAATTAAATATGTACTCGTTTATACCGCATAAACAATATTTTACAATGTATAATTTATATATTATAAATGATGATAATCTTATGTTTTGTACCATCGCTTTAACTCAGAGTGTAGTGAGCAAACTACTTCCTTGCTATAAAGGTCCATGACTAGGAGAATGACGTATTTATTATATAAGTTCTTGATATTACTGCAGGATCCGTTTAATTAAAAAATGCGAAATATTATTTTAGATTTGTGTTAGTGTTTTTAACTTGTTTGAACTGAGTTTTCAATCTTAATAAATGTACGAGCCAGTCTGGTCACCACGCCGGACTGCCGAACAGATGGTCCCAGGTTCGCTCCCCAGTAGGGTTATTTTTTTATGATGAGTGGTATACTTGGCTGTGGACTGGATGTTGTAAATATGCGTTTATCAAAAAGTTATATGTGTCTTTATTATTATATAGGCACATATGTTATCGCCCATGAAAATATAAGTTAAAACAATCACCTTAGGGCTAACTGACACATGTGTAGATTACCGAACATGAATATAATCCTTATTTCATTTTCTTAGATTTTTGACATTACGATGATTATAGATGTTCAAACCGGAGAAAATTTACATACATTTTTGCAAGGATTTTGAAAAAAAAGAATAACATGTTTATTTCGTTATTAATACTAATATAGAACTACAAATGAGTAAAGACTGCATAAATTTTTATATACAGGGATTTTGTGATTACATCGTAAAAAACTATTTACCGACCTTTAAGAGACAGTATATATAGTATTTGATTTATATCATAGATCTATATTCCGTATTATATTATTATGATTACACTTTGAATTTATTTTCTATATTTTAAAACTTTCTAAATAAAAGAGAAATTTTGTCTTCGAATTTTATTTCAACTTAAAAAGCAAAAAAGCTTATAGTAAATCAAGTAAAATAATGAAAATAGTAAGATAAAGTGACGTTGGAAATTTCTGGAATGTGTCCAGCCTAACTAGCACACACGCTCCCTTGAAATATTCCCTATTTGATAACGGAAGAATAGATGTGCCAGTTTTCTAAATTCCAATCGACCAGACAGTTAACTTTGATCAATGTTCCCGATATTGAAATTTTTGTATGTGTATATTCAAATAATAACACACATGTGTATCAGGAGTAATTGGTATATGGATTATAAGTTACTTATTAAACAATATCTAAATAGGTCCTTATTTTAACATCAATATACATAATCTGGTACTTCAATAAACAAGTTTTAGTAACTGATTTTTCAGACAATCTCCACTCTATTTCTCGTACTGTGTCTTATATATTTGAAAATTACAAAAATACAAAATAAAATTATTTGTTGTAACAAAATCTGAGCCTAAAAGTAATCTCAAAGGAGATTTTTTTTGTAGAACTGTAATTAATACAGAGTATCGGAAGTAATTTTGTACGAACCAAAAGGTTTATTATTATGAATGTTATTAGACGCTGAATAACCATATAGATTTTGATAATTTCCATGAACTCCGAAGTAGCCAGGTAGGTAATGTCCATAGTTAGATAATAAAACAGCTATTAGAGGATCAACATTGAGATGATCAGGGCTATTGTATCTGAGTGGTATCCTTATAGGTACGTTTATATAAAAATAATCTTTGCCAAGCGATTGTCGGCTGTTCTGACGAAGAGATAGGGAATAATTTGGTAGTTTGTCACTAGTTCTAATATTATAGTTTGATAGGATCTTCAAGAAGTCATTTGTTGGGTTTCGCTCTTTGGGCTGATACTGCTCCAATATAATGTTGCTTTGCTCTCCCGATACATCTTCAACGTCTTCGGTTATTTTGTAAGTGTTTTCTTCATGATTGTCTTCCATAATATCATTTATCATTACATTTGGTTTAGACATTTTCTTTGCTACACGATGATTTGGTTGAGGTTCATGCGAGCTTGGTTGCTTTGTTTTGTTCAGAATATCTGATTGCGCATCTGAAACTAGAAAAGTTCAAAATAAATGAAATGAATGAAATTTCTTGGCAAATCTCTTTTCGCGAATAGTTAATTACTGAATATAGTTAAACTTGTTAGTAGTTAAATTCTCACCTTTGTGGAGATGGGAATCTTTAGTATGAAAATCTTGTGAGAATATTTCACGAGCATCAGTTAATTTTATATTCGCTCCAAATGTACTGTCGGTGAATTCCTCCACATTCCGCGCTTCTTCGGAATTTCGATTTACTTGCGTTTTAATGAAATTTCTTGAACTAAACACTTTCTCTCTTGATACGGGTAGCCAGCCGCTGTCCGAGATCAGCTCACAATTTGAAGATGTAAGGAAAGAAATCTAAAATTAAAATAATTAATATTATAAAGCAGTTAATTATTTTGCATCATATTTTAATTGAATCCGTCCCTGGAAATCTATCCGTATCAGCTCGGCTAATTACTAATCAAACAAATTTTTATAATTTATATTCTATATATTATAATATTAATATAGTATGTTTTTTCTTTAAAACTTATTATCGTTAATACAATAATATACTACATGGTACAATAATATATTTTAAATCATCTACCTATAGAGCAATCTGTCAATGTAGAAACCTCAAATTTAAAGTTAACTTTAACACCACGAATTCAAATTTATTTTAACATACATTAAACAAGTTTACACTCAGCTAAGTTACAAAGAAATAAATTATTTTTCAAGTAACCTAAGTGGACTTACCATGAGAATACCAAAAAGAGTGTTCGCAGACATGTTGCCGACTGAATAGAGGTCCTCGAGTGAACCGAGTCGGGTCAACGAGCTATAGTGTAAGGTGCGGTGTACATCAGAGACTACTAAAGATATATTATTTTTGATATTTTTATTTAGATTTGGGTGATTATTAAGAAGTCACACGTACACAAGTATCACCAGCATAAGCTACACCATTTTTTTTCAAGCTGTGCGTCGCGACCCCCTGGGTGGTCGCACTGCTTCTGTAGGGGGGGTCGCCAGAAGTCGAAAAAAATTGGTACTTTAGTAAAAAAAAAACAAAGACGATATTGATAATGGTAATACTGTCACATACACATAGATAATAAAAAACCGAAGGTCAAAGGGGGTCGCGAAATATTTTTTTTATACCAGGTGGGTCGTATCACGAAAAAGGTTGAAAAACACTGAGCTGCACTATCAGTATATGTTAAATTTTATTATTGCCAAGTCCGAAGCGCCATTTATTCCAATTCTTCAACAATAGATTTTTTTACTTCTTTTCTCTCATTCTCTCATTTTTCTTTCCTTCTGTTGTATAATAATTTCCTAGTTTTAGCCTTAACCGCTTTAAGCCTAGTAGGTCAGATTGTGCCACCGTACCATTTTACATATTTGAAGAAGAAAAATAAAACCATTTTAATATTCTGTTAAAATATTTACTAGGTCATTATTATTCCTGTTTAAATAAGAATCAGTGTATACAAGCCTGAACTGACATTATTTTAATTGCGTTTCCCTTTAGTCAATACATGGAACAGCTTTTAAGATCGCTACAAAGACGACAAGAACACTGCACTTTATTTAAAACAATAGTAAAAAAGTAAAACTTGCCTTCGATAGAAACATATAGAATAGTAGCTGTCCCGGCAAACGTTGTTTTCCATACATTTGATATCTAGCAATAATTTTTTTAGATCCATAAAAATAATTATCAGCTTTAAATGTGCGGGGATGTGTTTATAATAGAAAACGTTTTAAACGATAAAAGTATGCTTTATTTAGGTTAATAAATTAGTCTATATATATATGACACGTTTGTCGGTTTCCCATAGCAGTGCCAATCAATAGATTACTAATTCCATCCAGTCGAAAAGTATCCGGCACTGCTGTTTTCATAAATTGTAATTATAATAGACTAATAATTTGCAATAAAATAAAATTGCGACTATAATTAAAGCTCTAAGCTATTTCTTAAGTTGGGCCAGACTGCTCACGGTGTGCCAATTTAATTAAATCCGTTAAATAGTTCAGGAGTCCATCGGACAGAATCGTGACATCAGAGTCCATCGGACATATTACATCGTAACAGAAGATTAATATATGTAGTTTTAGAGTTATTAAAAAAAATATATGTATATACAAGTGAACTGTGGAATCGACTCCAAGCCGAGGTCTTTCCTACGAGATACGACCTCTAATTCTTCGAAAACAGAGCGTACTCCTTCCTTAAGGGCTGGCAACACAACCTTTAATGGGTGTTTATGGGCTGCGGCTGGGCTTAGGCCACCCGCAAGCTCACCTCCATTATTTTATAAAAAAATTCAATCCGTAATTGTATGGGATTTTAAGTAAACACCGCATACAAAGGCCGGCCGTATAATATCTATGAATAATCGATTTCGAATCTAATGTTCGACTTACATTAAACTAAAATTTTACATATTGACTTAACAAGAACCGTATAATTTAGTACGTGTGAATTGAGTTATGAAAACAATATAGACCTGACAAATCAATTTCTAGTGTAGCTATGTCGATTTAGATACTTTAAATTTAGATTAATGTCCTTTAGATTAGAATAATGATTATGGACATGTCAAGACCAATTTAAGAATAGTTAGTGGAAATCACAACGTACAATTTTTAATATAAATGTAAGTATATTATGTATTAGTTAAGTATATAGGTGGATCACGCAGAATATACAGAACGCGAGTGTATGTTTTTAAATTTGTTCCAATTTCAAATTCAAATGCAAAACGCGTTTCGATCGATGTTCCTTTTTAAACTCTATTATTTAATTTAAATGAATTCAATCAGAACTGACAGAAACTCTATAGAATTAAATAAATTAGTGCGGTTGCGTGTCACTTTCGAATTTGCCTAATTAAGTGGCAATTAAAACTTGTGCTAAGTTGAAAATCAGTTAGAATTCCATTTTAATGGTATTTTGCTTACACAGCCGTTCTCGATTATCAATTTTCCCTCACGGGAGACAAAGAATTAGTTGAAAACTAAAGAAAATTAAATTATGAAATGTAATATCCGGTTTACTTAACGAAAATGTTAAGAGAAATTTATATTAGGTAATAGCGAAAGGAGAGTTATTAGTTCAAAGCGGCTCTATATAAAATTCGAATGATATTCCTCATTTTCTTCAACTCTTATGCATGTCGCTTGGCTGGGTATTGAATCTTGAGTAGTCGCTAAATACAGTTTAAAGTAAGATCCTTAAAGATAGTTTAGATATAACACGATGCCGTCCACATTACATCAATCGCATCCTTCATAATCCGCTGTGTGTGTCCGGCGTTAATTAGGCCCACGACAGCCAGTCCTGAAAAATATTCTGCAGCCATAACGTACTACGATTCCTCGATAAAATCAGCTTTCGTCGTTCGCTTTCCAGGCCTTCACCACCTCCCATCTTGAGAGCATTTCCCTCTTGTTCCAGGACCAAGCAAAGGTTGAATTTTGAAATAAAAATGTTATGAAAGTTTACTGACTTAATTCTTTGTCTAGCTTTAAAGCTGGTAGTCAAAGGCCTTAGTCTTATAAACGTATGTAGATTCCTTGAAAACGGTATTTCAAAATCCTGTTTCATTAAACTTTTATCAGTACTGTTTCATGTTTACTTGTTCTGCAATAATGATTTAAATATGATGAAATAAAAATCATAATTTAACCAAATATTAATTCTATATATACGGTAGGTATGTAGGATAATTATTAAAAATTCGTTTTAAAATTGAAATTACGAACCGAAATTCGGCGATTATATAAGCCACTAGCGAAAATTCTATAGTGTTTAATTCATAGTATTATCAATTAAACACTATTATAATCATTAACAATAGACAAAATAAATATTTAAAAAGAGTATTATTTAATTATGATATCGCAATTTACGATTTTCGTTTTTGTTAAGAGTGCCCTCTCGTGGAAACTAAATGTAAATAATAAAACAAAGCAACAACGTTGTTTGGGCAACGTTATTTAGTATCTATAAATTTTGCTAGATGGCGCTTATATTAAAAAGTTTTTATGTTAACTACACTAGGTGGCGGTAAAAAAAGCGATTGTCATAGTTCTGCCATGGTTGCAAAATTATTATATAGATTAAATTTTTCGAGGGTTATTTTTTTTAGTTCGTACAATAATATTATATTTTTGGTATATTATATCTTTTGTAATTTGTTTTATAATCTATTAACTGTAAATAAGATCTTATAAGCAACTGCAGTTTTCTAACAACTTTATAAGAAGACCGTATATCTTAATTAGTCTTATACTAGTATAGTAAATTAGTTTTAATTAATTATCTCTCAACTTTTACTGCTTGAATGGAATGTAAAATAATAGGTATAAAGTTTAACACTATGAATATTTAACAACAAAAAATGTAACCTTACCGTATTCTCCCATGCCCGCACGAGAAGCCTTTAAGTAGTGAAAGTAAAAAGTGGTTTAAAATTCACTAAGTGTAAATGAACGCATGACCGGATCACTTCACCGGTTTCACACTCAGATTCTTATATACATTTGTCTAAATATGATACCTTATTAATAAAATTGAAGTTAATATCCAATGTTAAGATGCCTCAAAATGTAAGCGTTTCTGACAAACATTTTTAGTTCACAGTAGCTAATGATTCGGTAAAATGGTAATTTAAAATCGTCTCATTAGAAAGCTCAACAAATTATTATATGGGGTGATATAATCGAAACAACTTGTACAATGATATTGGTAGTTAATGTGGCATGTCTATTGTCTTGATAGGGAAATCTGTCATTAAATATTTGTTTATAACCCAGGCCATCATTATAGCCAGGATCTTATCAGGTTATGTTATGTTATAGGTTTTAACTTGTATTCACATTTAGTAATTACCGCTTCACGCGTCAAACAGGTAACAACTCACATTTCCTTCTACGGTGATTAGTAAAGGAATTAAAAGACCAAATAATAATCCCAAACTGGTATTATATATAATATGTTACGTGCCTTATAAACACCACACCAAGGTAGATATAGGCCGCAGTCGCAGGTGCGGAAAGACATCGTTGTGCGAATTTCATGCTCCGCCGGCCCATTGTGCACGCAATCTTATGTTACTACACTCCTAATGTTATTGTCGTATCTACAATATTACTATCGTTACAGAGTTGCTACAAAAAGCTGCTGCAGTCCTCTTTTTGCATTTTATGTTACGATCATGAATTCAAGCACTCGCTAAACACTATGTTTAGCGAGTGTTTAATAATTCAAATTAAGTTAATGATGAACACTATTCTTATATTATATATTCTTTAGCAATTTAAGTTAGGTGTAAATTAATCATTAGTCTTTCTCTAGACTAGATAGTAATCTTTTAAATGATTTGTTTCTGTGAAGGCAATTCATCCTTATATAAAAAAGTTAAAGATTTGAAGACTAGAAGTAGATCAAAAACTGTTTTCTATGTTTTATATTCTTTTTATGTTATATATTTTGTTTGTGTTGTTTTTATTGTTTTTTTTTTTAATGGAACTCAAGTATACTCTTTGGTCTCAAATATCCCTGTAGGTAAGTGTTTTTATTTATTTCCATTAATTCATAACGGCGTCCTAGAAACCTTAAATTCCTCTTTAACTTTTATCCGTATCTCATCCGCATGTGAAATGTCGGCATAAATAATATATAATTTAAGTTGCGTTAATCCGTTACAAAGTATTTTATTTAAACAAGCTATGGCTTGCATGCTGACCCGGCGAACCGTACCGTCTTAGCGTAGCTTTGATGCACTATTTTATTTTGTATTATTTTAGAAAACATGTACTATCTACGTCACTAACTAAATAAACACAAATGTACTTTATTTATAATTATTACTTAAACACAAAAAAGGAAAGCAGCAAAAATGAACAGATTAGGGGAATTATAAAAGAAAGGCCCAGTAGAGAGTGTGGTGGCATGTCTTGCTCTTTAGCTGCGCGCGGCTTAGATCATCTTGGAGGCGTTACTGGACATTTTATCACGTTTTTTATTACGTAATTTTATTTTAGCTTTTTATCGGCGTAGTAAATACACATATATCCGTGCAAAGTTCCATCTTCCTAACACTAACCGTTTCGCGCTAAAGTGAACGTGACTGAACGGACATGACGAAGGGTTCCTTTACGTAGACTGCGGAACCCTAATAAAAGTAGCCTAAGTGACTCCTTATTACATTAGCTACCAATCAAAAAAAGTCCCGTCAAAATCGGTCCAGCCATTCCAGAGATTAGCCGGAACAAACAGACAGACAAAAGACAGACAACAGACAAAATTTAAAAAAAATGTCATTTTGGTGTCATGTATCGTATATATATTCATATACATGTAGTAAAAAATGCTTATTACAATATTAAAAACAGACACTCCAATTTTATATATTAGTATAGATAACATTTTGATACATTCTGTTCACTTTTCTCAACTCTATATAGATATAATTTTGAGCAAACAAATAAGTTGCATCATTGCACTTCTAAGCACCTGCACCGCTGATGGTATGATTGCTCCGAATCTTCCTCAATGCATATATTTTATAGATATTGCGTTATATTACATTTACAATAGCTAAAATATATATAATACTAGCTGATCCGGCAAACGTTGTTTTGCCATAGATGTGATTTCTAGCAATCATTTTTTTTAGTTCAATAAAAATAATTATCAGCTTTAAGTGTCGGGGTTATGTTTATAAACGAAATCGTTTTAAACAATAAATGTTTATTGCTTTAATCTTTAGTTTAACATATTTGTCGGTTTAACATAGCAGTGCCATCTATTGATTACTTACTCAATCCAGCGAAGTTGAATCGTAAATCTTGGTAACAGACAATTGTGACTATCAAATAATTATAGACAAATAATTTGCAATAAATTGCGACTATAATTAAAGATCTAAAATCCTATCTCTTAAGTTGGACCACACTGCCCCCGGTGGTTGGGGTGCGACTTTAATTTTAAATCGATTAGTAGTCTAGAGTCCTCGAGACATCTGACAGGATTTATATATATTTGGACTACAAAAACCAGACTCCTCGATTGTAAACCTTTGATTTTGAAACAGAAATTATGTCCGATTTTTGTAGATTAGCATATTAATTTGTATTTATTAGAAATTTACAATATTATCGTGTTTATAATAATATATATATCGTTAGAACAAAGCGAAGCGATTTATAACTTGTATTATTGGTGCTTACATCTTTAATTTAAGTTAATTTAATTGATTGTTTTATGAAAACATCAATTTTTACGTTGAAACATTTAGGGACTTTGAGTATATTGAATAAATTTGTATATTATCGTATGTGCATAGTGTGTTATCATCATCATCATCATCATCAGCCTACATTCGTCCACTGCTGGACATAGGCCTCTCCCAAGGAACGCCACAACATTCGGTCCTCGACCTTCCTCACCCACCCCCTCCCGGCTCCCTTCCCTAGGGGGGGGGGCCCGGGGGGGGGGGGGGGCCCCCCCCCCCGCCCCCCGGGGGTTTTTCCCCCCCCCCCCCCCCCCTTTCCCCCCCCCCCCCCGGGGGGGGGGGGGGGGGGGGGGGGGGGGGGGGGGGGGGGGGGGGGGGGGGGGGGGGGGGGGGGGGGGGTTTGCCCCCCCCCCCCCCCCCCCGGGGGGGGGGGGGGGGGGGGGGGGGCCCATAGTGTGTTATACAGATTAAATATTATCGTACATATACACTTTAGACTGCAAATGCCGATAACATTCCTTAGTCTTTGGATTGGAACTATGGAGTTTGTTATGTTATTAATCATTCAACAATCGTTAACTTTACAATTAATATTTTGATAAATTCTTAACTAACAATTTCAACATCAAAACTGAAAATAGATTGTAAATATGTACGGGATTGATAGGAATTAGGATTTAAAAAACTACGTATTTAATTATGGCGCGAAAGATCACATATTGTTAATGGCAGTAGCTGTTGCATGTCTTATATAGAGAAAGGTGACACTTACATAACGGATCGCACATTATCTACAGTGAAATATTAAGTTCAAGTTAATGTTAAATACTTCCGCGCATTCGCGGCATTACATTTTACAAATTTTAAAATTGTTTCTGATTTTCGGATTCTAAATTTAAGCCCGACAAACGCTCGCGGTTTATAAAATAGAATATTATAAAAGGCAATTATAATTACATTTTACATTTTCCTATGATTTGTTTACAATAAATTCAATTTCTATAATATATATTTTGTAATTTTTACAGTTATGAGAGTGGTAACCACGAAACTTTTAGTATTGGCCATAATATAAGAAAATGCATCGAATGTCTAGAACAAAAGTTATAGAAAATAAATTCCATCAATTCCTCATATTAAAACTAATATTTCTCTCTTGTCTCAACCTGTTATAAATGCTGACACCTGGAGAAAATAGCTGAACTTAGTGACTTCCTATAACGGAATGGTAAAAATAATATAAACTAATTCTTAATCAATTACGGTAGCTTAATTTTTAACCTTAGTTAAGACGTATTAACATAATTTACCATATGCATGATGGACTGGACCCTAGATAGTACCTTGCCGTGCATTAATGAATCGATGATTCTTTTCTCGTAGGAGTTCTTTGGGAGCTATTTGATTAATAGAAAAGGTAATAGATGAAAAAAAATATACTTCAAGTAAATTAAAGTAAATAATAATTCACTCAATTTATTTTTTTTGGTTCTGTAAGGCGAATGGAGAACAGCTAGGTAAAATAAAAAAATGTTATTATATACACTCAAATCCCAATTCGAAAAGGATTATAAATATATATTAGGAAAATAGGTTTTTCCCACGATGAAATGATTACAACCGTACTGATTGCACCTCGTCGTGACAAAATATTGCTTTGTTTTACTGAGACTTATTTGAAATTCAAATTATGGGAAATGTTCAGTTTGTCGAAATGTTCTCTTTTTACAAAGTCTTCGTTAAGAAAATCTAACATTCAATAGCAATTACGATTTATATATTTCGTTTCCATGCCAACTAAATTTAAGCATCGCCATTTTGTCGAAATTTGAGATTTTGTCAAATGACGTCATTGAATTGTTATCATCACGTTTAAGGTGCCGCCTTTTGTAACCTATTGTGTGGTTTGACTGAAACGTTTAGTGTACCCATAAAATTTGACAGATCTTGATCAAGTACGAGCCTGTATAAAGAGAATTTTAATAGTCATCTTGTTATGTCTAATGAGTAAAACGATGCAATAATGATTCCGTAAGCGATGATCGTGCTTCACACTCAAATATGACAAGAAGCTGGCTAAATCCAGAGCAAACAGTATAGTATAAGAGACGAATAACAAATTCCATATGGCATTATTTAAAAATACAAAATGTGAGTGATTTGCCCGAACATCCGAAATTCTTTTCAAAGTCAATAAAAGCAAGAATAAAAATGGAGTGTGCTGGTAAGTATGAAAGTAATCGAAGAAAAAATTAACTGTTAAATTTCTATTAATACTAACGCAGTTCACTCATTATTATAAACTCTATAGTCTTAAATGCTTGTATTTGACCTAGTAATGGTTGTGATCATCAATATATATCCATAATACACATAAACTTACTGTAACTTTTATTCAATAGTACAGTACTTTTTATTCAGTATAAGTTGAAGACAGGACAAGACTTTTTAAATAAATAGACTAAAGTGATAAGTAGCGTTTATGTTCGTAAATAGCTCTTAAGCTAACCGACAAAGACTAATGACTTGCCAAGATCTAGATGGAGCAAGACGAAATATAATCTAACTTTAATTGCGACGTTATTGATTCATTATAATGTTGTTATCTGCGGCCTTGAAGCTGTTAAAAACCACTTTAAGTAGGCTATTGCAAAAGTTTGAAATACTGATATTTTCTATAACGTTAACTTTGATGCCTTTATAATATGAATTCCTTTGTTCGCTATGGGGAATGCGGCATATACATTTTGATTTTTTATAGCTATTAGTGTAGTATATTAGTGAAAAATTAATATTTATTAATATTGGGACACATTTTACTAACGGTCGGTTAGTAGGTTGTTGACATATCAGTCCTCTCATGAGATCCTTATGATGCATTCATATGCTCGATATTACCGAGACTCAGGATATTATCCTATTGATGAATTTATCACTTCTAACCAATCTGTAATTGAAATGATAAGGGTACTATCCAAATTATTTCTTACATTTTATATAATATCCAAGCATTCCTAATACTATTTATTCACAAATTAAATGTTGATATCATTAATTTTGATTCATAAACTCTTTATTAATACAACAATCATTAACCTGGCATTAAATGTTGCAAAACAGAATTACGTAAATTAAAAACAAGCACATTGAAAGAGGTTACCATTTATTAAAATAAATAATATCTTAAAGTACTTACGCGAAATTGAAGGTATATATTTAATGGTAAAAGTTTTTAATGTCTGTATTTCTTTTTCATGAACATCATGTCGGGCTGTACTACTAGTGTTTATAGCACAAGAGAACACCATTACATTGCTAGCAAAGTATCTATATAAATAACTCCTTAGATTTTTAAACCCATAAGGAACACTTTCCTTGTAAAGTAATTGCATAATTGTAATGAAAATACGCGACATTCATAAGACACAGTTGCGGTTAGTTTGTGAACAATTTCGCAACAGCCTACTAACACATTGCTTATGAAATTAAGAATTCATTAAATCGAAAAGAGAAATTAATACCACATAGAAAATTTCTCGTTCTTAATACCTCTGACCTTCCATTTGTCATTATAAATGATTATAATGTTAACAGTTAAAAGTTATGTCATTATGACACAACCTCTGACCACCGTCGATAGTAAAAGTCCGGAAATACACGCGTTGAAATCGAAATGACTGTATAATGTGGTTTTCGATCGATACATCGACTTGTTTTTAAGACTCTATACTTTTTGAATGAATAATGTAGCAATGTATGGGGTTCTAATATTTAGATACTGTTAAATGAAGAGAAGGTATTTCAGACTAGCACTTTTTATATTAGGCATGTTTGATCGTATCTAAGACAGCATCGTAGAAATTTCAAAGCCGAGATATTGAAAGAGTTCAAATCGTTCTATAAATGTTCACACGATTTAGTATAGGTATTGGTTAGTTATTCGAACAAAGAGGAAAAGATGGTGTTCGATAATAATATAATTCTCTCGTCACATATATCTAATGAAATGTATTACTTCGTTAGTACTCATTAAAAATTCATAGAAACGACTTTTGTATCAATTATAGCAGAAATATACTACAATGTAAACTAAATTAAAACTAGGCTAAATACACACTTATTTAATGTCATCAATTCGCGTGTGAGACCAGTTTTTAAACCTAACACAGTGATGCACTCGGTTCGGTAGAACTGGAACTTACGTAACTGATATTTTAAATTGCAAGGAAATTATGAAATAAGACTCGGACTTCGCATTCCTTTCGACTTGTATATAATTGGCAAACATATCGTTGCTACTTAACCGTTTCTTGCTTAGATGGGAGTTACCGTAAAGTAGGTTCAGGAGTAAACAGCATCGTAAACAGATTGGAAACTGTTTGTAAAGCAAAAATCTGACCGGCCGAAGCTTCCCACATTACCAATGAAGCATGCAAGAAAAGAAAATTTCAGCGTACTGAAAGAGTAAAACTCAATGTCAATTTTACTCACTCAAAATCATCTCAATGATGACTTGTGAACATATCAATTACGAAGCTCGGTCTGAGATGAATAGCCTAAACATTTATCCTGTTTTATTAAGTTGTTACAATTTCATTCCAGCAGGTGTTGGTATAAAGAACAAAAAAAGAGACCTTAAATATTGATTCTAGTAACTAACTATGAAGCATACTCGTATGTAGGAGAGATATACATCAAATATGCGTAAGAACGAATGTAAGATATAAGGAAATATTCACATTGTAACGTCAAAGAACTATTTTAAATATGTAATCAACTTTTTTGGACGGCCATATTTTAATAGTCATATTCATTGTTTCTGTATAGTATACAAAATGTACAATTGCTATCTATCATAACGCAAGAAAAGAACTGTCGTTGCCCGATTTCACAATATCATTTATAATTAGCTCTTATGATAGCAGCGAGACGTAATAATTTTGAACCATTTCGTTTTCGCTGAAAATTTTACAAAGAACCGCTATATTATTTACGTAAACCATCAAGCCGCGAGGTTAATTAAAATATTTTTTACTTATTTAATTTACAGTTTAATATATTATACACAGCGTGCTTTCTTTTATTGTTAGGCTATGAATCTAATATTTAAATTCTGTATGAAAATCTCCATAGCTAATTCATATAAATATCTAGAAAGTCTACTACTTTACTAGAAATCAAATTAAATACATCATAGCGATTCATTGCGATTACGGTTCAACATTTTTGGACTGTTTGAGCTAATATGATCACGAAATTTCTGTCAATCGTCGTGACAGCAAACGTGACAACTTCGTGACGGCTTACTTAGTGCAGGTGGAAAAGAAAATGTATAATTAATAAGACTTTCTATCGCGGTTGTTGGTATCTATTACTTATACAGTCGCTTAAACGTTAACTGCTATCGTGTTTAGGAAAAGTTTTAAAATATATTAAAAACAATAACATTCAAGATTTATATTAAACTAGCTAATCCGGCAAACGTTGTTTTGCCATAAATATGATTTCTAGCAATCATTTAATAAATTAATCTTTATATGACACGTTCGTCGGTTTACCATAGCAGTGTCATCTATTGATTACTTACTCAATGCAGTCGGAAAAGTATCGACATTTGTTAGAATCTTTTGCATTTAACAGATAATTGTGACTGTCAATTAATTATAGACAAATAATTTGCAATAAAATAAAATTGCGACTATAATTAAAGATCTAACCTATCCTATCTCTTAAGTTGGACCAGACTGCTCACGGTGGGCCAATTTAATTTAAAATCGGTCAAATAGCTTAGGAGTCCATCGCGGACAAACATCGTGACAGGAGATTTATATATATTAAGATTTGAGTACATATTATATATGTGGGTCGATGGCGCGCGTCAACCGAAAGTAAGTTATAATTGAAGTAATTACATCAGAAAGCCCTCAGCTATTGTCTTTTTTAACTGTAGGATCTCTATTTGTGATATTGATAAGATAAAGATTAACTAAAACATATTCGACGAACAAATAAATTAAAAAATACATACAGCTTACTAAAATATAAGTTGGTTGGTTACATAAGCACACGGCAAAAGGTTGAATACCGGTCGTAAAACAAGTTTTTCATAATACGTGAAGTCACTCGATTTCTTTACTTAATAGGTTGGGGTTATTTGATACAATTAAAAAACACGAAAGCTTATTTACATCTTGGCATAGTAGGTACACCGTGCCCACTCAAAAAAGTCGCGGTACCGAATCTAAAAGGCTGAACACCTAGTATTTATACGTTTTGGGCTCTGACCCTACATATACCATATCTATGTTGTACCGGCGTGGCATTTACAATTTTACAAAAAGGGCTAACACCTTAAAAAAATTCTAACCGCAGTCCGTCAATGATTTATATTAAAAACAAGTAACGTCTTACAAAGACCGCTCTTTATAAATATCAATAAAATTGACAATCCTTTGCTTTAGTATCTTTTCTTCATATGTACCTTTTTGACTTTTACATAAATACTATGGTAGATAAGAATCCGAGTTTACCTATTATCACCTATTATTACCATTTCATTGTCGTAACAAAGTTCACGCGATGAAAAATCTGTAACAGCGTTGGTAGGAAAAGCTTGAGATGCGCGCGCGCCGCTGCTTAGTTCGGTGGTTAGCGGCCAGGCCGCGTGGTACTGTTACCTTTATATAATTTGACGCTTTCTGACGAGAAATTCATGTCAAATTGAGTGAAGCGTGCTTTATGGTTCTATTTTGGATGTTTTAAAGTCTATGGTAAGATTTTGACTTATTTAATGTACAATTGAAATTGCTGCAGAGTTTTTTTTTATGTTATAATTCTTTTTTTAAATTTAAAAGTAAAATTTCTTTTGTGAGAAATTTTCAATTAAATCCTCTTTTATAGCTTAATCGTTATTTTTAAAGTCTAATTTTTATTAATATTGAAAGAATAATAATATTTATTAATCATTATATAATATAAAAATTACTAAATAATATATATTAGATTCTACATTAATAAAGTAAAACGTTTACGTCATTCACAATAATTGTGGAGTTGAAATTTTGTATCCATACTTTCATCAATTTACATAATGTCATAATTTATGCAAAACTTATTGGTCTGTTGGCCGTGTGCAATGTTTGTAAACAAAATAAAATTATAACCTAGAAGATTTATTTTCTCTAATTCTAATTTTATAAAATATTCTATACAATGCTCCAAGATAAAAATAATAATTATTTAATAGTAGAAAGTGTTGAAAAAATTAAGTCACGGTATTATTAGCATTTATAAATATTACATATACTCGACTTGTAAAAAAAAGAGTGCATTTATTGTATAAAATGTAGAATAATTCAGTAATTAAGGATCCTCCTTCAATTTTGTCTTAAACAAATAGTTAGGATATAAATTATTATGCTTTTTAAAATGAAAAATTAATTTAAATATGCAATGACTATTAATATAAGAAATTAATTACACATAACAATTATATCATTTATGCCTGAATTTTATAAACGTACTCAACTTTCAAAACGAAATGGCGCCTTCAAGTGAAAGCTCACTTAACAAAAATTGACATACAATAGTTTAGATGACGTATAATATCATTGGAACTTTTACTTAATCAACTATTAATTTACGATATAAATCTGACCTACAATTATGGCAGAAGAACCTATAAAGTATTCGATACTTTTATTTATCTAATATAATAGACTTCAAAAGCATATCGTTCGATCTGATTTTGACGAGGCCTATCTGTTTTGGTTAAATTATATTATGGGCCTCACAAAGCCATCACATAGGTAGACTAATGACGTAAACCTTTTTTTAGTCGTCTTCGATAATTAGATAATTTTCCCATGTTTATTTTGAGCGCCAAGGCTAAAAAAAAATTTTTTTTTCCAGACTATCATCATTTGAACACTGAATCATGCATTTAAAATTTTCTTTGTGCTTAGCACCGATACTATTTTCAAATGAATTCAGCCGTAAAGTACATTTGTTTTTACATATTCAATCCTTCCGTTTTCTTGCAAGCGAGAACAAAAAAGCATGCGCAAACGCATATATAATTTTATTTCCACCGGGTGTAATTAATGCGTCGCTGCCGGCCCTCATCACTACTTTTTCTATGTAACTGTTTATTCCATTACGTTAATCGGTATTATGATAGTTGCAGTAGATATATTATATGTCTATTACGAAACTAAATATTATCGGAACAACGATAATAATTAGTTACGAAACGAAAACAAAAGCAAAATTAATATTTAGATTACTTTTATATAGTTAAATTAAAACTAATTTCTCTCAAATTAATTAATTATATAAGTTTCGTCCTCAGTATACATCCACGAAATACGATTTAAATAATAGTTACTTTATTTATTTGAAATAAGTCCATATGATTTGGTCAAAAACTAGATTGATGTATTGGATTCGACTCTATAGGAAACTCATTAGCTAATTTATATTATTCATTCAATATTGTAATATTTTCAGCTAAGCAAAACTGTAACCTCATTAATGAGGGGAATTTTCAGTAATAGTTTAATTTAACGGACAGTTAGTGTTATGAACCGTTAACTCGCAGGTTTCATTTACAAGCGATTCATCACAGTAAATGTTATTTTTTAACAAGTTATTCCAGTAACGTTAATATTTTTAATTTTAGAATTATGTCTCAATTTAAAAGTTATAAAATTTTAAAAGTCGTTTATACGCATTTTAAAATCACAATTTTGCTGACTTTACAATTCACTACATTTATTAATAAACTTTATTGTGTTATGCGCTAAATTAAAAAATTCTTTAATATATAAAAAATATAATGTTCAGAATTCAAAGCAATTTATCTTTTATAAGCTGAGCAATTCCTCCATAGTCCATAACGGGACAGCGAGTCAGCGAAGGCGGGATGACACAAACCACAGACTTCATAAAGATGTCGTTGATTACCATACTCCGATCGTAGCTGTACATCGCGTGCCTTTCCGTAATATTAATTGGTTTATACTATTCCTATATCGGTCACAAACCGGTGCAAAAGGCATTTGCAATTTCACTCACTAAAGAAATATTAAACTCTATGCTACTTTAAATGTAGACAATAAATATGGAATCTTCAACTAAAATATCATTGATTGTAGTTACAGTCATAATATTCTAATGAGTATTTTTTTGTTTATTATACTGTGTATAATATTTAATTGCTGGCGTTAAAGCTGTTCAAATATAAAATTGTAGGAATATGCGGTTTATTATTATTTGTCGTGAAGAAAACGTACCAGAAACAGGGAACTGTTATAACCTGATAAATTAGTATATTTAAAATCAATAAAACAAAAGATGAATCCTAAATTTGTATTCTAAATTATTAAACCGTTCAAAATCAAATTCGGAAGTTGTAACCGACACGTGTTCGAAAAAGTGATTAGAAACAACTTCATTCAATAAATTAATTTAAATCGCAACTTCCATTTTCCAAACCGAACTGAAACTTTATTCGATTTTTAAAATTATCAATTGCAAGTCTTTTCTTATTTTGATTGTGTTTATTTTGATATGTAAAAAAAATATTTTGGCGTTTTTTTGAATTTAGAATTACTAGCGCCATTTTAACCATAGTTAACGTAGAGCGTTGTAGTGTTTAATGAATTCAATATTATAATATTTTTATTACCAACATTTAAGGAAATGTTATCTGTTACAGGTACCCATCAAGCAGAAAATGAAAATCCACATATTCCGGACATACTTCTGTGTCTAACTGTGTAGTTATGTGTTTGGACATTTTGTGAAAATGTGCCTTAAAGTTACATCTGTTTTAGTGCTTACATCGGTTATTGGAGCAGCAGTATGTAAGTATTATTTTAATTTATGTAACGAAAGCTTAACTATTGTTTATCTTACAATAGAATCTTATTTCTTAATTATTTTCGTTTTGGCACCGTCAGTGTTTTATACATACTATTGATTAGTATTTAAAACAACTTTCGTATATAAGATACATAAAATTAAAAATTTTACATATTAACACGTATGAATTAGCTACGAATTATCGTACTTACTCTGACAATTTGACGTTAATGTTATATGATAATGACATATAACACGCAATACACTTAAGTGGCGCTTTTATGTGGTGTTGAAATTAGTGAATATTATGGTCAAAAGTTCACAACACTTTCACACAATTAAGTGAGCCAATTTCTTCTTTCTCTGCATAAGTTTTTATAAGAAATATATATAAAGCTGAAGTGATGCATTCTATATGGAGTGTGTTGTAACTAAGACGCGTATTTCTTGCTAGTGGAGTAGTTTATGGTTTTGTACTCAAAGGGTTAAAACGGGAACCCTATTCCTGAGACTGTATGTATCAACATAAACCCTGGTATACAGTTAAATTTTCACAGACGATGTATTTATGTCGCTGTTACGAAAAATCCTATAACAGATATAGAATAAGACATATATAATAAATAACAGAATAAGATTAATATTTGAAACAAATAATTTTTAAAGTAATGGAGCCCTTCGTGCGCGAGTTTCACTTGCTTTTAATAATTAATCAATCAAATTGAATTCTTACAAATTATTTGTTAAATGGAACACTACATGAAGTAAACTTCGTTATTGTTAATTAAAATTATCTACACTGATAGCAGTCAGTATAACTTGTTATGATATTAAAACACTTCAAGTGTTACTGACAGTATCCGTAATCGAATAATTTTTTACATAGAAATTCTTCATAATTATTACACGTTGCGTCGCGTAAATGCGAATTAAATGAAACATTATTCTAATTATGGTCAAAAGTTCACGACTTTCCAACTTTCTCCCTAGCGGAACGTATTTGTAGGAAAATGATTTGGTTTCTGATAATTCAAGATGCTTTGTTTAGGTTTTATGAGGCCTGAGTAATAGTGGTGCCGTGACACCGTACTGCGCGTGATACCATCAATATGAGAATGCTCGTTATACATAATCGTGGTACGTCGATCGACTGAAGACGTGCTTTTTATAAATACGGTAGGTTTTAACGTTTTACGTTGTATATTTTTGTGCAAGGTTTTAGATTAAAGTCACTTGGGGTTCCATTTTGATCTTTCTCAACATATTTTAAATATATAGGAAATAGACGGATCAGGCATGTATTGCAATGTACGGATTTCTGACAGCTGATTCACAGTGTAGACGACTGTGAATTTGTTTTTATTGCATTTATTCTGAATTTCTCTCGCCTAAAAATCTATCCCTGGGTTACTGAATAATAGTCTTATTTTGAATAAAGAGCTTCGTTGATTTTCAGCGGTTTCACAATCTTACTCGTTCAATACCCTACTTACTCTGCTTACGAGCGTCGCATTTGAACCGGCATCGTCCATTAATTTATACGCGTAGTATAGCATCCACTACGTAAATTTCAAGTGTTTTAAATAATTGACGAAGGCACGTGATGAGGCGGAAGCTATAATAATGTCCATGCAAATAAACCTGATACTGGTCATGCCTACGTTTCCGCAACATGTGTCTGCTGCGGAAATCTATAAAAACCGATATCGTTCCAATACACAGCACGAAGATTAACCCGCCAAACTACAAGGCAAATTTCTGTTTCCTTTTAGGGAAAATGAATAGGTTCAATGAGTGTTAAACAAATTATTATATTTGAGGATGTATTTTTTTCATAAGTATCTTTACAACTTATTAATACGTTATAAGATAGAACTTAATTAACTAAACACTTACTTAACTTATAGAGTCTAATATTAACACTAGACATATATTTCTATCTATATATTCAGTTTTGACCTGTCTTTTTTTATGTGTGGCATTATCGAACCCCGCGACTCCCAAGCGATACAAACGTATGTCACGGCAGTGGCCTCAATTTGTATATCTCACGGTTCAACTTTGTAGAGCGAAACTGATCTCCATCATAATGACATCTGTCTAACCACAACCTTTTACTGCCAGAGACACGTATTTTGTTAATTACTGACATAGTTTGTTATTACTTAATTATTTTAACTGCATATGCTTTTGAAGTTTTGTCCCAACCGGCTATACGCCACCGTTGTACACATACCTACTGAAAATGCCTAATTCTTAACTTGAATAATTGCGTTAGGAAGCTTCTATTATACGCAAAATCACAAGGTTAAATGGTCATTTATTTTTAATAACTAAAGAAAAGGTTAAAAAACAATGAACAACTCTTTCTTCTTTTCGTACATATGTACGTGCTTCATATCAATTATGGAGTATTTAACATAAAGAAATATAACGGATATAGTCACAACCACCCTCAATCAAACGACTGACAATCTTTATTATTTAATATACTACAGACGATAAGACGTGTTAAACAAATTAGTAATTTTTCTAGTGTTTTTACACACTAAAATAACGATAAACATTTAATTGACCGATTAATACAGGATATAGTTTTCCTTTGAATTCCTGCATAATTGACGTTTTTAAATAGTTTTTTTCCGGTAATTAATATGTTTTCGCTATTAAATATTTAAAAAACAAAAATTAAAAGGAACATAAGAGTATGACTTAGAATATGAATTTTCACATCGTCTCTTTCCCTAAAGAAGTAGTATCCGTCAATCTTTTAGGTTATGGTACAAATGCATACTTTATATCTTTCTCACAGGTAGTTACATTCGTTACAGGTGGATATTATTTTTGTGACAAGAGGAAAGTGTTATATTCTTACGAGTTTACTAATTAATCTAAACATAAATAGACTAACAGAATAATAGTCTACTAATCCCCATTCAACATTTTCACTCAATAGATTTCTAAACCATGCAATTAATTAAAGAAAACGCATGACACCTCGCTTTAAATATATCTGTATTTAGTACCTTATGTAATTGTGATAAAGCTCTATTTATATTCAATACATTCTAGACTAGAGTTCAACTTAAACACAAATTGAACTCTAAAGAATAGTAAAAGAAGTGAAATCAGATTACTTAAATGATGTTTAAGTATTCGATTTAATATGAGAATCTCATCCCTATGAACGAACAGTTAGAGCTCAAATTGGCTTCTATGCGTGGCCAAAACTCAATCGTGAGATGTGCCAAAGGCATTTTTCTCATACATTGTATTGCGATTTCTTTGCTTGTATTGTGGAAATATTTCCGGGACATAATTGCAGGTTTGTGGGCTATGAATATGACACTTTCCTTATTAGATTTATGCCGCTTTGTATTTGATGATTTTGATTTACAACATATTTCATTATTCCCTTATATTTACTTGCCCTTACAGTTACCAATCTTAATGAATATTATCATAAGGGTCTGTTTGATGAATAATAATTTTTCTACTCACTTGAAATAAGTGACAAAGGCTAGACAAATAAGAGGTGGCTACACCAAACTATATTAAAATTTATGACGACCTATTTTTATTCATAATAATGCACTGGGCTTAAAACTTTATATAACTGAAGTGGTTAGATGCTAAAAACTGTAGACTTTAGTTTATACAGTAAGAGCAAACAAGTTTTCCGTCTCGGCATAAGTTAGTGGTGTCAATTTTTTTATTAAATAATACTCTTACACTCCAAATACGTTTTAGGATACACGTCTAGGATGTTATTTAGCTTGTTATATAGAGAATAATTAAATTCGGTCGCCTATTTTTATCAAGGTTGAAAAAGCTCAAGATTATGATAATCGTATACCAAGGGTGTAGAAATATGCGGAACGAGCAAGGTATTTGCAATTTCTCGGATGTAAGAAACATGTTCACACGTGCGCTCACAGGCTTCCCGTGTTTTTGCTGGGTTCAATGACCCTGCATAGCGGTAGATGTAGACCTAGGTGATCTCTTGATATTGATGCTAGAGAGGAAAAATTGAAGGAATGCAGGCATCGACGATTATTTTTAAAGAGATATTTCTAAAAACCTACATTCACAATTTAAAGTTCGCTTGTACATTGTAGTATACACGCTAGTTAGTTCATATAATGACAATTACATTTACTTCTAAAATTACGCGAATATTACATATAACTTATTTGAATAATTACTAAGTATTACCATGATATTGCAATTCGCCCTATAATTGGCTTCTGGCTTTAAAGTGGCCACTGAAAAAATGACCAATATAAAATCATATTAGCCATATTTTATTATGGTGTCAAACTTCTATGCTGCCAATTCGGAAGGACACTACCCGATCGGACCTACCATTCTCGATGCTATTGGCTAGTTTAAAACTATAGTATTTCAAGTTGAAACTGTTCATTGACTAAAGAAACATATCATAAAAATTGAACCGATATTTTCTATGAAACTAGAGACCTGGAATTATTTAAATAGTGTTTAGTATTTATGTTTGTAAATCTATAAAAACTTTTAGCTTTTTTAGAACGTTTAAGATGGGATTAATATTTTCTTAGTCATTATTATTAACGATATTAACTATATCTGATGTTGGATTTATGATATTAGCTAAACAAATAAAAATAAGAGTGCTTCAAGAATAAGACACTAGTGATCTTTAGGCATGTTTTAAGTCCAAATACCAACCGCAAACGAAAGACAATAACATAATCTGTGGTTAATTATGCAACAAATTAAATCATAATCTGTGTTAGCGGAAATAATCACGACGTACGAAATTGAGAACAATGACGGGAATATGATACAGTTATATAATGTAAATGGCATGAGTGTACCTTTACGATAATCCAATGCTTTCATTTCGATCTTTCGATTTCGTCTGACTTATGTAAGATGTCGATAAGAAGCAATCAACGTAAATATCATTGAACGATTCAGTCAGAGCTTAACCAAAAAATATCGATATATATGATTGATATTTTTCCTGTTCAGGCTAATATAAATAAATTATCAGTAGTCCCCCAAACAGGTGATGTTGTGGGTTTGTGTATAAATCAAATTTATCCGGTCGATATTAGGCATTCTGTCTGCATTGACAATTTAAACCTTTTGCTATCAATTTCAGAGATATCGTTTCCTTTATAAAACTGTTTGACATCTAAATAATTTAGAGATTTTTAGTCCAGAGTCATAACTAATCGCTAACAATATTATGAGACAACCAACTTTTTAGATAGTTGTGAACTTTTGAGACAAAAATTTTGCACTTTCTCTCTCTCTCTCTCTTTACTCGTTGCTTACATTTTATTATTTAAGTGTAATTCTTTTGAGTAATAATAACAATAAGCTTAATTTATTGTTAAAAGTGCATTAATTATTTCGAAGTACATTAGATGATTACATTATTTAATACACATTTCCTTAAAAAAATCTTCCGGTGTTTAATGTTTATTAAATGTAAGCTAGGTCACAGACATGAATAAAATTCCCACGGACGAGAGATTGCATTCTAATTTCTTTACAAGCATCTTAGTGAGTCTAAAAGTATTAATATGGTGTGGTCAGGTCTCAGTGAAAACGAAATGGCACGCGCTCAAAACCGGTATCAGAAGTGATTGAGTGAAGACCATACCGAGCCACCGGTCGAGACTAACCCCTATCTATATAGAGTATTCTTAAGGAAAGTTCATATGAATATTAACAAGTTTTCTTTACTTGCTAATTTACTTAAAGGTTCCACAAACAAAAGATAAATTTATAGTAACTAAATTTTTTCATAATATTGTCTTTACATAACTATTACTCATTTAAAGAAAAACACTTTGTTAACGGATTAAGTTATGTATTTTACAAGATTTAAGTATATTATATTATTTTTAAAATTTTTCCGACGTTTCGCGTGCTTAACAGCGTGCGTAGTCACGGACCACGGTAGACTGAAGACAAAAGGTGTTAATTGTCAAAGTAAGTGTCGCAGCTGCAGAGAGGTGTATATGTTATCTATATTCCGGTTTTAGTCGATATTTTAAAAATAATGTAATATACTTATATCTTGTAAAATATATAACTTCATCCGTTAACAAAGTGTTTTTCCTTAAACTCAATTTCTCACTGAATACTGCACTCATAAAGGAGACTGTACGTAGTAATAAAAATATTAATTTTTATCCTCTTACCAGTGTAAGCGGAGCTCGATTAAGTTTATTATTACATTAACTGATGGATAAATTGCTTCAATGACGTTATCTCATTAAGTATAGATTTAATAACGATAATTGTATAGCGAAGTAATAATTTTGATTTTTTTCCTTTCTCTCGATCTAATACAGTATTTTGATATATGCCAACGCAAAATTGACGTTCTAGTTAAAATTCCTGTTAAAGTAATTGCTATTTGTTAGATACATATTTTGGAGTTTTTTAAACTGGTTTTTGTACTATTTATTGTTTATAGAATTATTTATGGGCAAAAAAGTGAGATGTTAACCTAATCTTAGAATCATCTAATCAAAATAATAAATTGTTAATCACATAAATTAATAACTGTGTATTCGTCACAAAATACTTTAAATATATAATAGGGCATTGTAACATAATGCCCTTTTTAGTAAAAGTGACCACGGCTGGAGATAATATAATTAAAATCAGCATCAACTTGATATGTTAATGGGAACTTTCCATCACTTTCCAACGTCAGGAAATAATTACGCAATGACTTTGAGATAGTTCCTTTATGTGGATTTCCTGACATTCGACTACCATGGAATTCAAGTTGGAAATGTCTAAAGAAGGACGCCCAACCTACCAAAATGTTGTATATACAGCCTTGTAGCCGAAAAAGCTCATTTAAATTTGCTACTCCGTTTTATTTTTAATATTAACGAAGTATATTTTTGCAAAGCTTATTCGAAAATGACTGAATTAAGTAGTATTTACAATTTAAATTGTACAATAACAACAAATACTTAGATTAACTATACAATATCTACGACGATTTTGCGCTGAGAAAGGTAAAATATGAAGTTCGTTTAAAAACAAAATTAAAATGTTAAAAAGAACAATAAATTTCTACAAAATGTTTTTACAACAAACTCAGTCAATAAGAAACGTGTCTCTGAGATTATTCCTGCTTACTATAATCAGAGAAAACTGTAATTCATAGCTGCACAAAAACTCGATATCCCTAATGATAGATCTAGCCCTTCTAA
This sequence comes from Pontia daplidice, assembly GCA_963693355.1. Lineage (NCBI taxonomy): Eukaryota > Metazoa > Arthropoda > Insecta > Lepidoptera > Pieridae > Pontia > Pontia daplidice. The sequence goes on from CAVNZL010000019.1 coordinate 2,265,821, forward strand.
CCGCCTTGTACTGTTATCTAAGTCTGTAATTTAGGTATCACCTATAAAAGTTGTTTGATATCTAATATATCTAGTCTAACTTGTTTTAATGTATGCCAATTTTGCCGTTAGCAATAAATTAGTTGTAGCAAATTCTTTATTAATTATATTCTGTGCAAAAAAAAAATGAACAGAAAGGAAGATACAGTCAGTCCGCGAATGTGGATAATTTTTCTTCTCAGGGCTGTTTCTAAGTTCCCTCTGTTCCAAAATATATAATTTATATGTAAGCCAGGAACAAAAGCAAATTGTTTTTCCATTTATTTAGGAGAGTAGTAGAATAGATACGAGTATTAAGCTCATTTTGAAACAAAGAACCCTAAACCAAAATTAAACATGGATAAAAATAGACGATCGTTCAAATTATAGGTACCTATTAATCATTTTGATGTATGTAATAGGCAAATTGCACTCCTCTCAAGCACAATATACCTACATTAATGATTATACCCATCTTGATATAACAACAATGAGAGTGTGGTGGAATCTCAAAATCTTTCCCAAGTGTTTACCTTCAAAGATAACACAATAGTTTGTTTAATTACTAGTATCATGTTTTAACGCCGCGCCGTGAGCTATGGAAATGCTTAAATGAAGGCCAAAATATAAATGCCGTTTTGTGTAGACCCTTCAAGGCACTTCATCTGCTTTTCTTTCAGCGTACCATGTACCTAAAAGCCTAGGTTGTGCCACGAAACTAAAATGTTAAATCGGCAGGTAATTTTCAACCCATACACTTTTTTTTCTTTATACCAAGTTCTCTTATTTGTTCAGTGCCTTCTATAAATAGTACTAATTAACTATGTATTATTTTTCTTAAGATTTTAAGTCATCGCGGATTACTATTTTCCAATCTTATAGTTTCGAAAATTGCAGCCATGCTTGGTTGGATGAGGCGTGATGAGCAATGCAATATTTGCGTAAAACAATGCCCGTACCGAATCGAAACCATAATGACACCATCAATTTCTGAAGTTGGGCAAGATGTCAGGAAATTCATTTTACGATGATTTACGACAATCGTAGGAACTGTTTCCTATGATGTTGTTGTCACTGCTTTTTATAAAGATAAGTAAAATAGTGTCTTCAAGTCATACACGAAAAGGTTAAACATGTGTATAGGTATATAATGAAATTTTGTTACCCTCAAATACTCTATTTAATGTTTATATAAAAGCAGCTTCTTTTGTTTCGTTTTGAGATAATCCCAAACTCATACGATGTTAACTTTTAGTATATATCTAAGTTACACATTAAAGTTCGTAAGGTTGCAATACTAAGATGCATTTTACTGCATACAAGGAAGAACTACCTCATACAGTTAGCTGCAGCAAAGTATAACTTTTTGTTGCTCCACTATTAAGATCGTGAATAATTGTATACAAATACCTTTGTAACCGTTAACCGGTAATTACAGGGTTTATTAAAGTTGTCACGGTTCATCAAGATAGATATTTTATTGAAAGTATTATTGAATGTGCAGCCAACCAAAACTGTAATAGCCCTAATCTGTTGATCAAATATACAGCGGGCATTTGACATAATTATGGTCATTGCTTAGGAAGCTTAACTGCGGTTTGAAAGTTAAAATGGACCACAACTCACCGCTACCGTTTTATTAAAAACTTTAATTAGATATTCGTGATTGGAAAGCTGTCTTGTTGTGAAGTAAGAAACATATTACAGATGTATTATACATTATGTATTAAACACAAAATAGGACTATATATAGGTTGTTCTAATTTGAACACAAAGATTAATATTACGAAATTAACATCATATTTTTATTTTGTCGTTTAATTTCAATGTTGTATTTGGTGGTATTCGGAAAATTCTTCAAATCAAATCAAATCAAATCAAAATATCTTTATTCATTTAGGTAAACATGTACACTTATGAACGTCAAGATAAATAAATTAATCATAATTAAACTTCCTAAGTTGATGGTTGATTTAATATTTTTCTTACATTGTAACGAATTTTTTTTCCATTACAAATAGGTTTCCTTTTTCATTTGTTATTCTGAAATTAAATCTAATCGATACTACTAATACATATAGAAGCTATGATTGTTATGATTAATGAAAATGACAACGTCATTATGTTCGGTACCCCTAACTAACAGTAGTAAGTATCTGAAAAAATAACTATATCAATGAATTTACTTTACTTTATATGTTATAAATTACGGTTAGAATATCCTCATATGCACATATCAAATATATACCGAGACCTTCAAATCCCAATATAAAACAATTAAATTTCCCACGTACCAGTTGCACCAATCAATCTATTTTTTACCTGACAAGAGAATGAATGGGACAAACGGTTTCTCAACGAGACTTACTGCTGACTTTACTATTGCTTGATTACTAATTAAAGACTGTTAAATAGAGTTAACTTTTTTAAAACGATTATTTAACTTATATCCTCAATCCAGGCTTTTTTGGAATCGTTTAGACATAAAAAAAGGAAATTGATAGTGCTGACTTGTGTTCTCCATCAGAACCGCCACGAAATGTGTGATCTTGAGGCGCGCGTAAGTTATGAGCTCACGATTATACCGGCCTCATCGTTTATGATTTATCATTTCTCCGGTTCATCGTAGACACGCGAGATACGTCATGATGTTACGCTACCAATCACAATCGCACAATACGTCTCGCGTACGAATTTGTGTTATGTTCTAACGAAACTTTGATTCAACGAATTTATTATAACTTGCTAATGAAGTCGACCAATCAATTTCAGGTTGTAACTTCTATCCGGTGGGGGAGTACCTCAGATTCGTGAGGATACCAGAGAACCTGCGTGTCGGCGATGAGGTACTGCAAGTGGAAGTTCATCCCAGGTATGTAATATACCATACTATGTTAATACTATTTGATAATTGTGTTGAATAAACACTTTTTTGTGTTGTTTAAGAATTAATCTTTTTATATCAGCAAGTATGCGTATATCATTAATATTAGACTAAAGAGTAATCATATTTGGTTTTCATATAACACGCTATTCCTACTTTACTAACAGCAAAAACAATTTAAAGGATCGATCACATTACATAAATAATTAATTTATTCATATTAGATTACTTACTGTGGATAGCTAGAATTAATAGCTTTGATCAATGTGTCTTTGACACGTGATGCACCTAATGATCTTGTTATATATTCACAATTGTGTAATGTAAGTTTGGGTATGGAAAAAGAAAATTCAACCATATTTATGTAATGTATCTGCACAGAGTCATGGATTTTTTTCTAACAAACTAATCATAATTTATGATAATAACACCTCTAAAACTTCAGCAGCGTCAAAACCCTAATAGACAAATCTACAAGCAATATTCCGCGAAAAAAACCCACAACCACTCGACGCATGTTTCTCCCCGCTGGCTTCTTGCAGATTGGTCTATTAGAGTTTTGTACTATGGACTTCCGCAAAGTAACGCCTGATTCTATTAATTATTTTAACCAGCTTATTTCATCACTTTTTAAATATTTATATAGGATTGAATATTCGCATCATTTTTAATGTTCTTATAAAATGGTTGAGAATCAAATCTCTTTCCTAATTTGTGACATCTCTTATCGAATAGTAACAGTTTAAGTAAACATAATAGGTTGCTTTAGCATACATTTCTACGTGTCTCCGAAAACAGCGCCAACTAGTTTCTGTAAAACGCCTGCAGATGGTGCTGTTCCATATTTCATAAGCTTCTTGTCTTATTATCTATTAAATTCTTTAATCTACGATTTATTTAAGAAAATGCTAAATATATTTAAAACAATATTTATATACAATAATATTACTATAAAAACTTGTACAAATATTACAATTCAAAAATAATTTAAGCCAATTTTCATTTCCAGAAAAAACCTGGTCCTCCAAGCAGTGGATCGCGAAGAAGATGCAGCGTTGTTCACCTACCGGGATGTGAACCGGACACACGTGGCTATTGTGCTGGCGCAGAGTGTTGAACATCTGGTGGATTCTGATTCACCTCATAATGTGGTCAAGTTTCGACTTGGCTGTGATTTTGATGCGGGCGATGATTTGGTAAGATCTCAAATGAAATCAAAAATCACAAATGGTTAAATTCTTTATACGTCGTTTGAAAAAGCCCTGCCCCTATTTTAAATTAAATATTTTAAGAGAATTAAAGAGTTCATCTTACGGTGAAGGAAAGTAAAGAATGTTAAGAACAAAACAACCTATAACATAAGGGAGCGTTAGTGTTACTATCTTTGTATATGAAGATCAAAATAAAATAAAATATCAAATATATAAATGAAAATATACGGTTGTTATATCAGTTGCGTCATATTGAAAGTTTTCCAGTCCGTATAACTTTCTTAGTTGGAAAATAATATGATACTATCGTGTTCGTCTATCTTTCTATGTCACTGTTTAATATTTAAGGACGCCTCTTGTAGCTATTAAAGCGTTTATTCCAATGAAACCATTATTACACAAAAACATTGCTTAAATACCAAAGGCAAAGAAGTCCAAATAAATATAAAGTCGTTACAAATATTTCTCCCTATTCCTGATCCACGAGTATTTTACGACTTGGGAACAGATTGAGCTTGTTATTATTTTCTTACTCCGAACAATATTTATAAAATAATAGGCAGGAAGTAATATTGCAAGTAGGCGGCAGTAACGCAATAGGGGTGAAACACTTTCATTTTTACATGTCTCGTAAAACCAGATGTATTTTAGATGAAGTCAATGAACTAAATGTAAAGATGTAACAATTCTAGAAGTGGCAGTGTAAATAATGAATAATTATTCTTTACTTATTGATTATAGTTATTGAAATAATAAAGGAATTCTTTGTAATAAAGGAACATATAATTATTTTCATTAGGTCCATTTTTAAATGCTTCGATAGATAGTATTTTTTTAATAGAAGATAAAATTTCAGCGCATTCTTAGTCATGAAGATGTCTAACTTGCTATCTAGATTGATCGTTTAAGGGAAAACTATGATTGGATGTTGTATTTAATATTTGTTCCTTGCATAATTCGTTATAAAACTTCGCATATAGGCCATATTAGGTTTCTAAGTGTTGTAAAAAAATTATATATATGGTAAACTTCAAAAGTCTAGTATTATATATATAAATTTTCCTTTTTTAACGGCTACCACCACAAAAATGTTAATGTACAAAGCTACTCGTATGTTTATATAATGTGTTATAATTCTATACAGCGTTGTAGTAGAAAGTTTGATATTGCTTTATATGGCAATTTATTAGGTTAATTTTAAAACCCTTGTTTCACTAACTTTATTTATTAAGGAATTGTTTTTGTTAATATCCGTCTGTGATATTTAATCATACGTAGCGTTATCGTGATTTATAACGAGTATGATAAAATAAAAATCACATCCAGAAACTTAGCATGCGCGAATATGCGTACACGGTGTTTACGTCTGTACTCGAACATTTGCATAATTGCTTTCAGGACCAAAATAGTATTGACAATTTGCTAATAAACGCCCTGAGAACATGTGTACGAAGAATTGATAAATTTTCCGCTGTTTTACGACGGAGTTTACTCGCAACTCAATGTCAAAGAATTGCTTTGATATTTTCATTTTATTTATAGCATACTTGTTTTGATATGTACGGGTGTATGTGAATTTTTTTGAATATAATTAAAATTGAAATTAAGCTTTATAATATAGTAATAGGTACCTTTACATTTTTGTCATGAAACGTTTTAGCAGTTCATTAAACTTACTTTCGAAGTTTCTATTAATAATACTAATTCCTCTAACTGTTTTAATACTTAAATAGATAGAGTAATTACCTCCTTGCCCATATCCCTTTCTCTATCGCTCGGTCACCCGAAAAGATCCACAATTATCGGTAAAAATCTAGCTACTTCTCATTCGATTTCAGTTTGTTTATATTAAAAAGTGAAAAGATTCGATATAAATGGAAATGTTGACAAAAGGATATTGTGATATTTTCGTTCCGTCTCAATAATTGAACTAAAGCCTTCTAGGTTGTTGAAGCTTCTCTTAAATGTCAGACGTTATAAATATCATAAGCATAGTGCAAATTGACCTTTGTCTTATTATTTTAAGCTAATGTTTCTCTGTATGTAATTTTCCTGGCTATAATGTACGTCTGTATCACTATATTTTTTTTAATAATGGATCAAGTTTTAATCATTTTTTTAGCGTCAATGTTTTTGGGGTTTAAGACTTGAGAGATTCCTCACGATTCCTTCCTTTATTAGTCAAGGACATATTTAGAATAAAATGATCACCTTAGGTATTTCAGCCTAGCCTAAATATATGTATGTTTGTGCATTGGTTTCTGTGTTCCCGTAGGAAGTAAGTTATTAAATAATGCTACAGCATGTAATAGCTATAGAGGACACGTTGCATTAGGAATGTTTACTGATCCATGGAACGATGTTTTCTACCAAATGACGTGAAAGGGCTGTGGCTGATATGGTGCAGTGCGCTTTAAAACTTGTGAAAGCAGCATTCTAAAGCGACATGTTTTTTAGGTAGAATTTTTGCTTTTGTGACAATGGACGATAGTAGCCATATTTTTACGTTATTAAATATAAGATCTTACTATAATATACCTGTTAAATAAAATTATTACTACCTCCTGTTATCCAATTCCATTCTATATACATTTTCATTATTATTTACAGTAGTCTTTTTCTGAATTTTAGTGTGTGATTTCAGATCTCTGCGTACCTATCTGTGACGGTGTACATTGAAGACGTGAATGACAACGTGCCCATCTTTCTTGACACCCCTTATACTGTCACAGTTGATGAACTAACGCCACCAGGTATGACCACCACCACTTTTATTCATAAAATATTTTTATAAATTCTGCAAGGGTCTGTCCATAAGGTAAATTGGCGGTCATATAGAGTCCGCAATCCAGGAACAGAGTTGTTTTTTGATAAAAAAGTATTTGTGTAGAATTTATATAATAGATTTGAAAAATTTTCATATAATTAAACATTTTTGTAAAATAATCTATAAATCCAGGATTAACCATATTTCGCGGCATCCGCGCCTTTGACCGTGACAAGCCTAACACTCCAAACTCAGACGTCCAGTACAGCATCGCAGCTGGTGACGAGGGCCACCGCTTCACCTTAGAGAGCTCCCACAAGCCTGGCCTCGTGTTGAGGAAACCCCTGGATTTTGATACTGGAGATAGGGAGTTCTGGTTAACGGTGACGGCTTCTGTAAGTTCTCATTTCAATGTCAGTAATTACTGTTTTTCCTTATTACATTAATATCTTAATATATCAATGCTTACAATACGCTTGAAAGAGAACATCTTCATCATCTTCTCGAAATTAATCTACTTAATAAAGATTCATATTTTTCATATCTAGGCAACATCTGAATATCTTTGTTGAATATATAGAGTATAATCCGGAGAACATGGGTACGATTCCAGCGAAATAAACATTTCACATTAAAAGGAAATAGACTGATCATTTGAGTGCCTTTACTTTTGCCTTTATCTGTTTAGAATTTGTTTACAATATGAAATTGTTATAATCTTCATTTCAGGATAGAGGATCTCCGCCCCGAACTACAAATACCACGGTGCACATCTTGGTTCAAGACAATGATGATCTTCCGCCCAAATTTACCCTCGATGTCTACAGGACTAAAATACCTGAGTTTTATCCTATCTTGGTAAGTATTATGAGTTCTTTATTTTCTTCCTTATCTTCTTAACTAACTGTTAAACTTTGTTTATTTAGATAATAAGGGGCAAACGGGCACGAGGCTCACCTGATCGTAAGTAATACCGCCGCCCATGAACACTCACAAGTGCGTTGCCCGCCTTTAGCTAGCAATGAACCAAACACACTGAATCTTCAGCTTTTATATGGGTAAAGATAACATACGCTTACGTTACGTTACGTTACGTTTTATTTTCGGTGTATTAAAAATTATAATGAACTTTAATCATATTTTATTTAGATATAAATACATCTTAACAAAATATAAATATAATAGAAGATTCCAACTTCCGTTTTTATTGGTCCTTTTATTTTTGCTATTTACAGTGAATATATTAATAAAAATAACTTACATTACCAGGGAAAAAGGATACACCAGGAGCTTACGTTTGATCAAGCGATCCGCGCGTTTGACCAAGATACTGGTGTGGCTGCACCCGTTCGATATGAGCTTGTCTCCGGCAATGAACGACGGCTCTTCACCCTTAGCCCTCTGAATGGAAGCCTGTTCTTGGAGAGAGAGATTGATCTGGATGCTGAAACTGCTCTCCCTGGTGAGGAATATTTCATCTTGATGTTTAAATTGGAAAGTCCCACTAAGTCTGTGAGTGTATCAACATCTACATATATAAGTTTTATTATTGCTACAACTCATATTTCTGTTGCATTACATGGATTCAGCTGTCTTTTGTGCGGCTTTGGAAACTAATAAATTACTGTAATATCCTTTGAAATTTTCGACGGTCGGCATGACATTTGATGATCTGTGCGTTCTTGTGCACTTTGAATTTAGAACCCAAATGTTCTAAATTCAAATTCATCCCCATTCATGAAATCATGAATATTATGTTGTATTATAAATATAACAAATAATAAAGTAACCACAATAATTAGTGAAAAAAGGTAGGATTCCCATACCTCTAATTTTATGCAATTACATATTATATTTTATTTATAAAATATGAAAAAATTATTAGATGGTAATGCGCAGTGGTAATACGGTCTCATAAAGAACCACGAGTCTACAGCATTGTTTTTCATTAGACCATATAGTACGTATGGGCGTCTAACAAATTACAAATAGGAAAAAATAAAATAAGAAAAAAGATACAATGTGGTATATTTATTTATTGCAGGAAACACGTTCATGCTTCAAATTCAGGCAGCTCAAGTGGACAACCCCTTAAAAACAGCTCAGGCGAGAGTCGAAGTTGAGATATTGGACCTAAATGATAACCTACCTGAGTTCGAAGTGGATTTTTACAATATTAGCATTGTGGAGAATTTGCCTAATGGTAATAATTGTAATTAATATTATAATTAGTAATTAATAACCTACATATATTTATTTCATTTTGCTCAATATAAAGACGACATTTAAGGAGAATTAAAACCATAACATTTCGTACTTTTTTTATCAAACGATCGTCTTTTAGTAGTAGCCTTATTAAATCTTAATATGTAGAGACTATATTAGTGGTTGTTTAAAATTTTTTTTGTTAAACTACACTCGACTATATATGCATTTGCAAGTTCTTCAGATAAATATAAAATAAATTTTAAAATACTAAAAATTCCTTCGTTGGCATATTCATATAAAATTCGTTCCTGCCTTGAAAAGCTTTCACCGACAAATCATCTTTCTATCTCCATAATATGTCTATCTATCTATCTCTATGCTTGTCTTAGGGCTTTTGGATCTTTTGGCGATCGACCTCGATGTCTCTTCGTCTAACTTCCCAATAATAAAATGATAATATATATATGATAATATATTTTGCCATTATAATCGACACCAGATGAATACTATTTTCTTAGGTTTCAGTGTCCTGCAAGTGATGGCTACAGACAAGGATCAGGGAGACAACGGAGAGTTCATGTATCAGCTGAATGATCCTAATGAAGCTTTCTCCATCGATCCTAGGACTGGTTGGCTGACTGTCAAAAACCAAGTAAATTTAAACTCAATAATTTCTACTATAAACGATTATTGGTGTAATTTTTTTTAACCTACTATTTTTTGCAGACTGTACTTGATCGAGAACAACACACGTCGCTACGGATGAAAGTCTATGCCAAAGAAAAGAACCCTAGTATTGTAGGGACCTTCTTAGATAAACAGAGATTATCCAAGTGGAGACGAAATCCTCCTAAATTACCGGCAAAAGAGAAAACAACTTACGTTTTCCCAGACAAAGTTGGAAATAGTAACGAAAACATTGAATATTTCGACGATTTGCATCAACTCCTATCTCTAGTTACCGTAGAGGTCACCCTTTTAGATGCTAACGACAACAACCCCATCTTTGTACCAAGTAATCTCTACGAATTCTCCATCAAGTCAAATGCCAAATTAGGAACTGAAATTGGTACAGTTCAAGCTGTAGATCCAGATCTGGGGCGGAATGGCATAGTATTGTATGATCTGCAAAGAACTAGTAATTTGACAATCACATCGCCATTCCAAGTGCATGCTAAAACTGGTTTGATTACGCTAGCAGAGTCACCTGTATTGGAGGGAAGGCATGCGTTATTCATCGAAGCCTCAGATCAACCTGCGAACCCCAGTGAAAGACGATATTCTTTGGCAGTTGTAGCCATTGATGTTATTAATGCTCATAAAGGTAAAGGAAACTAAATCGTAAAAAATACTTTGTAACGTATTGAAACAAGATTTGTTATTACTATTATTTATGCACGTCCAGACTATTATGTATGATATGGTGACTTTATTAAAATACACCGTAACACAAGAAATAAAAAGTAACAATAAAACAACTTAAAAAACCTATCCTACCTTATCGCTAACAAGCGATCTCTTCCAGGCAACGCAAAACGGCGGTATTGTAAAGAGAAAGAATAAAGTCATATTAGACAGCAAAAAAGTGCTTAAAGAGTAGATTATAAAGAATCACGTTAGAAAGAAGTACGTTATATAAATGAATCACGTTTCAATCCGTTACAAACAATTTTATTTAAATGTGATACTCAAACGGCAGTATTTAAGAAAAAAGAGGCGATTTAAATAAATTCTATAGGACAAATTATTGATTTCAGGATCTAAAACGGATAAGCCAGACTTCATAGGATCTCCTTATGAGTTTTGGGTGGGGTCAAATGTTGGCATCGGAACAAGTATTGGTCAAATACGAGTTAACGATGCCATGCAGAAGGGTGATCTATCTTATGACTTACTTCATGGATATATTGAGGGAGGTGTGTAGAATACTAATCTATCATTAGATAATCTATCATTGGGTAGCTGATAAAACATATAAATTTAAAACTTTATAAAATACGCTGTATACCAGTCCATATCCAAAAGATTTTATATATATTATATTACGGGGAATCAAAACCGGGACCCGATTTGTCCGAAATATGTAATACGAGTAGTACAGTAACTAAAACAGTTTTTATATTTTTTAGATAATACACCTTTATTTTAAAAAGCGTGTTTATACATGTTTATATGCAAATATAGATATTATACCTAATTTTTACTAGTTTGAGCCTTGTTGATATAGAAATTCTCTATAAAAACTTTATAGTCGTCCACTCTATTTATTCCTAAGTTTATATTGATTTGACTGTTTCAGTACCATTTGCTGTTGAGGAACGTTCTGGAGTTATTACTGTGGTTGAAGAGCTCTCTAAATTCGACAGGCAGATGTACGATTTTGAGGCCGTGGCAATACAGGAAAAATATAACTACTCGATAACGACAAACGCAACCGTCCACGTTGTGGATGTAAATGACGAGAGAGGTGTCTTTTTGAAGTAATAAATTTTGATTTTATATTTAATTTAAATTTTTAAACTATAAATAACACCGTGTTCATATTTCAGAGGAACGCATTCCCCACTGGAGTTTAGAGTCAAAGAGAATGTTGCTGGTGCTACGATTGGACAAATATTTCCCATCAGTATAGTGTCGAACAATACTGGGAAATATCAATTCATTATTGCAAATCAACAAGACGTAACTGATGATATAGCGATTGGTAATATCACAAATTATTCAAGAAACTTACTGGTAACTAACAGTTAGAGAAGTTTTTAACTTTGATCTATTTTACAGGGGCAGATGGATCTATTTTTACTCAGAAACCTTTGGATAGAGAGAGAAAAGATACTTATAGGATGACTGTGATTGCGGAATCGTCTAAAGGTGTAATCGGAGCTGGTTTATATCAAATAACCATTCATGTGGATGACGAAAATGATAATCCACCAATATTTGAATTATCAGCCTATGAAGGTACGATAACGGAAAATTCACCGAAGGGAACTGAAGTCAAGTTGGGCGCTAAAATCAAAGCAAGAGACGCCGATGCGGGCTCTAACGCTATTTTTACATATACTCTGTTTGGAGAGGGGCACGACTTATTCAGCGTGAACGAAGAAACTGGCGTGGTTACTTTTATTGGAAACAAACTTGATCGCGAAGAGAAAATTGCTTACCTTCTAAAAATAGTGGCAAGAGATAAAGGCAGCTTAAGCTCAGAAGCTAAATTAACTATACACGTTTCAGATGTTAACGATAATATACCGAGTTTTGATCAGATCGTTATACCCCTTGGAGAAAATATAGAATTGATAGAGAACTCCGAGCGAAACCCTGTTAAAATTTACAAAGAAGTAAGGAATAATACGGGAATCATAACCAATATGGAAGTGAGGCCTAAAAATAAATTCGCGGTAGCAGTCGATTCACCTCTCTTCCACATTCCTGAAAATATTGCGATCGGCTCAACTGTTTTGCGATTAAACGCCTTGGATATGGACAGTGGAATAAACGGACAAATACGCTATGAGTTTATGTCTGAAGTTTTCATTCCACCATATTCACTACCAGCCAGCGCCTTACAAGTGAAAAGGTACTTTGTTGTAAATGAAAGATATGGAAACATTGTGGCCGCTCGAGCTTTACCGCCAGAGTCAGAGTTCCGGTTAAATATTACTGCCATAGATGGTGGTCAGCTCAGTGATCACACAATAATCCGTCTTTTCGTTCAAGATGTCAACGATCACTTTCCGATGTTCAAAAAAGCGTGGTACACATTTAATGTTGAAGAAGCGCAGTATACTCGGCGAATTTTGGGTAAAGTTGATGCAACTGATGCTGACTTCGGCCGAAATGCTAATATCACGTACCACATTGATCCACCAAGTAATGATTTACCGTTTGAAATATCACCACTAAGTGGAGTTTTTAGTGTAAATGGAGAGCTTGATAGGGAAAAAGTTGATAAATATGTTTTAACTGTGGTCGCTACAGACAATGGACAGGATAAAAAACTTTCATCATCTGTCAGCGTGGAAGTGCAAGTCCTAGACTTGAATGACAATGCACCTCAGTTCTTTGCGTACAATGAACTTTTAGAATTACGACAATCAGAAGAAGAAAAATCGAATCATAATTATGAATCCATCAAAATGATACCAGTTTATAAAGCAACGTTAGAGGAAAACGCACCAGTTGGGACCGTTGTAACCAGAGTTTATGCAAATGATTCAGATTTTGTTGGGAATGGAAATGGTTTAATATTGTTCAGCATTCCACAGCGGAAAAATCAACTTAACGTATTTTCTATTGACTCTAAGGACGGAACGATAACAACAATAGCTAGATTGGATTACGAAAGTCAATCAGTCCACAACATTACCGTGATTGCTTCCGATCTTGGCTCTCCCAGTTTGAGTTCTACAGCACTTATCATTCTAACGGTCAAAGATATTTCAGATGAAGCCGAAGTGTCAGATAAGCCCGTCTTTATATCGAGGTACTATGAATTAGAAATAGAGGAAAATGTCCAAACACCAGTGGAGCTGGTCACGTTAAACTTAACGGAATATTATGAAAATTTCAAAATGAAATATTTTATTTATAACGAAAATGACACGGATATAAAAAGAACGTTCGTGATAGATCCTCGTAACGGGACGTTATACTTGATTCGGAGTCCGGATAGGGAAACACGAAGTTCGTATGAAATAATGATAAGAGCTGAGCGGCAAAAAATAAGTCGTGAGCTTCCACACATGATATATCCCGTCGGGGACGATGTTTTGGAGGGAATGACGAAGTTCGATGTAAAGGTTGTCGTGAGGATAAAAGATGTGAACGACAACGCGCCAAAGTTTATTTACGGCGGTCGCCCTATGGTTACAGCCATTCCAACTACTGCACCATTTGGATATGAGGTTATTCAGTTAAAGGTGAGCATTTATTTGCTTTGCTTATTATTTATTAAAATGTTATATAGATAACCATTTGCCTCCATTTTACCAATTTTTAGGCTGTTGACGCAGATGCTGGTATAAACGCAGATATTCGCTACCAAGTGATAAACACCGAGAGTGGTCGCTTCAGCGTGGACCCGGTCACTGGTCGAGTGAAAGTGGCAGGTTCTTTCGCCCGAGATGCGGGTAGAGTCATTGGCTTCGATGTCAAAGCTACGGATAGAAAAGGGGCTGATGACGGACGTTCAGCTATTGCCAATGTGTTTGTAAGTTAAATTTGTTTTCATCTTTGTAGACAGATGAGAAGTATAATAAAGTGGTACTTTTGTGTTACACCCTGTGATGGGTTGGCTTATTCTTTATGAAGGATTATGTACATATACAAGAAACCTTATCAGGTTTTTATTTTTTTTCAATTAAACTTATTTAAGTTGATTACACTGTCGTCATAGGATTCTTTATCCAGCTTTCTAGCGTTGAAAAAAATCACCAATACATATTGAATATTAATAGCACTCGTACTACTTTCTAAATAAAAGAATGTGACCCATAATTTTGTACTTTAATAACAAACTAAACCCGTATAAACCTCAAAATTTTGTTTTATGACAAAAGGATAAGCACGTCTTATTTATTGAATTTGTTTAACGCGTCAGATATATTACACGAAAGGAAGGGGTAGAGGGAGAACACTAATTATTACCTTTATGTAGGTATACGTGTTAGATGAGAACAAGCAGCTCGTGATCGTGGTGGCTGCTAAGCCCATGGAAGTGGAGAAAGAACTCTCCAACATCACACGCTATCTATCCAATATGACCGGGTTCGACATTCGCGTTCGAAGATTGGAGACTAGCGCTAAGACTACCATGGACGGATATGCGTGAGTATTAAGGCTACTAAGTACTTATGTATTTGGTTCGGCTAAAATAAAATGGTGTGGCTTAATGACAAGAGAGTTTGATTAAATATAAAACATTATTTTGGTTTCCTTTTTAATAAGTCTGTCAACTGACATGTTGATCAAATTAAGACAGACGCTTTTAGAAACTCAATTTACACTCGACCAGAGATTTGACAATTGATTACTTAATATTTTGCTGATGAGTTTTTAGAGAACGTTAGACTAGCGACTCCTGCGGGTTCATCCGTTCGATACATCATTTATGCGTTTATATTAATTGAATTAAATTTTAATTTTTCAGAACGGACATGTACGTCTACGCAATCGATCCAGTATCTAATGCGATAATTGACATGGAGCTCCTACAAAAGTGAGTGAAAAAATATTTTGAATTATATTTTGCCAACACTAAACAATGACGTGTATTTTTTAGAATCTGTAAAAGCTCGTTAAAAAAAATTGTTGTTCATGTGAAGTTGCTAATAAATAAACTGAACCTCGAATTTTACCCTCTTTCGTGATGACTTCTAAAATGAAAATGCATTTACTTATATATTTTTAACTCCATTTCATACTTTTGAAGTACAACAGAATTCTTAAGCAGTTTCGCTTTTGTACACGTATTATTTATTATCTAAAAAAAAAAAATTACTTCTCTGATAATCATATGGAATTCTGGTCTAAACGCATAAAGCAGATTATCAAAAAATTGTTAAAAATTTCTAGGTCAATAATGAAGCGGGAGGTGGCCTTACGTCACAACTTATTGGGTTTCAAAGTACTGGAAGTTGGTGATACCACAGTGGTCCAAGCCAGGAGTGTGCAGATGTTCAGTACGATGGAGATCAGCGTCGTTGCTCTCGGGTGCCTTGTCTTCATCGGGGCTTTCACAACTGCCATTTGCATACTCTGTGTCAGGAAGAACAAAAGGTATATTGCTGGAAAGAACTTCTTACCAAACTGGCTTATTATTATTAAAAGCATGATAGTAAGCAAGACGTTTTCCATCTTTCAGACACCGTCACGGTCACAAACGAAAACACACGAACCACTATTTTAAGTAATTCTAATGTGCAATATTTTTTTAAATAAAAACCAAATTTATCTCCTTGTTTCATTACACGTCTTATGTAAATTAATAGCATGAAATCTGTCTGTCTTTCTCAACCTAACCTTTCGTTTTCCTTGTCCTAACAGAGGTCGCCACCCGCCATACTCTCAACATCGTCTTAACGCTTTTTCTGATCATGTAAACAAATACGGAGGTCTCTTTCCATCCGGATCAAACCAGTGCCAGGAGCTGAACCAATCCTACAGTGAACCGGAGTCCTATATCGATGTGATCAACCAACCGATGAAGAAAATCTGCCCCCACGGGAACGCGATCGAGGAGTTTGGGAAGGCCCATCAGAAATGTGTCAAGGGACAATTTGATATCAACGGCACGGAATTTAATCATAAGCACGAGAGGATGTGTGTAAAGTTTAACCAAAGACCAGCGAAGAGGTGAGGTTTTATTAATTATTTATGTAACAAATACCCCGGAACTCTATGAAAAAAAACTACCTTATATTTACAGAAAGAGATGAAACTGTATTTCAGTGAAAATAATACAATTATAGTTTTGTTTATAATGAAGTCATGAATTAGAAAACTGAAGTATGCATATTTGATTGAGTGGGATTTTAAACCGTCTTAAGTAATAACATCGTCAGTTTTTTTAACAATATAAATACAGAGCCTTATAAAATCTATTTTTTTAATGAAAACAATTACAATCTCAATTTTAAAATACAATGATTGGTTGAAGAAATTTAATTAACGTGAGGATTCCAGATAGCATAAGAAAATCGACCATAAAACTCAGTTCGTTGAAATCCGATAGACAAGTAGGGGTATATGTTACATATTCATTCTATTCTGGTCCTCCTTCCTAGCCTTATTAATTCCATATTATTAATACAATTCAAAATACTACTGAAAATTTACGCATACTAATAAATTAATTCTAATTGTACATTGGTGATGGTTTTAGGTTTCTCTAAAATTAACATTTCACATATCTTATATACCCGTCTTATTTTACTAAATTCTAGCTGAAGGTACATTTGAAATAATATTGAATCTAACTCGCCTTGTCTAATTTGAATTCATCGAGAACAGATTGTTAGAATGGTTCAAATAAATCAATCATAGAACTTAGATATAGACTTGTGGAGTAAGGAGATCTATCTCACATGAATAAATACGGTTAAATTATTCACGTACTGCTACAATTATTCACAGAGATATTTTAACTATGTTACTGTTACGTTCATGAGTGGACAGGTTTTTGTACGAATACTCAGACTTAACTGATAATGAAAAAATTAAAGTTGTATAAAATTAGTGCTCCGTTAAGTTCACAGACACATTGCTGCAAGTGTACTAAGAAAAATAGAACGATCCAGCTCTGTTAACACTTGTAGTTAGTAACAAATAACATTTTTCTTAACTATTCTAATTTGAATTAATAAATAACGTACAAATTTCAATAAATGTCACTCGTAAACCATCACCAACATGCACGTAGGAAGGGCCAGGACCCGTCGCTAACGTCAGTGAATTCCAGTGGACAGGACTCTGGCATCGTGGACGGAAGATGTCCATGCGGTCACGCCTCGCTGCACACCTCAGAAGAGAGCAGTGGGTGAGTTTCAGCAGAACATTGATTTTCTATTGGATTCAAATAAAATTTTAAAAATAATGTAATGAAATGTAATGAAATTGTAAAAGTACCCAAAAATGGGGCACATACTTCTGGTGATATATGAATGATGAAACCATTTAATGCTTTCTCAAACAAAATATTTAATATCGATAATTGAGCCGATTTAGTAATCAATTTGAGTACCATTTAGTTGTTCTACGTAATGTCGATTTTGGTGGAGTTTGACTTTTTGGTGGAGGTTACAAATATTTTAAAATTTAAAAGTCAATTTACTAATATTAAAAAACAATGTCTGAAACTCGGACACAAATAAATTTTTCAAAAATAATTTCAGATGCAGCTACGAAGATTCCTTAAAATCAAACCATAAACAAGATCGTAAAGGTTATCGGGACGACACGCGATTCGTCCGACGAGCGTCCATCGGGCACCAGCCCCTCGACATGAGAAGATACGACCAACGCAGACAATCATTCTCAGAAAACATTCAAAGGCACTTCCCCTCTGTCGAACGCGTTGTGTCCACCCCCAAGATCACAAGACAGACTTCCACGCCGAACGTCAGCGCCCCATCCTACTTCCTCAACGGAAAGAAGAATTACAGAAGAAAAGAAGTGATGAATGAGCCAATGATAGACTACGATCACAGTGAGAACGAGGACCATTTTGACACGAGGCTTAATAGAAAGCTGAGTAATGGTCGGAAAGTGGGTAGTTTTATGGATTTAAATGGGCAAGCTATGTTTGTTACGCCTGTAAATATGAGGAGACAGGGAAGTGAGAGAGTATTGGTTGCTCGGCCGGTGTGAGATTAACCAATGCTAGAATCATCTAGCATCTTGTTGAAATGTTAATGTAGTTGCATGTAACAAGTTTGTAGAACTTTCGAGTATTAGAACCGAAGTCACGTAAACGCATTGATACAAAATATTATTTGTCGTTGGGATGAATCGGAGATTTGTATACAAAGCTCTTTAGCTATTGGTTGCTATACAAATGATTCGTAAATAATAAATGTTTCATTCGTTCTGTCTGTGAATTTTTTCGAATACTTGAAACTATACATGAAAATCTTTTGCTCTAAATTGAACGTCACCTTCTATCCTCGTCTGTACTTCGGCGTTAGTGGAAAAGCGGTTTCCATATTAGATACAATACACCAGTCGTCATGCGACCTATTATGTTAGTCAAGACTTTAAACATAAGCTTTAAACTGAAAATGTGAATGTACACTTGTATATTTAGCTAGACGCGTGTATTATTGCTTTTAATATAAGTTAAATTGTAAGTGCCATTATGGAGATTTTGCTAATATACCACCTTCTAGTATATACTTGTTATTTAATATCTGTAAATATTTTTGTATTAAAATTTTGTACATTGATTTATTCGTTGTTTTATTAATGTATTTTTACTGGAAAATAAATACATGAAATATTTAAGAGAAATTATTTAAAAAGTTAAATTAGGTGATCCTAAGAATTCCTGCTTCTATTTCCTAAATATTTCATTAGAAAATACCTACTATATAATTCAAGTTTTTTACACAGAGGATCGTATTAAAAAATTATATTGTTTTTATTACTTGGAAGTAATAAATCTGCCTCCTACCACGATTGAGTTAACGCAAAATAAGCTTCGGGTCAGGATGAAATAAAACAAGATGGGGTTGGATTGCTCATTCATAAATTCAATAAAAACATTAAGGATGTTTTTATTTGTTTAACCTAATTTAAAATTAAAAAAAAACAAGAACTATAATTATAATATGGCTGGACAAACTTTCTGAATACCGTTAAGAAAGAACATATTGTACCTACTGACAGTTGTTATGTCGAAGGGCATTCACACCAAGTGCCCAAGATCTAATACGAAAAATGTCAATAATAATAGCAAATCCACTCAACTGTAGAAAATGTCGCTTTATTCATCATTCGGGCTCCAATAATGTGGCAAAACAAACTGGGGTAATGGGAACAAGGAGCCATTGAGTTAAGGAAACCGTAAATTTAGTTACATATGCTGTCGCTACATTTAGGATGTGACTTATTGTCAAAACAGGCGTGTCTATCGGTGTAGAAATTGTTAGACTTAATACGTTATAGCCTAAATAAATAAACAAAATTATTTTATTTTAAAGCTATGATTTTAAAGAATAAGTTCCTAAGAACTAAAAATCAATTAGTCCCTCCTCCTCCTCCCTTATTGACTTATTTATATTTGTCCCGAGAAATTATTTAATAAAAATAGTGTTATTATATGGTTATATTCTTCAGCGAGTAGATATGCATCGGCAATGTGAAGATCGCTGCATTACAACACCTCAAGTAATTATAATTCGCATAAAACTTTGAGTAAAGATTTGTCAATTAAATGATTTTTCTTATTTTTGAGCGCTCAACAGAATATGACTTGAGATGCGTTTTGGAATAGGTAAAACTCTTAGTACCTTTTAATATTTACTTCACTACTACAAACTGCAAGCTTTTAGAAAATCACTACACACATGTGAGAATCGAGAACTAGACAACCAATGCCAACAAGATCTATTACAGGATAAACCTTTCTAAGAGAAAATAAATTAAATCTTAGCTTAGTTCAATTGCGTGTAATAACAAGTATTGCTAGACAGCAGCTTACTGGACTTTTAATACTAGTAAAATAAGAATGTCTCAAATCAAAATTCCTTTCGTCATACTTTGTCACGTTTGAGATAGCTCCCGGTCGACGAACTGAGAACTTATAATTTGTTTCGTAAAATCCTTGTGTTTTTAATGGATTCCCTTCGATTGTTTATGTTGTCATCTCGGCTCTACGGAAAAGTTTTGTACGAAATGAACTGAAGCTTAGTGTGAAAATTTGCCACATGTACAAAAAACTACTTTTATAAAATTACTTTTCACTACCTTTTCGTTATATGTCCGTTTCCTGTTTAAGCCTCCCCGATAATTTCAGCCATATCGGCCGTCTTTTGACTCAAAAGAATGGGAAGAACGAGGTTTGTACTTAAAATCAACATCGGATTCTTGATTAAATAACACTAGTGTGTTCCTAAAACTAAATCACGTCAAATAAAACAAAATAATTTTCATAACTTTTGCAATCCATGATGTATATAAATCTCTAATTAAACAGCTATATTGCCGAATTAAAAATGATTTCCAAGTGTAAGTTAAGTCCCTATAAATGAATATAGTATTATTTTTCAAAATCCCAACCCACACAAAATGCGTTGGCGGAGACGAAAAGATTCCCTTTGTCAAAACTTTGAATGGTCGCAAAGTTTTATTTTGCCGTAAAATTGCTATAAACCTAAAAAACTCACATAAATTAACGACTGGGTGGGCATAAACGTCCATTAATTTTTACCGTCTGTTTATGACCACTTAATGACACGACCACTTATACTTTATATTTATAAAACTATATTTTATGGTCCTTCCTAAATCAATATGTTTTCCTCTTGTTTAAGAGAATACCCGGAAAATATGTTGTTTTCATTTAAGACAGTATTTAGGGATGACAAAGAACAAATTTCTTGTGTCAAAGAGGATATGGATGGCAGGGTGATAGTCGAGCGAATTGTATTAGTGCCGGGTGCTACTTGCGATTGTGGTGATGCCCAATATCCCTTGCCTTAATCCACCTTGATACAAAATGTATTATTGTATTATCCCCACTATTATGTACCTAAGTGCATACTCCTTTTCCATATTTCCTGTTGAAGGAGGCTAAACTGTGTGTCATTATTTACTTATTAACGTGATGTAAGACCAGGATATAAACTATTTTTCTTTTTATGACCTTCAAACACATTACTTTGTATAGTAATATTTTGACTTTGAACAGGATGCCTTCATGAAATAGCTCAAACGCTCAAATAAAACAAAAAGATATTATACTAAGTTCTATAAACTCAAAATTACTGAGTCTGTACATAAAATCAATTCTAATATAACATTGCATACCAGCACTAAAATAAATAAAACATGCAAAACACGTCGAAGAAACGAAATAAAACATCTGTATCTGATATTAATTCAATCAAGAATAAACTTTACACATTTTGTGGTTATAAAAGTTTAAATGGAAACAGTACGATCTGGAACATAGGAACTCGTCTGCTGGACCGATCTGAACGCGAGTCAATGGCCTCTCAACGTTGACAATATATATTCATATGGAGCTTAAAATCATAATTCCCTTTTCTAATATTTTTTTATTCTAACTAGAAATTGACCAAATAAATATAAAGTATAAACTTTTTTATTATTAGTCCTAATGTCACATGTCTTATTTTTTTATTTCTTGGGTACCTTTGACACAAATCAACTGTAAAACAGTAAAATTATTATTACATATTAATAAAACGATTGCCGAAAATATGTTTACCGGAGTACAAAAATACTAACTACAAACAGCAAAGCACTAAATAGTACATAGTTACTTAGCTTTAGATCTTTAAGGAGGAAAATGACAAAAATCGTCAGATTTATTTCAAAAAAATAATATTTTTAAATATACTGGCACGACAAAAATACTTAATTTAATAATTTAAAGATCTTGTGAAGTAGATAAAAAAATTGTGAAAGGTATTTAAATGCGAAACAACCAACATATGTTAGGTATTAAATTATGAGACAAGACAACTTTGACCTAAATATACAGGCCATACGAAAATCAATGCTTTTAGTTCACTTTAATACTATTTACGGGCGCATAACCATGGTAACTATATACTAAATAAAAGACAATGAGCTTTTATGACAAAAGTAGGGAGGGATTGCCAAATGAGTAGCCGGTATCTTCGATCGCTATCTAACGTAAACAGCGAAAAAAATTGTGCAAATTCTCAAAATGTAATACTACTTTTGAATTAGAACCCTTTTCTTACCACGAGTCTTTCAAAATAAGTATCGTCATAGGATACTTATATTTGAAAGACTCGTGGAAATATTTTAGAACATCGAAGCAGCCAAGCATACAGATCGCATTATTAATTGGTATATCAATGAAGATTATTCAAAAGGTAAATAATTAGTAGATACCCGATCAACTTTGATTTTTGATATAAAAAAGTTTTATCTATAACTTAGCAAATATGACGTATATGTTGTTTGTTTGGTATCTGGGCCGTTAAAGGATATTAAACAAAACATCTCACCGCATGCGGAAGCTGGGTTCATCAACCCCCTGTTAGGAACATTTGATATTCGGAGTTCGAAATACAAAATATATTTTTTCACCCACGTGGATGGTTTGAGGTCACCGGATAAGAATGGGGCTTAAATTTCCTTCGAGAAAATTCCCGATTTTGACTTTAAATTAGGAAGCATTCAGATTATAATAATTTATTATAGCCACAAATCAAGGTCTGTATTTTCCTATATTTATTTGTGCGAAAGTTGCGATACAATGTTCTTATATTTTTGGGTATGTTATCAATTTTCTACGCAAATAAATTGGCAAGCTGTTATTCACAATAATGCTTCCCGTTTATTATTAATGTATATTACTTAGGCTCGATTGCATTAACAAATTAATCGGGAGGATATTTTATGTAATGACAAATAAATTCCTTAATTCTAATCATTTCTTTGTACATGAATGACCGTTTCATAGTAATAATAATAGTCCTTTAAATTGAAAACTTTAGTTCATCCTATTTAATTAATGTATGTGGACAAACAAATTGTAGTCATTATTTGTTTAAAATCTAATCAGAATCCGGGGTTCTCATTGAAGATGCCTCCTGAAGGCTGCAAATATTGACAAGTCCTCAGGATTCAACACCCGATTGTGTCGAGTCAATGTCCTATGGCGGGACATTTCACATGAACTGTTTTGCTAAAAAAATAAGAAGTATTTTAGTAGTACAAGTTAGGTAGAGAGAGTAGTGAAGTAATAGTAGGTAGTTAAACTGTCTTAAATATCATAAACTTTTAATATAAATAAAAAATAGTAACGCCAAATGAATTCAATCTTACTTAGTCATTTTAGTATTATTCGAATAGCGTTTGGGATATTTCTCTAATAACATGTGCCCTGTTAACCAGATTAGGTTAACTAAGCATGAATAAGCTGATGCTTTAAAATCAGCCGCTCGAAAAGTGACGACGATTCGATCAACGATTCGAACTGTTCTTCTTTCGATGCGAGGAAGCTGGTGCTGGAGAGCTCCCACTTAGAGGAGAACAGTATACAATTAAGTTGCAAGCGGTGTCCCCGTGTGAAATACTGTCTCGCCTTGCTGATCCAAGCTTCTTGGAGGCAATTTTAGCCTTAAAAGTCCAATCGCGAAATTAAACTTTATTTATTATGACAACCCCAAGAACTCCCATTCTGGCTGAGGCTTTAAGAGTAGTGTCATCAAAGAGAGGGTTAACGACAAGGGAGATTTTTTTGTGGAAAACGCTGTGCTTTTTTTGAAATTTTTGTTTAAATCGAATGAATTTACATGAATGTATATTTCTTTGATGAGCTGTTTTAAAAAAAAAATGCGAAAAATGCCCTTTATGCAGTTAACAGTCTTATGAGAACAACCGAAAATACTGGCCACTTCCATCTAATATGTGTAGTTCTCAATATGAACAACAATGTAATATATCGGCTCGCATCTCATTAGAAGATTATGAGGAGCAAAAGGGCAGAGCTAATTGAAAAGTCAATTTCCTTAATTATAAACATTCAAGGTTCACTGATCTTCTGCGATTTTTTAGAATCCTTGTTATATAAAGATAACAAAACAATTTTTCTGTATACAAATCAGCACTGCAAAAATTTTCTATTAGGATATATCTCACTTCCAATATAAAATATTATTAACACCCGTATTATGAGCCTTCTTAAATATTTTTATTGTTTTTTAATATTTAAAAGACCAGTATGCCAGGTTTTATACCCATTTTTACTTTACGGAACTAAAAAGCACTAATTAACAAACAATTTGCATTAAGTATAACGTTCATTGAAATGACTGTCAAGTTTATGAAACTTTATCAGTCCTTGAAATGGCTTTCGTTGTTGCTTTGCTTGCGAGTTCACTTCTAATTAGAATCTAATTAATTAAACGCAAACATTAAAAGTCACTTTGCGAACATCTTCCCAAGTATAAGTGAGCCTCCCCTTGGCTCTGGAATTTGTTAAACAGTGGCTTAGTATGTTCCCCGTCGCTTTAACTGGCAATTTTCTTCGGCACCATCATTATACGAATATTGTAAGGCATACATATACTAAACTGAATACGACGGCAATGTATTGACCATGCCGAAATGCCTAGCTGAAAGTTGGAGGCTGGCTATGGTCTGTGTGTATATATATAAAAAAAAAAAAAAAAAAACAAATAACACTCCACAGACCATACATATACATATATATATGTATATAAATATAAAAATTATATATAAGTAAGTAAGTAAGTATGTTTATGTATATCTAGCAAACATAATATAAGTTATAAATAGGTTTCATTAAGGCCAACTCTCGATATATATGTCCCGATTAATAGTGTATTGTATTGTGAATATGCCAATTTATGTTTGGTATGTTTTTAATGTATTTATGTACTCGTATATACTATTTCTATTTCTTCAGTATTGGTAACCAATAACAAAAAATGCATCGATCTATATTGATTTTATTTTTCAAAATTTGTTTGTGAGCTATCAAAATCAAATTTAACTTGAAAGTTAGCCAAATTGGGTCTGAGTAATTGAACGGCTAACCAATACGTTAAGCTAATTATTTAAAAGCCTCTGCAAGTTAACGGTCCTATAACTTCCATGATTGACATTTTCTTATAATACAGTCATATACTAAAACTATAATTACTTAGTACCAGACAACATTATTAATTATTGAAAATATATTGAAATACTACTAAAATATGTTTGACTGATTGTTACTGGTGCTTTGACCTCAGGAACACCCCAGAAAACTAATAGTTACAGTGTTAATAAGTAGGCTAGTCACAACTCTCTTCATTTCGTTAATATTATTCCATTATTATTCCACGAGATTGTGCAATGTTAAGGCGCTATATTAATAATAATACAGCTAATAATAAGCTACTAATAAATTGTATTACACTCACACCAACATGCTCATCGTGAAAATATTGGCGAGGATAGACTCCTCTATTCGGCGGTCTGGAATGTTGTCTATTACTCAACACTTTATGGACACGCTTACGACGAAACACTTCAACTGAGTAGGAAGATATAATATGTGAAGTAAAAAAAATGAGGTAGTTGAAATGTCAGTGATCTTCCTACAATATTTACTTGTAATCACTTTAACCTGTAAGTGAATTAACCAAACGGTTGAGACCTTTAATGGAGTTAGGAGTTTGTCGGACGATAACTTCAGAGTTTGAAACAAGTTGTTAGCGTTCCATACAAATTGTTCGTGCCATTTATCGTTAGTTTTGATTTTTATGTTTGTTTTTGTTTCACTTAATGGATTTATGAGCAATATGATAATGAAATAGAGGCCATTAGGAAAACTATACATTTATTAGTAGCTATGATTTATTATAACTTTAATTACCTTCCACATTAAGAACAGAACTGTGAGTTAATTCTCGATATTAATCGACTATTTGAAAACTATTTTTGGCCAACAATTATGTAAAACATCTTGCTATATTTAATTTCAGCAAACATGGTCATGACAAACCTTAAAGGGACAGCTGTTTGAATTAAATCATCAAATCTTTATAACTACAGAGGTGACAATTATTGTAATATTGTCTATTGTGCTTTACAGTGTCTTATGAAACTATTTTGATTAATATTACACTCAAGGTTCATCCAAATAACAATACACTAATTATGTATGCAGTCATGCTTTTCAATAAGTCATTTAATAAAAATATACTTCTACTATAAATTGTAACGGCACATAATTCAATATTTCAATCTATAAGGAAACTTCAAAATTTGTTTTCTGCATCTAAAAGCGGATGTAAAGTGATTGGTGGCCGGGTCGCAATCTGTTGACTTCCGCTTGTTCCGTACAACTTGTTAACTAAACTGGGACACACTCTGTCCATCTTGCAGACTCGCTTAAACATATTGATAATCGTTTAAACTATGTCGTAAGTTAAATTATGTTTTGTGACCACCAAGAGGAAGACATTATTAAAGCAAAGATGACCACCGATCAGGCCAATCTGAGTTTGACGACCAATCAGGTTCAGATATTACATCGACTGTCTCGCTGCCGTGTTGCTGACTGAAGAAATTGCTGAAGTTATTATTATATAATAAAGACCAATAATTAATTTTGATATACCCGCGAAACGTCCTCAGCTACGCTGAAACTGTGTGAAGGTTGTATTCAGAGCCGAAACAGTTATCGGAACTCGAAGATTAATTGGAAGAACTCTCTTAGATAAAATACTACTACCAAAAACTAACGAAAATACTTTTAATGAAACTTTATATTTTATTTCTATTTAACATCTAAGCATAATTTTTTTTTATTTGTAAGCTTTTTTTTATTCTTCTATCTGTCCATTCCGCTCATTTGTTCCCCCAATTTCTTTCGAAATTGCATTCATAAAACTGAAGGCATTCTAAACCTTCTCTATTGGCACATACAATCTCTGTACTTTAAATTATTGATCTAGGCCGGTTATTTAAAAAATTAAATTTGTTTCAATTTATATATGGATATCACTGGAAACATATAAATAAATGTTTCTCGTGACGTTCTTTAACATTTTATATTTTCATAATATAATACCCGTAGTAGGGGTGGAATGGGAAGCAACTTGGTTCCATATTTCAATGACCAGTTTGGCCCTGAGAGAAGATTTTTCCTCTTTATCTTACTTCTTTAAGTGCCCTTTAAATTAAGATACATTTAGTACAGAACTAACGACAATATAATATGTGTTCCAATTTTTGTAAAAACAAGCACAATACATTAAAATACTCGTACAATAAATACGATATTCTAATCAATGCAAAGTTTAGATAGCTTTAGATAAAGGCTTATATTACTTATAAGTCAATAAACTGTTCAAAAGTCACCATTTCTTCTTTTATTTATTACCTCATATTGATTTGTTACTAACTCTAGAGGTATATTCAATTCAATTCTAATTACAAATTTTGTAAAACCAAACAAAATTACAAAAATTTGCTACCTTATTTTAAATAGTACAATAATTCGTAATTGTCTAGCCCCAAACAGAAGTCCCTAGAAATTTAGATGGAACTCTAGGCGTGACCTGATTACCTAGATCTGAGGACCTTGAGAATCCTAGTATTTACTGTGTACCCAGCCGTGGGCTTCTATCGGTTAGGCGCATCGGAAATCTAATAATTTAACTGGGTTTGTGTTTACTGTGTTATTTTACCGATGGAAAATCGAATATAGATGCAAACATGACATATTGTTAAAACACGCGTTGGACCTACTCCTTGATTTGATTCCTGGGAAAACAAAAATTGAAAGATCGAAATAAATAATTTATTAAAATAAATAAATAATTATTCTACTACACTCCCTCCGGTATTTAGTTGTAGTTGTAGTAAAATTCCACCTGGAATAATATAATATAGGGATTTATAGTAGTATTTCAGTCTACAGTTAAAGGAAAAATCGAAATCATTACTGTTTTAAAACATCAAACTACTCAATAATATAATCGAGGGCTACTTACAGAAGAAGAATTACAAATTCAATGTTTTACGTTAAAATTTAAGACGTAACTAAATTCCTTACAAAGATTTTCAGTTTGTTTCTGTATTTTATACATATTTATACAAGATACCATAACTTTGCACATTGATCGGGGCCTTAATAAATTTTAGTTTTAAATACCAAAATTGTCAATGACTTGAAAATTTTATAAATCAAAATTAATTTACGTATTTCATTCGTATTCTTCAGTTTTGGTAACTTTAAAATTACAATTATAATAGCACAAGTATGTGGCATAGTTTTAAACTCGAAAGCAAAATTAAAAAGGTTCTTGAATTCAATTTGTCTTGGTCAAGCCAAGAGCTTGCTTGTCTCTTTTATCTTTCGGATAGTGATCAAGGTCTAAAACAGTCTAGAACTGATTTTCTAGATAGATGATCTGACCAAATGATTGGACCGTGTATGGGAACCCCCATCATTATTTTGCTCTCACATATACGCAAATATAATAAACTAAGTAGGTTTACATTATTATAAACCTATTTGGTTAAATTTGGTCTAGAGGTAAGTTGCATGAGTCATCAGGTGAGCATGGGTAAAGACCGAATAAAAACGTATTCCAATATTAAATTTACCCGATCGGGTAAAGTAAAAATTCTTGTAACAAGCTGATTAGCTTGGATTTTGGATACAATACTACATCTCCAAATTTTACTCACAAAATATTTTGATTCCACCACACCTCCCCAGCGAGTACAGGAACATCTTACGAGTAGCTCGGAGGTGATCAGCTATTTTACCACCTTTATTTCAAATAAACTTAAATTTTTTTTTTATTATTATTATTCTTAATTTTAGATTCATTTTATCGTAATTATTAAATTTGTACAAATCTATCCTGCTCCCACCAGGTGTTGAAATAGGATAAATAAATATTAGAAATTAAGAAACTTAATATAGATCCTAACTATTTACAACTCCATCTATTTACTTAAAGCTGACTGTATAAAGTAAGTAGTTAGGAGTAGACTGAGGCTATCTTGTTAGTAACCTCATAGTCTTATATTTTTATGAGAGGCTTATCTTTTTGGGTACCACAGTATTAGCAATTATTGACTTAGGCTTTAGCCCTAATAATCAGCTACCAGTACACGTTTTCTTTTTCTCCGATAAGAAATAATCATAATCTGACAACCATTGACCTAATAAGATTCTCGACTTTGACTACTACGACCAGTTCAACCATGCTAGTATTAGAACCCCTACGAAACAGATAATATAGCGCCTCAACGCCCACTACCCACACCACCCACTGCAACCTACCCACCAGTAGAAGGAGCAATAAATTCAGAAGGAGCAAAAAGGTAACCTAACCCAGCCCCTCCAGCAGAACCCTTCTCCAACTGATTCCGCTTTAAAAGTGAATAATTCCCAGCGATAAACTTCACATAGGAGCACGAAAACGAAAGAGATGTGGATACCTAAGAGGTAAGAAGCTCCCAAAATGACAGTGCAAACTCAAGAATTAATTGAAAAATGAAGTCAAAATTAGAAAAGCAAAAACCCCAAAGCGACGAAGAAAAAAGTGTCAATATTCAAGAGAACGGGATAAAAATGTTCAAAGCAAGAGTTTGACAATCAACTTCCCCCTTGACTCCCCGAGTAACGAAAATCTAAACACTTTAGGAAGCCAATCTTCATACGCTCATATCCCGACAAAAACAACAATACGGCGGAAATACGCTGGGACTTGTAAAGAGTTCTACAGGCAAACGATGGTCTAGAAAGAGTGAGGACTAGGATGGGAATATATACTTAAAACTCAAAGGAAAGGAAGAAATAAAGACACTGAGGGGAAAAATTCTTAAGAAGTACATAAAACCCCCTATGTAAACCTCCTCTTCACTTAGAAGACATAAAAACCTAGACACGAATAAAGATGACAACAACCAGGAGGACTATATACCAGCAATGCCAGATCCACCGAGTGCCCGTCATAGTGCAGGTTCCCCAAGGATGTGGAATTCTAACACAGGCAAAGAGGCTACTTTATCTCCAAAAAGTATGGGTCGAGGATCAACCCCTCTTGTGCAATGCACGGTTTGCCTAGGTTATGGCCATACTAAAAGATTTTGCGAGGAAGAAAAGGAAGTATGTTCCACTCACCGGAATCAAAGGAAGGACTGCCCAGAAAAAGGACAGGAAGAAGGCCGACATGCGTAAACTGTATCAAGCAAACTGAAAGCGCGGAACATAGTCTTTGAGATGAATCCCAATTAGGAAAAAGTGGGATGCTCTCCAAACCAGCATTCCTACTGTTAATAGCTCAATGCGATTACACAAACAGACACTTAACTCTATACACAAAAGCGATTCCCACACTTATAATCAAGGACACACAAAGAAAATCATGGCAGCCCTGTCCAAACCTTACTGCCGACTGGCAGGTTAAGGGACCAAACTGGGATAAGAGTTGTGCTCAACAACTCACTCAGAGGCGAATCAATAAGGCAGCTGTGGTGATTTTTGATAATAATATCAGAATCACACAATTCCCAGCCCTCACTACTCCCAACGTGGTACCGGTACGCTTATTCACAGAACACTGGAATGTGGTAGTGGTTTCATACTACTTCGAGCCCGGAAAGGATATGGTCCTTACCTAAAACACTGGAGAATCGTTGGTACGATCCACAGAATAATACTAGGGGGAGACGCTAACCAAAAACCCCTGGTGGGGTGGCTCCAAAGCGATGAGAGAGGCCTGATTCAAGCTAGTGTCAATGAATGGGGTCTCACAATTGAACGATGGACAGGTCCCACATTTGACACCATTAGAGGTCCCGAAGTCTCCAAAGCTACATCGACGTTACGCTAACACTGAGGATCTGCTTGATCCTCACGATTGGAAGGTGAATCATCACTATTTCGTCAACCACACACAATATCTTTCCAAATTCAACTAAGAAGACACTCAGACCACCTAACACAAGGAAATATATACAAAGAAACAACTGGCCAAAATTCAAGATAATGTTGCAGAAATGTTTGGAAGATGAAAAATTAAAGAAAAAGTGGAGCAATAAAAAGAGAATTGAATTGATCGGGCAACAGAACATTATACAAGATTAATACTAGAAACATGTGACCGACAATTCCGAAAATAAAAGATAACAAAAAAGTGAAAATAGCATGGTGGTCCATAACTTGAGAGATCAAAAGGAGCAGCTACAAAAAAGGAGATTCGCTGTCTAGGCCGAAGAGACACAAAATCTAGATTACAAAGAACCAAAATAGGTAGAGGAGGAGCCAAATCCCAATCAGGACTGGAAGGAGTTTTCATAAAAGAAGGGAAAGTATGTGGGATAGTATCTATAGGATAATAAGAAGGACGGAAAAGAAGAAAGAAGATATACCCCTCAGTTATGGCGGTGACTACATTACAGAGGAAGAGTCGGCCAACTTCTAGCAGACCTTCTTTCCGGACGACACTACGGAAGGGGACGATGATGGCCACAAAGTTACCAGAGCGCTAGCGAAAGAGGTTGTTGAGGAGATAACATTAGCTACACCCGCCCTTCACTCACATACTAACGATCAGTCGACAGTTTCAACCCTAGGAAACACCTGGAGATGACGGAATCACTGCAATATGTAAAAGGCATTAGGGCATCTTCCGATATATACCTCAACTGATTAACAAAAGTGCAGTTGGGACACTTTCCGACTCTCTGGAAAAGAGCTACTGTAGTGGTTCTACGGAAGCCGGGAAACTCATACACCAACCCCAAGCTACAGGCCAATAGGATTACTCCATAATGGAAAAAGTGTACGAGAAAATATAGTCAAAAATCAGATGGCACCTGGTACCACGACTACAACGCCAGTTCGGCTTTATGCCTCAGCCAGCACTGAGGACGCCCTCTATACCCATAGCCATATTAAGAACAAGCTCAAGGAAAAGAAAATCTAGCTTATATCGCTCGATATAGAGGGCGCCTGACAGCGCCTGTGGCCCCAAATACTCGTCCGATTGGAGGAAGAGAAATGTCCCCAAAAACTTAGATTATGAACACTACCTCCAAACGGAGCGTCTCCTACGCACCCATAACTAAAACAACAACCAAAGGATCTACAGGGCTCGATAGCCGGTCCTGTGGAATTTATTAATTGACCCTCTACTTAAGGCGATAGATGCTGAGCAAGCAAATCCAACATTTGCAGATGATGTCTCTAATGATTGATGGAGATACGGGAGAGGAGGTACAATAGCCCTATTGGAACTTGTCATCGTGGGGCGAGAGGAACACTTAAGTTCGCACCTCACAAAACCAATCAGGTGGACACAAAACGTAGTTGATAACCCCCCTTTATGAACAAATACCGATAACTCTACAAGGAAAATAAAACCAAAATAGACGCTGACTACCTTACACCCTGAACAGCATCTGTCAAAGCCTTTTATAAACAGGTGTCAAGAGCACTAAGATAGGATGGGGATTAACCGTATTGCGGCCCTACACTCAGTATTGAGCCTATAATCCTCTATGCACCCGTTGGGCGCCACCGTAGAAAAATTGTATATAAAAAAGAAGCTAGATCGTATTACAAGGGGGTTTCCCAAAAAATCCAAAACATCACACCCTATTCATTATTACAGGATACTCCCTCAACCTCCGAGTCAAGGAGGCTGCGACCTATACCGCACGGAGGGGAGTCACCCACGTGACCTACTTGACTTTGAGACACACTACCATACACCGAGCTCCCACATCCTCCAAAAGACTGAATACGTACAGGACTGCCCCACGAATCACACCTTCCTTTCACAAAATTTACAGCGGAACAAAACACTGCGGGCGTGACGCATGGACTATGCATACGGGACCGAGGTAAAGAACCAAAAGTTGAGGCTAGCTCCATACTGTACTTGTACCAAGCGGAGCTAGCAGCGCTAAGGGACGCAGTGACGTATTTGACCAGGGAGAGGCGGAACGCGGCAGTGCTCAGTGATTCTCGCTCCTCGCTGGATGCTATCGTGGGTGGACGATCTCTGAATCCCCAAGTTGCCGAAATCCGCCGGAAATTGGAAGAGTGTCACCAGAATCACGTTAAAATCGAACTCTTCTGGTTGAAGGCGCACATCGGCACACCGGGGAACGAGAGAGCAGACTCTCTCGCGAGGAGTACCATTGAGGATGTGGGGACGCAAATAGGGTACGACTCGTATCCACTTTCCTACTTGCGACGACTGACAAGACTCGATACGCTACGAACACCTGGAACGAACGCTATATGGGGGCGAAACACCACAGTCACAAAAATGTTTTTTAAAGATGCAAAAGCCGCATACAAACAATCCAGACAAGGCGCTTCCACCCCACATGGCGCAAATCCTGACTGGCCATGGGGCTTTTGGACACTATTTACACAGATTTAAACTGAAAACAAGCCCCGTGTGCGACTGCGACGAAACGACTGACCAAACGGTTGACCACTTACTTGTTGACTGTCCAACGTTCGCAAGGGCCAGGTACGATCTGGAGCTCGAGACTGGCATGGAGGCTAGCCCCGGAATCGGCTATCTATCATGCTACTCGAGCACAGATCGGCACTTGAAAGGTTCTGTGACAGAATTGTAAAGTACTCAAAAGAAAGAAATAGTACTAAACACGGAGACGAGGTGCGTCCCGCTGGCCCGCGGGCTGCGACTCGCCCATAGATATCTAATGATATCTCCGGAGTAGTTGTGGTCCGGGCCCAAACGCAGAACTTATATGATAGCAAGGTCCCTTTTATTGAAGGGAGTTGTTAAAAAAAAAAAAAAAAAAAAATATATAATAATAATAATTTAATAAAAAATATAATAATAATCCGGATTTATTCCCTTATGTATGGCACAAATCAACATGCCAATAGTAACATGAGTAGAAAATAGTTCAGGGAATAATAACAGCATAACATTTCCTCAGGGGCTGAAATCGGCAAAATGAAATGTAAAATTTTTATTTAATTGAATTTGTACTCAAAATTGACAACGCGGGAATGAAATCGCATATTGATTGGCGCGGTGCAGCGACCTTGAACCGTCGGAATGTGGGTCATAGCCGCCATCTTGTCTCACCCAACTTACCTGAAATTGTGTACGGAAATTCTAATTACTCATCACTTACACGAATTTGCTCATAATTAAAGTCACTGCATCGACATTTTTAGATAACCAACTTAAAATATTTAGAATAGAGAATATTTTATAGAAAATATATTTTATCAATAGTTTGGAAACTTTTTCTTTTTGTATTATTTCCCAATTTGCGCAAACTAAATAGAAAACTCTAATAAGTATCCTCCATATTATAACAATATACAAGACCTTAGATCAGACGTTATATTAAGAGTATACTTCAATCACTAACTAAGGACAAAGAAACTAGGATATTAAACTATAATTCCAAAACTTAATGTTTGTCTCTTTATTAGTTTATTAATAATACCATATTGCTGCGGATAAACCAATAGAGTTATTATTTTCAAATTGTCAGTAAGTAAGCAAGTACAAAAGAGCTTAGTAGGTTTGTGCAATAAGAGATGCCATTGCCTCGTTGTCTCCGGAAGAGGATATCATACAAATAGGCCGGTGTGCACTGGAATGCAAGGCTGTAGTCCTTGAACTAACTATTAGGTCAGGTGTGGGCCACAGGCCACGACCGTGACACAGAATGCTTCAAAACATCTGGACGTTACATCTGCATTATCCTATTGACGCTCCGAAAGTTCAATACTTAGCTATTAATTTATTTATTACTTATAACCATCATATATATGGGTATGAAAGTTTTTTTTTATTCAGAGAGCTTCATTAAATCCTTAACATAATACAAATTCGGTTATAAATTGAGCTGTAGTGACTTCCTTTCGAATTTATTGTACTTTTACATTTTGTTGACTTTAATTTCGTCATAATATTTAAATTAAAATTACCTTTTATAAAAATTACCTCACTTATATAGTTACAAATATATTTTATCGACACACAATTAATATATATGAATATAATTAATAAATAAATGACATTATAAAAGCATTTAAAGTCAGCCCTACTATCCTGCCAGTAGCCTTGCACCGGTGACCCAAAATCGGGTTCACGGTCTCCCCCTCGCCGCATATGGATTTTGTACGAGGTTGCATTGAATAGATTTAAAATTAATTTTATTTCAACTGCAGTATACATTTTAACTTAGTTCCACAAATTATAACAGTTTAGTAATGCTTTCACGAATTTAATGGTCCTCGGACCTTCTACGGCTAGACATGACATCTACAGTGGCAGACGCAAACACGAACGGTGCAGAATTAAAAAAAAAAATTCTTTTTCCAAATATTCCAGTACGTTTATGACAGACCTGGATCATTATATCAGGCATATGACAGTACGACTGTGACTTTTGAATATAATTTTACCCCATCTTTTTAGGTTGTTTGGATAAAGTTGGAACCTTGTCGACGTGATCAATGCCTGCATGGAAACCACCACCACGGAAACCGTTTTCGTTCTGGTGTGGCATGTTGAACGAACCAGGTCGGATGGCTGCAAATGATGGATGGATGAAATATTTGAATATCAATAACAATGCAAATAACCTATAGATAGCAGAAAAGAATTAATATTCAATTTCATACTTGTGCGTAATATGATATCATGCCAAAACCAATAATAATTAGTAAAAATCGCTGAGTCAAAAACACTTAGGCATTAATCACTTAAAACAATGCTCAGACACTTTTCCTTCAAAGGCCGTCCATTTCCTCCATCAGCCAATCGGCACTTCATTGTTCCTCCGTGGCGTTCCGGATTTTATCTCCTTTTACGTTATTCGAAGATTAATGATTTGATGCTTAGCTTATCATTAAAGACCTACTAATTACTTGTAATGGTATCGGGGCATTCACCCCTTTCAACATTTTTGTGTTAATCATCCGCTTATAAATTTTTATGAGTTACAATCTTAATTTATA
The DNA here is from genome assembly GCA_963693355.1 of Pontia daplidice. Classification (NCBI taxonomy): domain Eukaryota; kingdom Metazoa; phylum Arthropoda; class Insecta; order Lepidoptera; family Pieridae; genus Pontia; species Pontia daplidice. The sequence continues at coordinate 2,302,138 of CAVNZL010000019.1, forward strand.
TCTTAATGAATAGTGCTGATTCCAACGGTTATTTATGGTTTTAGCGTGCAACAAAATTGTACGACTGAATTACAGTATTAAAAATGGTAATTAGGGTTTTATGTACTTAGAATAACTTATCTCTATATTGTTTTTATAAATAATGTAAATAAAGCAAATTCCTAATATAGAGATCCATAAAAAATATTTTCCTCACTTACCATGAAAGATAAATTTAAAATACATATTTGACTTTCTTCGTAGCCTAGACATAATAATAATAATAATAATAAAAAAAATTTTTTTCCCCACAAAAAAAAAAAAAAAAAAAAAAAAGGAAAAAAAAAAAAAAAAAAAAAAATGTTTTTTTTTTTTTTTTTGGGGGTTTTAAAAACCTAACTTCTCATAGAGGGACGAAATAGAAGCTACTTTACTGTTGAGTTACACCAGGTTGTGCATTGTGTGAGCACCGGAGTAAGTATTAAGTTTTGCCTCACATGCCTGCCTATACTGCCTATGTAGGAAATTATATAAGATTTTTTTTTATTTATCTTTTTTTGTTTCAACGAGATTAACCTAAAACGCAAAATGTTCGTCGTACGTATTGGGCATAAACGGTAACAAATTGTTGGTGGAGAAGGCACAGCAGAAAGGAAGTATTGAATAATATATCGCATGCCAGTCTGATTTTATTGTAGCTCTTCTAATTATATAGGCATAATCAACAACTTACTGGTATCAAGAAGTGCGTGTGCTACTAAGGAATAGAGAAATAAAATACGTAGATTTGATAATTTATTTTATAATTAATTGGTTCAATTACAATCCGTAGTGTTCTGCGATGTTTATAAGCGGTTACAGCGGATGTTTAGAACTATCTAGATCTATGTCACATGTGATTGCTACACTATCGTTTGTAAAGAAAAATTGTAGAAAACGTTATAAAAGTTAAGCAATTATTAACAGTTTCTTGTACGATAGTGTAACATATAACATTTGTTGTTCTCTTACTGAAATGCGGGTGCTAGAGAATTTTGGGTTAGAATCATGAAAATAACATTATAAAAGTCGATTGGGACATTAACAGAAAATATGTTATTGTCACAATAATATTAAAACAATTACAACATTTATTTTGTTGAAGTTTTTCATTCCAAACACCTTTTTTTGCTTGCAAACTTAATAGTTTGGTACAAGTAAAGAGATTTATAAAATTCTGTATTTTTTCCTTCGGTTATAGAATCGATATGTTCACATAAGTACAAATGAATATGTTAAAATTGCTTTACAGTTACAGTATTAAACACATTTAGTTATATTGGTAGATTTCTTAGTAACTGATTTCTATATAAAGACAAGAAACTCGGTAAATTCTCTATTCTCGGATGACCAAATTGACGTGATGGTTAAATTATTTTGACAAATATTTGGGTAGACCAAACCTATAACATATAACAATAAGGTTGAAATAAGACAAGCGTCATAAAAGGATTTAATCGAATTTCTTAGATCAGATTCATTATATAGACTAATGACTAAAGGGAGTACCTGCTACGTGAGTAGCAATATTCAATTGATACAATACTGTCATAACATAGAGATGTCACAGCTTAGCAGAGTATACAATAATACAAAAACAGTGTGTGAGTCTTATTGAAGTATATACAAATCAGTTACATTAATGATTTCTAATTTTAACAACTATTATCTAACGAACGTCTATTTTGAATATACATTATACATAGGCACACTATTTTACATACCTTATTACCTACAAAATACAAGCTTATGTATCGCTAATGCTAATTTAAATCGTACTCGTATAAACACTAAAACAAATACTAATAAAACAATATAATTTGGAAAGAAATTTGACATCTAAACCTAAATTTCTTACAGAACAAGTTCGTTTTTATGCCTACAATTTTCGGGATGTCAAGCAGCTTCTCTGAAATGAAGTGATAGAAAAATTGTATGAGGAAACCATATGTCTTAATATAAAGATCTTAGTTTAAACAGTTTTCAATTCTTAAGGCTGAATGTCAAAACTTAATTAGCAGTTTAGTTTTATGTGAAATGTTTACTGTGTTCGAACCTTAATTCTAACAGATATTTTACTTGCTGCATACTTTATTTGACAGTATAGTATGATACGTGTCACTTAATTTAGACATTAAAAGCAGACTATACAATCAACTAAAGTATCAGTATAGCAAAAATATACACTTTCTGAAGAGAAGTTCTGATTTTCGACTACTAGACGCCTCATTCTCATTTTTTAAACACCCAAAGGACAATTTTTAATACAATTCTATTCCACAAATATAAACATTTGCGAACTTATTAGGTGACATTAACTACAAATAATGCATGAAATTGATTATATTTGTGTTAACATAGGTATACTCTGATTAAATACTTAATATATACAAGGTAACATTTTTAATGTTATATAAACTAGACTGAATCTATAAGGTATAAGGATTATTATTAGTATTGGGTTTCTATGGTACATTTAATAATTTCTCTATCGAAGCTTATAATTTACAAATCGATGTTGGTTTACAATAATATACACTTAATATTTTCTTTAGAAAATTGTTACTACTAGTTTATCATTTTAAACCTTAAAAATTGTACAAAATGTACTTTTCAATTCATTATTAGACATTCTTAAGAAACATTCGACATTCCAAATAAAAAATACGCGGGTTCCTCTGGACCTTGCATGAAATTTAAAAACTATAAGCTAAATGAATTTCGAATGGGTAAATTATAGGGTTAAAGTCAGAAACGAGACTTAACAAAACTACTTCTTCCGTATACCAAAAAAAGATTTTCGTTTGTCTGAAAAGGCTGACCTTTTGCACCTTCTTAATGAGACACGTTTGAACGATCTGAAACGTATGAATGAACGACGAATGACTTTACGAATGAAGGTGTGTAATAATATTAGCGGTTACGGCCTTTGAACCGCACCTCATATGAAACTTACTACTGCGTTTATTAGTAAAATTTTTATGCGGAAAACTCTATGTTATCGTTTCGTAATTATGAATATTAATAGAATAAGCCATTTTAGTAACAAACTTTAAAATAAAATTCAGCTATTTAGGCGTGCATCGTGATATGAACGAATTTACAATATTCGTTACTCTTGCATATACCTAATGAAAACTACAGGCTTTTTTTTGTCCTTTTGAAGGAGATTATTTGCTTTGAGTTCATCAGTCTTACAAGCGTTGATGATTACAAAAAAATGATCTATAATGCGAGAAAAGCAAGTTCCACCCGAGTACTTCAATGCAATCCATCTAGTAGAAAAATATATTTTTATTGTTTTATTATTTTCATACAAATAATGTTATTGAGTACAAATATAATATTTGAAATTTATAAAATAGATCGTTAATTAGATTGCAATGATACGAAAATATTAATCTTATATAAATTTATGTATATATTTTATATTAATATACTATGTTAACGTTTGTGCATTCTAAGCGGCTATGAGCCTGATGACAGGCGTTTTTTTAATGTAATGTAATTCTCCACAAACAATTCAACCATAAATATGTTTATGGCTCGAGATATTATTATTTCGAGGCACAACTCAACAAGGCTTTGTGAAAATTGCATTACATTTTCTAAACATTTCTTAATTCTAATTAATTTATAATTATTATTGTTGCGATATATGTTGTTGTTGGTTTGGGATATATTCAAATGAGTGTTAAAAGCATCTTGTAATATATATAAATATGATTGCTAATTTTTTTTATGCCTATCGCAGCTTTCAAACCAAAACAAAATTTTATTCTTATTTCGTATTCTAATTCAGGCGAATTGAAGAGGACGTAGAGTGTGTATAAATACTTTTAAATAAAAAATATTATTATAAAAATTGAGGGCAACAAATCCCAACATGTCAATAAAAATGTGCTATTATTTCAAAACAGAGTCCTATCTCACTTTAACTATCAGGCTACTGCTGCATTTAACTTTTTTAAAGACCTAAAAACTGCTATCGTTCGATTGAATGTAGACCAGTCGTAGAGCTAAAAGGTTCCATGATTTATTAAATCAGTTATCTGTTATTAAATCGTTAACCAATCTCTCTCTCTCGCTCTTTAGAAATAATTATTTATCTATAATAATTGTTATTACATGGATGACTAGTATGCGTTTGACTGTTGTATTTGTTATTCCAGCAGGACAGATATCGTATGCGTTGCTATTATAATTTATATTGTTTAAAATCGTATTAGGTTGTCCAACAACAAACATTTATAATATAACTATTTATTACCATCTATAAAAATATTGTGCATATTTTGAAATTGTTTTTAGAAGCTATGCTTTTTTTCTGGTTTTATATAAAATACTATATATCTGTCAAGATATAAAACGTAAGAAGTTATTGCTTATATTAGATTATTTTAACAGGTGTCGATATATAAAAGTATGATTGCACAGGCGCACTATTGGAAAATAAAATTTGCTTCTTTTATAGTTATAAAATTTTGTACTTATGTTGTTAAATAATTTTGATACATTTCAATATTGAAACAAAGTCCTGTACAAAAGGAATTGAAAATTAAACTAATTCACTAAAACTACATCAAATAAATGTGTACATGTACCTTTTGGAAAACAGCTTTACCGTTTACGTATCGCAGTATGTTCTTTTTTATATTTACAGATCTTGTGAAAACTTAGTTTTCGATATTACAATTATTTAGAAATCACTTCGATTTCTATTGGCTCAAAGCCTGATTTGTATCCGGTATCTATTAACAAGGCAAATTAAACTCCAGTGTGGTTGAAGATGAACGACACCGCATTCTTATCAACAGGTGGAGAACGACGAGTTATAGACGCGTGGTTATTATTGTAATGCCACGATTTCCTCGTCGACGTACTCGATGACTGCAAGGCAATAGTTTCATAGTATCGCAGCCGTCCACAACACTTCCTGCTTTTGACAATCGCGACGAAACCTTTTCTATACTTCTTGTTGAAGAATGCGTACAGGATCGGGTTTATGCATGAATTAGACGAACCCAACCATTGCGCGAGCGGAGTGACAATGGGCAGAATCTCCTCCTCCCATTTCTGTATAGGTCCACCCAATTTAATTCTTGCAAAGATTAGGTATAAAGGAAACCAGGAAAGGACGAATAGTATGACAACAGCGATCAGCATTTTTACTACTTTAACTTTCGATTTCTGCTGCATTCTTTCCATTTGTGCGTCTTGAGTATCGGTAGGGATGGAGCGACGCCAGACCTTGATCCAAATGAGAATGTAGCACATCGTTATCAGAACCATAGGGAGTATGTAGCAAAAGATGAGGTTCCCGATGACGAAGTAGAGGACCTCACTGATGGGATTGGGCCACACGTCCAGACAGAGATGAACATGGGGGCTCTCGTCAAAAACAACGACCAGGTCGAAGAAAAACACCCAGGGTACAGTAACGACGATCGCGAATATCCAGATGAAGACAATCATCATTCTAGCTCGCCGCTTTGTGATCTGGCACTTCAGGGGCCACCAGATAGCGAGAAACCTGAAAAAAAAAACAAAAAATACATTTTAGTTTCATTCAAAAACGTATAAAAGTATATAAAGCAGTAAGTTTGTTGAACTGAATATTACAGGAATAATATGTGAGTAGTTATAGTTTTTCTTTATTAATTTGTTGAGTAAAATATAATATAATAGAAATTAGTACTTCATAGCACTATCAGGTGGGGCGCACTAAATTTTCCGGAATAAATAAGAAAACAATGCTATTTATAATTAAAAAACGAATTTATTGTTTCTCAAAATCCCTTAACGTAAATGCACACTTCATTCAATTAAACCAATTTTAAAAACAACTCAATGGTAACATCTCCTTCTCCTCAGAAGCGTGTAGCTTCTCTTCAACAGCCTCTTTTGGTGATGATATTCTGTCCCACATAAAATCAGCCACGAGCACAGCTTTCTCACACGCAAATATTCATGTCATGCCATCGATGGGCATAGCGGTGGATAGGCAACCATTTTCAGATTCGCCACTGATATTTCGACACCACCGCAAAGCAACTTTAAATAGTCATCTTGCATAATGCTTCATCGCCAAATGCAGATTGATGACGATTGATGCCCAGTTGAACCCAATTACACTAAAAATAGTAGAAAATCATACATTTTTCCCGCGTTACATCCATATTAATGAAGAGGCAATTTGGAAAATGGCATCTAAATATAAAAACAATTGACAGTAGGTACCATGAAATAAAAATGTCCGACAGCCATAGAGTTCCATTTTCAAATGTTGTAATTTCTTTTTATAGTTAATAGAAGTGACCAAATCCGGAAACTTTTACTGTGACTGATTTACCTGCACAGTGCAGGTGTGTTTAGTTGATATTTGTTTAACATCCCAAACCACGGAGCCTGAAGAACCATTCTTAAAAATAAACCCAGTTTCAAGTATTGTTTATACTAGTATCTAGTCGGTTTGATGTCTAGTTGAGATCTAGTCAAAGCGAATATAGGTTGAATGTTGTTAACTTTTGTTATCATCAAAGCGGCCACAAAAATAGATTGACAAAATTATTAATTTCGTAATATATTTCGTGTATTTATTGAATCCCTTTGAAGTTCGCTATATTCTATAATAATCAGAAATCTCTATAATGGAATATGTAACAAATAAATGGGATAAATGGGGTTTAAAAGATCTGTTAAACTAGTAAAGATACGGTGTATGCTATAGGGAAAAGAATTAGGAATTGCAATACAGTCATCCTTTTTGACCCAGTGCCTGGGTCTCAATCATGATGATCGTTTGATCTTAGTACTCAGTGCGATTATGATAAACCCAACCGACAAACACGATGACAGAGACAGCGTCTATAAGGCATTAAAAGCTTAACTTATATAATACTAGTTGTTCCGGCAAACGTTGTTTTGCCATACATGTGATTTCAATTTTCAATTAATAAATAAAAAATAAGGGTTGATATAGAAGGGTGAAAATTTAGGATTGTATGTATTTTTAGTATCATAAAAAAATAGAAACTAATTATTTTGTCTAAAAAATAAATACTTAGGGGTGGACTGCTCTTAACATTTAGGGGGATGAAAAATAGATGTTGGCCGATTCTCAGACCTATTCAATACGCTTACAAAGTTTCATGAGAATCGGTCAAGCCGTTTCGGAGGAGTTCAGTTCGACTATAGTGACACGAGAATTTTATATATTAGATATATACTAAATATTATAATATATACATGTATATAAAATTGTCAGCCATATTCCTTGTTCTATCTTACTATCGTTAGACACAATAATGAGATAAAAGTACCTGATTATAACAATCAAATACGCCTGGGGCTACATAAATTTTTATGAGAAAAATGACGTAGTAATAATAATTGGCAGCGGTGCAGAATTGTGGGAATTTCGCTGAAACTGACTGAAAATTGAAGCTCGTAAAGTTTCCGAGCTGGAAGCGATTACTGTCTGCGAGCTAATTGCTTTGTAAGGAGCTTCCAGACGTAAATATCGCTGGAAAATAACTTAATGGAATCATTCGTCAGATATTACCAACCAATTTGTTAATAAGTCAGTACAGCGGTTTAGCTTGGCTTATAAGTATTTATATTTATAAGAATTAATACAATGAGACACGGAACGCCAGATATTTCATGTGGTACTACTTGATTATTATCATAGCTAATTAAATTTTGCTTCCAGTATGTAGTATAAGATGGAAATATACTTATATATTATAAACTAGGGCTTGTGAGTTATAATTAATATATACCCTAACACCGCGCAGTTTTTGTCTAATTGAATGGAAAAATAATTGTTATAAAATGTAGCAGATATAGTAGTGTAAACTTCAATAAAAAAGTAGTTGAATCAATCATTTAAAATAAATAATACATATTGAGTAAACATCTCTTCTGTGTCTCGAGTGAAAATAAATCGTTCCGCACATTTCGCTACCGAAAAGGTACCAAAAATCAAAAAGTTTCCCTTCAAATGTACGTAGTACGTAGTACGTTAGATACTCTGAAACACCTAGAGTGCGAGACTAGTCTCTATCATATTTGGAGCTTAACATTGCTTTCAAATATCATATGACTGAATAAATTAAAGTATTTATAGCGGTTATTATTTCCTTAAAGATAATACACTCTCAAGGAGGCCCTCACGTTGTCAATAGGTTGATTTCCGAGTCGGCCCCGATCACTCGTAAATGGTTATATCCGGCACTACGTGTAACACTACTTATTATAAACATAGATTACGGAAGCTTATAAATATCGTGTCTTAAAAAAAATATTAACTATATGTTACTCATATAAAGTACAGCAATTAGATGTTCATAGAAATCAGTCGGAACATAGAGTCAAAATCATGTCAATCGTTCGTTTAATAAAATATTATACCTAAACAAAAAGCAGATTGTATTTATTCTTAAATGTGTACAAATTAAATTTAAGCATATCAATAAATACACACTAGTTATTTCACATGAGACCTACAGCTGTTTATAGATTTCATTATGACATCCAAAATGTTCTTTTTCTTTATTTCGATGAACATTTTTTTTGAATTATAATCGTCAAGTCCCTCATACAAAACTCATCTTTATTATATATATTTTATCTATGCAGTGTAGCATGTTTTTTGCTGGCATTACTGATATGGTGAGAATATATGTATTTTCTGTAAATATTTGGTTTAGTCTTAGATTGTTGTATATACAAGATATATAATGAAGAGCATTGTTTCTTTCATTATACTACCGACAAATTGGTGGAGCAAACGCGTGTTTAGCAGGAAATTATGCGGAAATGTACTGTATATTAAAATTTTTCTCATATAGTATCTTGACTTTATATAGCTTATTATCGGGGAAGTCGTAGAAACGGGGTAATGTAATTTCCGTTTTACCTTTACATTTCTCTGGCGTTTCAAGATTATACGTAAACCGTCTTCTTTTTGAGGTCATTAACCCAAGAGCTTAATGTATCGGAGTTTTCTCTCTTGGTAAAAGTTATTATTGAGTTAATTAAACTCAGCATAATTTTGACTCGAACTTTGATGATTCATTATTTCCTTTAAATGTGTTAAATTCTAATATTGTAAGCCATTACATTTCAGGCCTGTTTCAATTTTTTTTAATAGGCCTTACAAAGGCCATGTAAAAAAGCCAAAGGTAAAAAAACCTAGGACAACGAGCAATAGCTTAGTTGGTTATATAGCGCATAATTTTTGAGGCACCGCAAACGTAATGTGATAAAAAATCTGCAGTCTTTAATTAAAACTGTACTAAAAATATCAACTAATCGAAAATTAACAGTTAGTTAACAAACAAACAAATAACTTTAGCACCTCCACAGATCAGATGTTAGTTTAAGGCCAGTCACTATTGAGAATAAGGTTAAGAGGTAAATGCTGTTAGTAAAACACCTGTCATAACGTACAAATCCGTACGAACCAGTTTCTTCTCGTAAGTTACGTAGCTCAACGAAGCCAACTGGCACGCGACTATAACCGCATGATTTTGTAACATGTCATTATCAGTTAACTGATTAACTCTGCTCATTTTTTATTCACACTTATGAAAATAAATCGCAAATATCAGATTTCATTAAATATCGGTATCGTTTCTCTTAGTATTCTAATTAAATAAAATATAAAACCATATTCATTTTTATGTTTTTAAACTGATGAAAATGTTATGTTTTATGTAGGATTTTTATTGATTACCCTGAATTCCTGGTATTCAGGGTAATCAATGAAAAGCTTTTTTGAAGTGACCAAGAAAGACTACACTACAGATTAATATATACCTAGGGCTTCCACCTAACAACCAAATGTTTCAACATCTACACAGAGTTAGTATGAAACAAATAAACATGAATACAAAATTAACATAAATTAAACTTTCTTTAAGAAACTGAAACCCTTAAGGACATAAAACCATACGAAAAATCTTCTATAAAAAGGCTGTTAAGGGTATTAAATGTTAGGGCCGTATCGATAAAAATAGGCAGGTTGACGGTTTGACAAACGACTCTCGTATCGAGATACGGCCATTGACCTAGCACATCCTTCTAACTAGTACGACCTTTCACCCTTTTATACAGAACTAGCGATCAGTCCCAGATTCGCTCAAACATCATTTTAATTGCACCGTCTCATCGATCTCTTATCACTTATCACTTATGTATACACACGTATCATTGTGTAAACATTAAATTATGCTTTATGTAATTAATTTGTATCTTAATTATAAGGCCAACTGCTCTAAGCTGCTTAAGCTCTCAGAGCTAATACAGGAGTCATCTTTCACAAATACTTGAATTACTGTATTGGGTTACTACGAAATTAAAAGACGAAAGAGAGACGAAAAGAGACGGTACATTGGTTAGAAGAATCTCACAATACCGATCTATCGCATTCGTAAATATCCGGCAAATATTTGTTAAAACATTATTTTCTAAATTTCACGTGGCTATGCACCAATGCGTTGTTTTAAAGGCAAAAACCTACTTTCTTTAGTTAAAATAGCAACACAACTGCGTCACCGAAAATCGAAGGACCTGCAAGACAGCCCATTGAAGTTGTGGGCATAATAACGTAGGTATTATTAATATTTTTTGCAACATAAATGCTTTGTAAATCCTGGCCATATTAAAGTGTCATCTGCGTGAGTGTCAACTCGATTAATTCGGGTAAAGGGCGATTGTAATAATTTATCAACTTAAATAACGAATAAATTATACGCAGAGTGCAAATTAAGTAAGTCTCGCTTACATTCGGAGTGGTCTCGTCTATTATTATTAAAGATTATTATTTTATAAGAGTTCCACAACGGATTCGTTGAAAATTTAAATCTTATATGCTTTTTGTACTGCCTTTAAAAAAACTGTAGAATTCATATTTAAAAGAAGCAATTTCACGTTTTCGAATATGTACTAGAAATGAGTCGCATGAAATCTATGCTATGTAACTATATATCTTTATGTTATATTATGATTGAACATACCCTTCTTAAGTCTTAAGCCCTTATTCTCACAGGCACAAACATAATATTCGTTCATTTACAATGATGCACGGGAACTATGATTTTATGTTGGCAATCGCGCTACTTTGATTGGACTAAATTCTGTTGATCATTCACAATCACACGACACGCTCCATTGTTTTCCTCTCCTAGTCAGTAATATTTCAATATCTATAACGAAACCCTAAAACTTAATTCAAATTTCCAGAATTATAACAAGCCTCTACTTGTTCTACGTTGGGTCTGACTAAGAAATCTGACATCTGGTAATTATGGCTCATCATAATGGCTTATATAACTCATTTATTAACATTCATCAGTACCTACTTAATTCAAAAGTTAAGAACATAAAGAATGTAAATCAGTATTTTAAACTTAAGGTGCAGGGAACTTTTACACTTGACTTAGTCTTTTAACACTTTATAGAGAGTTCAAATATAAAGCTTCAGGTTGGACAACGAGACGGCCACTTAATAAAAGCAGTTTTATATAAAAGCTGTCATAATTGGCATTTAACACAATAAACAGTATAAACGGATACGTAAATCCTATATTTTAATATCAATTACGGTGATTATATCTTAAGTTTAAATGGTTCACAAATCTTTTCCATATCTTTACGCCCAATTATATTGTAAGTGTGATTTAATTACGACATTACCGTTAAAAATCTTTATCTCGGTAAATATATTTTATCAGTCAACTGAAAATAAGCCTTATGTCCTGAATATAAGGTCACTTTTAAACAAATTAACAGGGGATGTGTTGTAAGCTGTGAAAAGGGTCACCCGGTGATTTTATTAAATGATTAATATGTGCATCGATATATCAATTTCGATATTCAATGGATACTATAATGACTAAGCACTATTAATAATTATATGTTTTTATGTTATAAAATTGGGAAAAGAAATTTTGGAAAAATACTTTGTTAATGCCACCATCGTTGATATTTTAAAAGAATCAGTTTCAACACTTGAATCATATCATTTCACATTACTCAGGTATACGTCTTTATATATAGGGCTTGTTTGTTTAAATGCATAGAAACAATTAAAATTTGACAGTATTAACAAATCACAAATGTCGGTCAGTTTTAAGTAGTGCTAGTTTCTTAAGTAATGCTCAGTATTGTACTAAGTAGAAGTGTACTCATACTAAGATTATAGTGTCAAACTATAAATGTTGGTTCAATCTATATATGTTGAAATACGGTGAAATAACACAATTTTTTAGTAATTAATGAATCAACTTTTTATAATAATTATGAGCAATTATAGTTACAATTTGTTGACAACCTTGTCATAACACTGATACGAATGGCGAATATTGCCAATATTCCCCATTTTCGAAATGACTAATTACCTGCATTGAACAGTCGAGGTTTTGATATAGATTAATATTTAAATATAGATCTTAAGTCAAGCGAAAATTGCAAATTTCTGAAATATAAAGTAACAATTTTAATGTTACATTACTTACGACAGAAATGTGTATTATTCGGACAAGAACAGATTAATCAAATAAGTGCCGTGCACAATCAAATGAAACGAGAACCTTTACATACATTTTTTTGCAAAATTTTTGGTTTTGTAAATAAAAAAATGTATTTTAGCCGTTTGAAAACGGTTTGAACAGTTTTTGTTTCTGGTCAGATCAGGTCTGGACAAAAGTGGCCATGCGCCACTCACTTAAGTCCTTTAATTTTCTATAAATTAGCCTTAAAGAGTATCATAGATTTCCACTTTTCTTTAAAATATATTTTTATAAAAAGCTTCAATAATGTGAAAATAGATCACAAACTTTAGTACAAAAGAACTTAATCATTACAATAAGATAAACAAAAAGGGTTGCGTAAAAGAAGATTTCGATCTCGTAAGAGGTTAAAGGCCAGCGTGTAATCGTCTCGGCTATTAAAATGAAATATTATCAATTATATGCAACTGCCCACCGAGTGTAGCATATCCAAAATATTTTTATACTGTTTCTTATGCATTTTATTATGTGTGAACATGACCGCAAAAAATGGTTTATGAGTTTGATTATTGTTATTACAGTGTTACGCCTGGATTGCTAAATGTCAACAGAATTACGTGTGTGTGATTTCAGCAACAGATGGTCGATCCGATCTACTTAAAAATGGTCCTTCAGACATAGAGAAATATCTTTTAATGTCTGCTCGTCACGGGACACGTCATCGTCACGCTTAATACTATATCAGCTTTCTTTGGTTTTTTAAATGAAATGACATTTAAGATGGTATGCGAATGATGCAAACTGATTGTGAGGTTGAATCTTGTCGTTAATGAAGAAATTGTCTCGTATACGGCGTTTTATGGGCCATTGTTACGAATATGTGCTGCTCGTTAAACATATATGTACTGCGCTGCTACAGGAACTACTTAAAATATAACAAACGTCATTATGATCCTTATTTTATTGTTGATATGTACGATTAAATCCGTAAAAATAGAAGTAATAAGCTTTTAATATTGTTTAAAAGTAATAATTATTTTCTACCCAGCGTGGTAAACAGAATCAATCAATTATATTGAAGTATCCAGGTGATATTAAAATATTTATTCAGTAAAAATTCTCTCTAATTAAAACTCTAAACAAAGTTTTTCAATAGGAAAAAGAAAACCTATATCATATGTACCAAAGACAACATAATTCACTACGTATCAAGAGAAATAATTAATTCATATTTAAGGATTTCAAAAAGGAGTAATTGTTTTATAAATAGATGTTTCTGAAAAGCTTTTACGATTTATTTTAATACTTGGTATAATTAAATTGTAGACTGAACGTATTTTAAATATATTATTATGAACACGTTTACCATTATCTTAAACGAGATTGTAACCAACCTTGTTTAAACAAAACTTTGGTCTGATTTAAATTTTCTTATTTATATTAATAACAAGTATCTGTCTGTGTGATAATAGTAATTACACCTTCATATATTGCATACATTTATCTCGATACTTAATTTGTTTTGTTTTAGCTTCACTAAACATCTTTTATATTTGTTTCAATTAATTGATGCACTATCATTCCAACATTTTGATATAACAGATGGCGCTATACCTTGTTTTTGCGCCATCTGTTTTATGAAAAAGATAGACTAAGCCTCCTAGATAACTATCATTATTCTGATTATTCATGGTGTTAAAATTTTATACATTTTTCAAAATAGTATTCGTAAAATTTATTATAATATAAATAGAGGTACAAGTCGAAGGCGTGCTTGTTACGTGTTGGGTACCAATATTTGAGCAAATAATAAATTTTCTTGTATTTATTTTATTCCTTTCTTTATTAGTATTTTTTGTTTAAATGGCAAGTAAAACATAATCTGGGAAATTTTCTAACTATAACGCTGCATGAGATACAGCCCGGTAAGAGACAGAAACGAAATTTCAGTAAATAGGATTACCGTATTTCTTAAACACACAAAAGATTGGCTTAACAAAATACGTGTCGTCATCAAAGTTCAAGATTCGATAATCTGAAGGTTACCAATAGCGTTGTTGTAACAATTAATTGTATAGGAGCCATAGAAAACATGACTTGCTTTTCCCATTGTCATCTATTGCACCTCTTACTGCTTGAGCAAGAGGTTTCAAATAAATTGGTAGATCTGTCGATTATTTTTCACATATAAACATACTTTGTTATTAGTTGGAATTAGATTTACGAAAATAACTACTTATATATATATAATATATATAGTTATGACTTATATAATAATTGTATTGTAATAATAATTGTACAACTTTGATTTGAGTTGGTATTGTGTCTTCTATACTGTGCTGTTTTTAACATTTCTTCGTTTTCTCTGGGAGTTCAAATCTGACATCGGCTAGAAAATATTTTTATTTATACCACTTTTCTTCAATTTATTAACTCCCAAACATTCTTTCCACGCAAGACAAACTCTTTACCGTTATTCCCGGTGCATTATTTAAAAGCAAACTGGAAAACCCAAGTTACCATGAATTTTTTAAATTTTAAACTTTTTGGAGTTTTATCATTCATAAGACACATCACAGCAATTAATAAATCGATATTGAATATATATTGTTAACTAGCTGACCCGGCAAACATTGTTTTGCCATAAATGTGATTTCTAGCAATCATTTTTTAGTTCAATACAAATAATTATCAGATTTAAGTGTGCGTTTGTGTTTTGTGTTTTAAACAATAAAAGTATGCTCTATTTAGGTCAATGCAGTCAAAAAGTATCGATATATGTTAGAAGTTTGTACATATGTTTGAAATTGTGACGTTCAATTAATTATAGACAAATAATTTGCAATAAAATAAAATTGCGATTATAATTATTAAAGATCTAAGCTATCTTCTCTTAAGTTGGACCCGACTGCTCACAGTGTGCCAATTTGATTTAAAATCTCTTAAATAATTTAGGAGTCCACACAAATATGGACAGGAGATTTATATATATTAAGATAGATCCAATTTCATATTTCCGTGCGAAAACAACTATAATTGACACTAAGATGTACAAAATAATGGTATACGTTGCCACATACGAATACGTACGAAACTTATTATGTCTGATACGCAATCATCAAAACATGTCAGCCAATTCTAACAGAGATATTAATCTTATATGTAATTGTATCAAAATAAGTACGGTCTATTGAACATGGTCTCAATCAGTAATTATGCTAATCATATATTAATTGACATGTACCAAGGCAAAAAACAAAACGGTCAATTCGCGAATTGCTCAATTAGCCCCGTAATATCTGGGGCGATCAATATTTTTCAAGATATATAAAGCCCACACAGCTCTCATTACTCATCAGTCGGGATTTCGTACTCACAAAAAAATGCAGAAAATCGTAAGTTACACGATATATTTATTAACCATACAGACACGAATTTGCCGCCTTTAATTTATTTACTTAGGTCAGCCATCTTGTTAAATCTACGCTGTTCCGCGACAATCGTTTTTCTAATGTCAGAATAAAGTTGTAAACATATAGAACGTTGTTCTAACCTATCAAATATTGAAATCAAAAAGAATATTACAAACTATAAAAATGTATAATTTTCATTAAAATAGTAATTATAACTAAAATAACTAATGTTAAATTAAAATTATAATAATAAACCCAATATTGAATATACGCGTGTTTACAGATACTTTATTAAAACGTGATGTTAATAACTAACGTCTTAACAATCGTGTAATTTAAAAGCCTAATAAGTCTAATTCGCTGATGCAATTTTTATTTCAAAAGAGAACCATAATCGGTCAACTTTAATGAATTAGCAATGCCTGCCAAAAACTCACTTATCTTTTACCTTGAATATTTGCATATAATGTGGTTAAATCTAACCTTGATAACATAATTAATGGTTGCACAGATAACTTATGGTGATTAATGAAAATTTATAATAATCTGTGTTGATACTATCTAATGAATAAAATGGATACAAAGATTAGCTCGTTTTGGCAATTTCATTAGCTATATCACTCTAATATATCTGTGAACTCACTTACAAATTTTTTTTGAATACAGAATTAATGTTTATTTTTCCACTTAAAAACTTCTATTTAACTTATCATAACTATCGGTGCCACCTTTTAAATTCTCAATACTGGTACGCTAAGATAGTTAAATACAATTTCAGATTTTCGTCACACTCCTAGCTAGCGTCTTCGCAGCACCAGGGTACTACGTACCTTTAGCCAAGTCTACCCTTACCACCAGCAGTCAAACCGTTGACCATGGCAGCAGCCACATAGTCCACGCACCATTGATGGTCCCCCTTGCGAAGACAACATCAACGCACAGCAACCAAGTTGTCAACCACGGAAGTACCGCGATATACCAAGCTTTACCAGACGTTTACCACGCTCCTGTTGGTATATACCACGCACCCTTACACCAAGTGACCACAGTGGAACACCACCCAGTCGTCTTCCCTGCCACTTCTATCTATTCTTACAAGACACCTGACTCTGCTGTGACACATCATTCCTCCGAAGTACATGAAACTGTGCCGTATTATGCCTACCATTAAATTTTAATTTATTATACTTTGTTTTCAATATCTCGAAACCATAATAAAGACGACTCTAGACAGGTTAAAATAAATATGTCTGTAATGCGCTTTACCCGTCCAACTAAAGTACACAGACTAAATAACTGGGTCGTTAAATACAGAACACAGACAGGACAGGTCGTATTTTCAGTTCCATCAAAAAAACCGCATTCGTAAACCTAGAGTCATTTAAGTAAAAACATTTTAAACTAAGTACAATTGTATACTTAGTTTAAAGACATTTAGATAAAACCTTCTTTAATATAAAGCTGAGATGAGGACTCCAGGACCGCTAAGATCAACATTTTGTTAATCTTTACTTCAACAAATCGTAGACTGGATTCGGTTATACAGTTTCCAATATAACTACGACATTAACATGCCGATTTCGTCATAATATTGGCTATTACGAGCAAATTAACAAAATCGTTACCGTGTTTCGGGACACAATCCAAGGGTTGAAGAATGCTCGCTTAACTATGAGGTTAACATGGCTCGATATCAAATAATATTAACTATTAAATTGAGCCTTTGTAATAACAAAGCTTTGAAATGGTTCCATCAAGGTAATAAAAGATAAATTGCAGTGTCACTGACTTCTAATAAACTCGTGTCTGAGCCTAGCCTACAATTATGGAAATTAAGTATTTATCCGTGATTTATTTGGATATCTAATAAAGATTCATGCAATAAACATTATTAATAAACAATGTTGTCTAATCTTTTATTACATAATAGTGTAATACAAGTAAGGGTTTCTTTAACTAGACGGTGAAGAATGATGTCTTCCAGGTCACTCAAACATCATAAAATATAAGAAATATTTAAATAAAATAAAATCCCAAATACTACAAAATAATATTTATACATATTCTCAAACAACTGATGAGCGGGTGACTGTGGACCTGGTTGATGATATTGTCAACAAATGAGCATATTTGTTGGCTGTGGTCTAGGTGTTATATCACTACATGGTATAAAACAAAGTCGCTTTCTCTGTCCGTTTGTATGCTTAAATCTTTGAAACTACGAAACGGATTTTGGTGCGGGTTTTTTAATAATAGAGTGATTCAAGAGGAAGGTTTATATGTAAAATAACATCCATTAAATAGTAGAGAAGTACTATTGTATTTTTGAGTTTTCTAATGTGTAGTCGTAAATAATTACATTTTTTCCGTTTACATTGCAAACGCAGGCTGAACCCTACGAGTTTTATCAAAATAATGTACTAAGTATTGTACACATTGAAAAGGTATACAGAAAAGTCCGTGATGGTATACGTCTATCTCTCATGCATAAACCACAATAACTTTTTTTTGTCATTTACTTTTTACGACAACGCGTTTATTTTTCTGTAGTGTATTTAGTATCAGCATTGCACCCGTGCGAATCCGGGGCGGGTCGCTAGTTATTTTTATAAAAAGTATAAATGTAAGTACATAATTATCAGTTATGTTAACAAATAATGAAAACTATAACTTTGTACCAGGCTACCTGACCGTGTATGAATGTGTTCTGATATTTAATTTTGTCCGTACTGTAATATTTACGGAAATTATATAGTATTTGACTATATCTTAAAAATCGTATAAATGTGTATTATTTGTACATGATAGTATGTAGATATTTTTATATTGAACTTATTGATTGAATATCAACTCATGATATAACAAATGAAAATAAAGAATAACAAATGAATTAAACTTTACACAAGTATTTTTCTATGAATTATAACATTTTATTTTAAAGATTTCATTACTACAGGACCTTAGGATAAATATTAAGAGTTGTTCTTACAATACAATACACAATAGTTCTTTGAATTATATAAATATTTCCAACTATATCCCATTTCCGCTTAGGAACGTTACCTATTACTTGTTTCAACATTCAAGTTATAACAAAAGCTCTCACTTTTGCCGCGAAAGCAGATTTGTACTCTTTGAGGCTTTCGAGAGCTTTTAAGTTCTTACCAGACTAATTTTTGTTTGGATCATAATCATTTGTCTTTTGAAGAGTTTTTCTTTATTTACTCTTTATTGCATTTCCTAATTAAAATAAAAACATAACTGTATAAAATGCAATGCGCGGCCTTATTGCTAACAAGCGATCTCTTCCAGACAACCGTAATATGAAATAGAAATTTCCATAGGAAGGTGCAGGAAGTGCGAAACTTGACCAACTAAAAAACTAAACAAAATAAATAATAAATAAATAAAAAATAAATAAATAAATAAACTAATAAAATAAATATAAAACATTATATTTATTATGTTAGTTGGTCAAGTTAAAAAATATTGTATTGTAACCTTTGCATTGTATGTTTAATATCATTAATTAAGTTGCCGTGGTTGTGGATCAGTGGTTAATAAATGTGATGATAATTCAAAGGCCCCGGATCGATTTTGCCGACGTGATTTGTATATATTAAATAAAGATATGGCACGACAATTTCAATGGCTTAGTTTACTTAAAAACTGTAAGACTAACTGAAATAATATTGAACTATATACCATACATAAGCAATATTAATTTAATATTAATGGAATTGTTCAAAATATCAGTATTTAGGAAAAAGCTACCATCTGCGAGCGATTCTGGCGTGCTTTGCCAAAACCGCAACTAATGTAATGTTTGAGGAAAATGTTTGTTTGAACTGTCTTAAATAGTTCTACAAAAAAGCTCAGCAAAGTGCTTTTCTATGTGTACATCATAGCCAAAATGGTGACCTATAATTATTAGATTGTCTATATTTTTCAAATGTGACCCAAATATTATTTATCTGATAATTTTAAAAGTCGCAATCTTAGTTCTTTAAGCCACCATACATATTATTACAGTCCTCACGCGTTTTATTTAAGTAATATATTTTAACGCAAGGATCTTGCTTTACCCGTTAAAAGTAAATTTCTTTAAAATGTTGCTTTACAACTTGACATTTGTTGCCATTGTAGTTCAGGGATTCGTGGAAACTGTAGCAAGGTTTTATATTTTAATAAATACATGTTATAATAGAAAATAAGGTATTTTTATTCTACTAATATCATTAATGTTCGCTTCCTCTTCGCAGCATATGTGTACGGATGGAAAAATTTCGCTATTATTTTTGTGTTAACTATTGTCATTAAAGGAAAATTAAGAAAGTTGAGTGGAAACATAAAAAAAAAATATTGCTCATATACGCACAAGAAAATACGAAGGATCTGTATTTTCAAACAATATTGCTCATATGAATTTAATTTGGATTTAAAACTTATAATTAGGGCAGCACAACGGCACAACAAAAGATATTTTATAGACACAAATTCGCGATAGATTATTAATAATTATTAATTAATTTTTCATTTTATACTACGAGTTAGTCCTTAGGCCATCATCAAGTAATTCGTAATAGACACTAGTCATCCGTGGTCTACCATCAAGGATATTTTTTCCTTCATTTTGGGTCTTTAAATTTAGTGTAGAAAAATTTAAATCCTTCGAAATAGATAACAGTACTCGATGGGGCATACTGACTTATTAAATATCCCATCAAATGGACTGTTCCAAACATATTAATATCACCAGGAAACTACCAAAAGTGATCCATGTTTGCCACAAAAGGGATAATTGTTTAATCTATGGTGATTAATTGTTCTTTGTTAATCCACGCTTCAAAAGCTTAAATTAATACTATAAACGATTAGTTACGTAAGGGAGTGAACTTGGCATCGACCTACTTACTCGACACACATTCATAATATTATATTCATAATAATACAGCCAAACTTGTCTTAAATCATGATAAACGAAGGTGAAAGCTCTGTGGATATGGCATATGAGATATTTGTGTTAGCGACTGCATGTATTTAAATGATAACTAAAGCGAAATGCAGAATAATAAGGAAGTGGTTATCAAAATTCATAGAAGTAGAAACACTTGAATGATGAAAAAGTATTAGTTAACTAAGTTTAATTAATATCAGTTTCTTTATTTTACGTTGCAAAAAACGAAACTTTTGACAGCACCACAAATCAGTGTCGCGAGGCCGAATAATGAGATTATAAAATGCCATATCCATTTAAGCTATTCGCTTGTGAAATATGAATTTCAAGTACGCAATTGTGAAGTTTCGGCAGTTGGTATATAAGCTGGTCATCGAAGAGTTTAAGTTAGATATTTCGGCTACCTCCTCACGGTATCATCTACTATTACGTCCGCTACCAAAAATCTACCAAACATGCAGAAATTCGTGAGTGTTTTTTTTCTTATTTTTAAAAGTTAACTGCTTCAAATAAATACATATATTGTATATAAAACCTTTGACATTAAGTAATAGTGAAACGCAAGTACCAGATTCAATTGAATTAATTTTTGTAGTATGGAGTTAACTTTTTTTGAGTCTTTCTATTAATGTGATTTATTATGATAAAAGGCAGATAAATTTAAATTTAAACTGATGCATAAAATTTACGTGCTATTAATTAATAATTAGATGTTGGGTGATCTTATATTATTTATATTTGATTTATATTTGATCTTATATTATTTCAATTTAAGTAAAAATTCTTAACTAACGTGCGATATAGCTGTGAGTTGTGATTGTAACATATTTATTTGATTTTTAAATTAAATAGCAATTACCAACAGATATTTTAGTCTAACGTACTTAATTTCAAGAAACACTTTTCTTGTTCCGCTACAATTCCTGAACACAAATATGTCAAATTTTATTTGTCAAGGAAACTTGAAATTGATTAAAAAAATCAATGAACAATTACCAGTTGCCAATGTTGTTTTGTTACTGTATATATATATGCTTTTTACTTTTCGTCTTTTTTATATTAACATAACTTGTATAGCTTATACCCTTATAAGAAATATGTATAATGACGGCGTAATCTATTGACAATATAATGATGTTAAACATTAAATTGTAACATGTAATTGTAACATTTGTATTTTTATTTCAGGTGTTGTTCGCTGCTATCGTGGCCTGCGCCGCTGCTGCCCCAGGCGTCCTGCTGCATGAGACCCCAGTGGTTGCCGTCCACAGCCCAGTGGTCCACACCGTTCCAGTTGTAGGTGCGAAAACCACTATCACCAAGAGCAGCCAGGTCGTCAGCCACGGATCACCAGTGGTTCACGCCGTCCACACACCAGTGGTCGCCACCGTTCCCGTGGTCAAATCCGTTGTCACCCCAGTGGTCCATGCACCAGTAGTACACGCTCCAGTTGTTCACGCACCAGTGGTCCACACACCAGTTGTTCACGCCGTTGCCCCCGTCGTAGTCAAAACCGTCCCATCCGCGGTATCCCACAGCAGCTCAGTTGTCCACCACTCTCCACTCAAGGCTCTCCCCGTTGTTGCTATCCACTAATTTTAAAGACTAGGCTTATATATCAAATAAACTATAAACATCTACATCCTATTTTATTAATTACTCCTTTTTTGAACAAACACATCATAAAATATAATAAACGTGATTACCGTACATGTACTCCGTCCCTTCGTATTTTGTCTTGTATGAACTTAATATGTCTCGATAAAATTTAATATTTTCTGTTTTGACCGCTCGAGATATTAGAAATCTAAACGAAAGATTATATTTAAATTTTAATACTAAATTCTTATTAAGTAACTTACATACCCAATATTGCTTTTTAACTATTTGAATTTTAATATTATAGCAGATTCTAATGGCGTGGTAACAATAAACAAAAAAGTGTGAGCTTATTTTATATTATGCTCTAACTAAATATGCTCTAAGACTTTTAATGCTCAAATCAATAAGAATATTCTAATATTATAATAAAACCAAAAGTCCAATCACTTATGTTCCTTCAACTTCATATAGTAAAACATAACTTTAAAAAAGACAATACGGAGTAATTTATAATATACTAGCTGACCCAGCAAACGTTGTTTTGTCATACATGTGATTTCAACTATCAATTAATAAATTAAAAATAGGTTTTGATTGTAGAGGAATGGTGTTGTCTGTATCATAGAACAAATAGACTACAAATTTTGTCTAAAAAATAATAAAAAAATTTAGGAGTGGACTTCCTTAACATTTAGGGGGATGAAAAATGGATGTTGGCCGATTCTCAGAACTACTCAATACGCTCACAAAGTTTCATGAGAATCGGTGCAGCCGTTTCGGAGGAGTATGGGAACGAAAACTGTGACACGAGAATTTTATATATAAGATAAAAATATAAATATTGAAAAATGATATCGCCGATTGGTACACCATTTCTGTGGCGAACATAGTTTGCTGTGGTCTGGGTGATAATAATATTTATAACAAAAAGTATATGTGTTAGTTTTGTTAGTCGATCGTGTGTGAAATACTTACTAATAAAAAAACGAGCCGCTGTCCTATATAATATGTAAGGTAAGTTATATTACTTCAAAGAAAAACTTGCATACAAAAAGAATTTTTCCACGTAATTCGTTTGGAAATTGAAGTTGTTATATGTTAAATATCTAACCATATAAGCAATGGAGAGGCGCAACCGAATTTTTTAAATATTTCCTCGCTGTATATATTTCGATGTACATTACATATTCGATAATTTAAAATCGAACGATGGCAACTAAAATCGTTTGCTTGGTAAGTTTTAACATTATTATTAATTACTTATCTAGTGTCAGCTCTTGTAAAACAGCTTTTAATTTCTATTTTAAATTGAATATTCACAAAAATCATCTCTCATATTTTTCATTATTTAAAAATAACTAATTATGTTGTTCATTATTTATAGAAACTTCCATAATAAATTAATTATTTTGTTGTACTTCTAGCTCATACTCTCAGCATTAGCTGCTGCGTTCGGGAAGCCAGCGCCGGCTCCCAAGCCAATTCTTCTCTCAGTGTTTCATCCATTCCACACTGCGATTCTCCACGACGCTCCCATAATCCACCATGTACCAATATCTGTACATCACATCAGCACATTGTTTTCTCAACCGATATATCCATTCTGGCATTCTCCAGTTTTCTTTAAGTAGACTGAGAGTTCTAGCATATTATAATCAAAAGCAGATAATTTTAGGATCACGCAAACATCTTACGGTTAATGTGTTCAATGTATACCTACTTAACTTTTCATAAACTACATGAGATATAATGAAATAATATTTAAGGATTTGTATTAAATAAACATTATTATGTATAATTAGTATTTTACTGCAATGATGTGTGAGTTTTAATCACATGTTTTAAATGTTAAGTTACAATACTATCATTTATAATAGTCTTATTTTACAAAATCGTAAGTCGTCAACATAATTTGACAGAATAAGACACATTACCGGTACAAAAATAATATTTCATAAATTCTTAATAGCGCGTAGACTAATTTTGTTGTTTTTGTTTATTTATATTTCAAAAGTCTACATTTAACGTAACCTTGCAATACAAAATATCTTATGCATTTAAGTTGAATATAAAAATATATTCATTACGTTACCATCATTTATTTATGTAACAGTTTTTAAGTAGGTTACCTTGAAATAAAAATGAAAAAAATCTTTTATGAAATTAGTATAGAATTTCGTGGTAGTATAACATCTAAAAAGGCAATTTATCATAAGGATTCGATACGTTATCCCTGTTTACCTACCGACCCAGTTAGGCATGTAGGTTACCAATACAAGCTGCTGATTACACCGGTTCCCGAGGGAAACAAGTTTTTGTCCTATTTAGGTATATGACACTATATTGGTTCATTGGTTCATAAGTAGTTTTAATAATAAAAATATCTTTATATATATATAATTCTTCTGTGAGTGTGTATGTCACTGAACTTCTCTCAAACGACTGGACCGATTTTGATGAAATTTTTTGTGTGTGATCAAGGGAATGGTTTAGATTCACAATTTTGTCCGCTGGCCAAATTTTTTTTAAATTAATTTTTAATTTATTAGTAGTTGTTGATTTTGGAATGTTTTACATTGGATCCGACAGACGTCGCTACCATCGCAGTGTCAAATTTTAAATAATATTCTAATAATTAATTGAAAATTTAAATCACATATATGGCAAAAAAAACCTTTGCCGGATCAGCTAGTATATATATATCGAAAATTCAATCCAGTGAAATAAGAGCTACCATTTGACAAGAGATCTATTTCAATATCGAATTCAAGTCCAAAATTTGAAATCGTAGATTCCTTGTTAAATAGACCTGAATTTATATTTACGTAATGCAAATATAATTGTTTATGAAATCTGTGTGACTCGAAATGTGTTAATGACAATTATTTTCTGGCATGACGTAAACGACTTTTCAAGATTAAATTAGAAAACTTTAATTGTGGCGCCGTCTTTCCTTTCGATGTCCCTAAAATTTTTAGGAAATAAATATTCATTCTGTCGATGAATTAAAGAGCTTCTAAGAGTTTCGTTGAGAAGGCTTAGCAATCAATTAGGCTGTGCTCAATGAAGACAAAGAAAGAAATCTCTTCCTTTGAAATGTTTATATAATAATTCTTTTGTTTCATTTTTGGTTGAGTTTTATGGAATCTTGTTATTTTTGAATGGTATTTAATTGCCTCGCAGCGTTTGCCTTGTCGTTTTACTATAGTTTTTAAACTTAAGGTCGTGGACTGTGTAGTCAGTGATTTTATCATGTGTGTTTATTACTTTACTGGAAAAATAATAATAATCAATCGCTATATTAGCTTTTATAATTACATTATAATGTCTTTCATTTTGATACTGATTGGTCAGTATTATCTTCTTTTTGATAGATCAATCTGTTATTATACTAACATGGTATGGAATTATACGTAAGTCTACATATGTAATGACTATAAACTCATTTATACTATAAAACCAGTGTGAAGTGCAAAAAACGCCATTGACCGAGATATAATCAGCCTTACAGCCTTAACTAGAATGTCAACGGGCCATGGGGCTAATACAAGTGACTCTTATTTTAGTTCTACCCCCATTTGTTTAGTACACTGGAAAACGCTATAGAAATACGTGGAAAACCAAATTGGAACGCTGGAAATCGAAAGTGAGTCACAAAACTAAACGCAGGGAGGCCTAGATAGTTAAATAGATCATCAAATCATAAGATCTAGGTATCTATAACATAAAATACCGACTATACTAGAAAAGTAAGTTAATTGGTCCGACTTTTCCATTTCTTCGATAGTAGTAGTTAAACCCAATTTAGTTTCCTATTAGGCATTTCGCTTAACTGTGAAGAGCTTACTCGCCCAATCGACGTTATTTTCTAAACACTTTATGAGTTTTAGGAAATAATTAATCGCTTTACAGTGCATTAATCCGTCTCGAAATGTCAACGCTTTTTAAACATAAAATAAATTACTGTTTTTCGCTTAAAATATTTTGAATCCTATAATATCAAATTTTAAAATATACCAGTTAATTGAGATTGATAACATAAAGTGATCAAACGATATGTCATACACATACTAATTAAACAGATTTTAAAACCAAACATGACTATAAAGAACAAAGTTACAAAACTAATGAGTTGTCGTATTTAAAATCATGGTAATTACATTCAAAGTAATTATATCAATAACAATAGTTCAATGATTACTCAAGCCGGGAAGTCTATGATATTTAAGTCTATGGTGTAAGGCTGTAGATAGTTAAGTATATATAGACAGATAAGCCATGGTTAGCTCACACAGGACCTGTTTATCAAGATGGCACGACTTCTGCTTATCGTAAGTACCTTTAGCTACGATTTATTTTTCTCTGACATACGACCTACATTGCTGTACTGAAAATCTTTATATGGAGTTCCAATTGTTTTTATGAAGATGTAAAATATGTTTTATTTATTAATTATAATAGCGTTGTTCCATTTGAAATTATTATAAGTTTTTGGCCTTTAAAATAATTGTGTGTGAATATTTTTTTTATTCTCGAGAATGTATACGTATAGTATGAATATAATATAAAAAGAAACCCTTATTCATAATAAGTGTCTCTTCTATATAGCGTAAATATTTCTAATTTTTTTATTATGATTAATTAATAATATTATTTAGTATGCTCTGCGAGATTCGGGTGCAAAACGAAACAAGATCGTTTCGGATTTTTAGGGAAAACGTGTCACATAAAATTAGAACTCGAATTTTTAACATGACCGTATTGTCACCATCTTAAGTACTTTGTTACTATGGGCAACTTTCCGGTTCAACAATCAGTGAAATAAGAATTTGGTCATGAAACGGTTATGGGTAGTACCAAAAACTAAGAGTCTCTAACTAATTTGAATTACCAGAGGAACTTATCCGGCTAATACTGCGTTGTGTACTCATAATTTTTCTTAAACTAATTTTAGGTAACCCTTGTGTTACCAGGAACCGAACCCAACCCCTCGGGGTTTGATGCATCCTGCAGCTGTAAGCTGCATAGATATCTTATAGTTACAATAAAAATCTATTTTTTACCTAAATTAATTATTATTATATTTTAGCTCTTCGCGGTAGTGGCGGTAACGGTAGCCTCACCAGCCCCTGGATACATTCACTCAGCACCACTATATCATCCAGTGATCCACCATGCCCCGTTATACCATGCCCCGATCGTCCACCACGCCCCAATATACCACGCGCCCATAGTCCACCATGCTCCATTAATAGCGCACCCACCAGTCGTAAAATACAAAGTGAAGTCGCATTACCATCTCTTTGGAAAATAAATGTATTATAATTAAACCTAGTTTTATTTCATATGCAGGAAAACACACATATGTGTTGATATAGACGCGAATAAGTTTATTATTTTTAAAAACAAAATAAAACTAATAATAATAATCCACCAGCAATGGGATTTCGATTTCCCGGAGTACAAAATCAGCAATTTCAAAATTCAATCATCTTAAGGATAAAAAGCCTTAAGGAAGTCCACACCTTACAGTGTACAAGAGGAATATTCCAAGAGAATTTATTGATTTATTTTGCTTAAGGAGGCTTGCCTAAACCACAAGTGTTCCTCTTGTCTTGTATATACAAAAGAGGAATACTTTTCGCTTTACACTATAATGGCATACTTGTATATCCTACAGATCAATATTAAATAAACAGAATTATTTTCTGTTAATATCATTGTTGGCGGATATAAACGTGAATGAATAACCTTATTTACATAACTGAAATAAAATGAAAATATAAAATCCCGTACAGAGTTATATTTACACGTATTTTTCTGTGGGCTATTTTTGAAGTCCAAACGCGGCACGTGTATTTGTTACACATAGTAAGTTTGATTAGTTCATAATTCATTCGCTGTTTCATTCAAGTTTGTGGTATGAATTTGTTGTAATGATTAATTTAAAATTGTATAAAATATGTGTATGGGTAAGTTTTCGTGAAAAAAGAATTACGTACTCGTATATTATTCGCATGATTAATTATTAATGATAGGATATCAGCACACGGTAATACAACCTCTACACTGCGACCCAGTAATCAATAACCTTTAGAAAGTGAAGGTGAAGTTGTTATAATTACCTAATGGTCTCATTTGGACTGTATTTCATTTAAACTGTCAACCACAACTGAGTTTGAATGACCATCGAGTCTAAGGTAACATTATATTCTATTCCAAGACTTCATCTGATACTTGAGGTCCAATTACTGTATTTATTTTGAGGATTCACTTATAAATGGGGACACTGATATCCGTCTGGCTCAATATGTTTTAAACTAGGATAGTTTTTAAGTTTTCACAGCTGATCTATCTCTGCCGCAACTATATCAATGAATACATAAGAGTAAAATAAAGATTTAAGTAATCACTACTTATAAGTGGTCCAAGGAGTCGTGCAACCAGTGCACCATTGTACCATTACAGCATGTTAGGTGTAATGGTTGCAGCTCCTTCCTTTCATCTTGTGTGTTATCTAAATGATTAAATAGTTAATAGAATCAGGCGTTACTTTGCGTAAATCCATAGTAAAAAAACCCTAATAGACCAATAACCCTAATAAGCAATTCTCCGCGACAAAATCTACAACCAAGACACATCAAACTGGTTTGTTCTGTGATAAATTGACTGATGTTGCACATAAGGTAAATTTTAAATTAAAAGGATAAAAATGGTAATTAATAATGACAATTTTGTGCGAAGCTATTGTTAGGAAATTCAGGACTACAATGTAGCGTCATCGTAGAAAATAAAGGATTAATCGTTAAGATATTTCCCTAGTTTCTCTAAAAATCTCCAATTCCTAGTTATGTAACTGTACAAATGAAAAGTTGTATTGGCCTGAAACTGCATTCGGTGTGATTCGAAATACAATCAACCATAATCTAAAGTTTCAAATTTAATTCAAGTTCTTCAAGAAAAATCAATTTAGGCGAGTTCGCCCACTTCCAACAGTAATCAAACTTGAAAGAAACAGAATACTGGTTGAACTATGTTGATTAATATTATTTTCGTCATATATATAAAATGCATCCAATTATCGGCCGCGCCGACATCCACTTACCCAAAGCTTACAATGACAATGGCAGCGGTCATTGACCCGATCAATTAGACGCCCAATATCTATAATGACTGGCTTCTCAATTTAATTACTGAGTAGCGACTGTGAATACTCAATGAGGTGGGAATGAATCGTTCTCGCATCAGATAACGACTGTTCAAAGTGGCGCGGAATTAGGAAGCCAACGGGGATGCGGTGGGTAATGCTAACTATACGTAGCCGATCTCAATTTTGGCTTAAACTTTTGTTATCAATTAAATTTAACTTCCTTAGTTACAGTTTATACTATTATATTTTTTATGGAGTGCCGATACGTGGATAAATAATCCGTTACTATAAAGTATAAACGGTAGAGAACGTTAATGAAGCAAATAATATGTGTTTAAAGGTATCTGCCACATGAAAGTAGTTACGAAACTAAACAATTGTTTACAAAAATATAGTTTCTAATTAAAAAAATTACTTCAAGGATAATTATTTTCTACTTACGCTAAGTGTCTTACAGCTTAACGCTAAAATAATTCCAGACTGTTTATGCTAGTTCAAACCTAATATCACAATCTAGATAATCTTCAAATTGTTTTCCGGACATTAAACCCTGAAGTAAATGGGAACATAATTTTATAATTCAAATTAGCAACTGTTAAGATGATAACACAAAGTATTACTACGAGACCCGCTGTTGTATACAATATGGTTTAATCTCAAACTGAAATATCTTTATTCATGTATGTAACTATTTACGCTTATGAACGTAAAAAAAACAGCTAAATTTATAAAAAGTTAAGAAACTCTCGATCACTTTTTTTAATCGCCAAATAAGTGTTTTTATAAGAGAGTTGTAGGGACCGTGCCACATACAAATTAATACTAAAGATAAAAACTAGGGAAATAGAAGCATCCACATTACAGTTAGCGCAAAATTAACAATATTCAAAATTATTATATTATAAGATATATCATCACCGATCGCACATTATGCAGAGAGAGAAGGATAAACCGACGCAAAAAATACAAAATTACTTTGCTTATATAAAGCATAAAAATAATAGGAACTGAGATAAAATAAAATGAGGCCAAAACATTCTCGATATTACTGCGCTAAAATCATAAAACGTCCAAGGTTTATTATTCTCCAAACTGAAAAAAAAATGGTTTGGAAAAAATAAAGATTACAAATAACATCACAGAATATTAAAATTAACCTTAATATGCAATATAAATTAAATTTGGTGTAAACTGTGTTTAAAATATATTATATATTTAAATTGAATTGTATTTCCGATTCTATATTTCGCCCTAAAACGTATAGGCCTGAATAAAATGGAGTGATGGAGGAAAATGGAGTTTTTTATCAAACATTTATTTTATTACTTATATTAAAATATAACTTTGTTTTCAAATAACTCTCTCGTCAAATATAGAATCTCTTTTCACATGTCGATTAAGTTTAATAAGAAGCAATTAAATTTACTTACTAAGTTTTAATTTTTTATAACTATTTAAATTATTTAAATGGTGCAAGCACTATTGAGTCACTTTATGTAAATAAGAATGTAATTAGAAAAACAATGACCCAAGTTGTAATGAGGAAAAGCAATTAATGAGTCGATGAAAAATCTTAGTTTCCTTAATACCTTATATATCAATATTGTTCTGAGTTTAGAGTATAGAGTGCTCATACAAATTATGTTCTTCTCATACATTTCTTGATTGAATATGTACGCATGGTCAGTTGGATGTGTTCCATAGGCTAACGTATGCATCTACCTTTTAAAATACCGAAAAATTTTTTAAGCAATCATAAAGTTGAAATTCTTCATCAGGATAAAGATTTTACATACGATCGATTAGCACCAAAGAAAGCTGTTTATAGTTTTGTTTTATATCCCAAAAGTACCTAGTTTGTCATAAAATGCCTATTATTTGTATTATTTTGTAGTCAGTGCAAGAATTAACATTAAAAATTTGTTCCCTGTAACTAAACAACCAAAATATTTTAGTTTCTTCTCAGAATACAATCAGTATCCCAACAGCGGTTTGACATACAGACTCGAGCTAGCAACGCATTCTATAATCCCTAGTAAGTATTTATGTTATTATATACTTATACTTAGTGCAGTAATTAGATCGTTAACATTTAAAAAAACCCCCCTGTCCATAACTAAACAACCAAAATATTTTAGTTTCTTCTCAGAATACAATCAGTATCCCAACAGCGGTTTGACATACAGACTCGAGCTAGCAACGCATTCTATAATCCCTAGTAAGTATTTATGTTATTATGTACTTATACTTAGTGCAGTAATTAGATCGTTAACATTAAAAAAATGTCCCTGTCCATAACTAAACAACCAAAATATTTTAGATGCTTCTCAGAACACGATCATTATCCCAACAGTTGTTTCTCATACAGACTCGAAGTACCATTCTATAATAGCTAGTATTTGTGTTATTATGTACTTATTGCAAGAATTAGACCGTTAACCTTAGCGAAGCTATCGGATACAATTAATTTTCTGTAAATGTGTCGTGATCAGATCTAGTGAACAAAATCTTTGTAGTGCTTATTTACAGGATGTTGTAATAATAGTATGTAACTTTACTCGTTTTATAAATACTTGTTTAAAAATACTTAAACAATAATAATAAAGCTCAAAGACTATAGGAGACCTTTAGTACAGATTAAAATATATACAAAAAGTAAAATGTATTTATAAACAAAAAGGTTATTCGCGTTGTTTATTCCATTACAAAGTCGTTAATGATATGACATTAAATTTACATTAACTCTTGTATGTGTTTTCGTTTATACATTTCAGTCGTAAAAGTCCCTGAGATGAATGGAGAAAAAATATTAGAGCTGACACAGATTACCAGTTAGCAGTCATTTTGAATAGTCGTCAGCTTTGAAGAAGATTATTTATTTCAAAAGTAAAACTAGCTTTTAATATAAAATATGAAAAATCTATGACTAACACACATTTTTTCTCCAACTGAATCTTATCGAATTCCATATCTAAATATTCAGGTTTCTTCATCCTTTGATGGATTACGTTTATAGCAAAGTTGGCTTCAGCGGCGCTTTCATATTCACGATATATTTTTCATATTATTTAAAGCCTGCTTTTCGCCTTATAAATGTCGTAAAAGATAACATACTCCACCAGATTTTTAAATACAAATTCCATCATCAAACGGGAGATTCAAGTTTCAAATGTTGTAACTAAAACACGAACTAATAACTAGGAAGCACTTTTAATATAATTTGATTTAATAACACCCTATATAAAGCGATTGTACTAAGTCGCAGGTTACTCAA
The DNA here is from genome assembly GCA_963693355.1 of Pontia daplidice. NCBI lineage: Eukaryota > Metazoa > Arthropoda > Insecta > Lepidoptera > Pieridae > Pontia > Pontia daplidice. Next base: position 2,335,070 of record CAVNZL010000019.1, read on the forward strand.
CGAAGGGAAGGATTTATACAAGATCGTGGAAATAACGGATATATAAGGACATAAGCAGTTCGTTAGGCACAGTCGCATTGACACAATAGCACAATGATCAAGCTGGTAAGATACTATTATTTACGTTAAGATAATATTATCAAGTTTTAATATTATATAAATACTAACTGTTAATGAAAGGTATTCCAATTTTAGTGATGTTTTATGTATATATATTATTCAATTTCAAAAGAATGTAGAAATAGATTTTTAGTGTTTTTATAATACTTCTTGATAACTAAACCGAAACAGTCACTTGGGGTTTAGCTTTTGTCCTGACTAGCTAGCAAAATTTACATAACTAATAATAAATTATTTTTTACTTCATTGAGAATTCATAAAATATTTGTGATTTATAGTCATATAAAAAATATAGTAAACACATTTATAAAACCATATGGTACTTTTAAAATAGTTTGATTTAAATGAGTGTCCTTATCAAATGTCTCACTTGCGATCAGGAAATTATACTCGTATATATGTGACAACAATACTATTTTCATTATTTTTTTCAGGTAGTTTTCTTCGCTCTGGTAGCCGTGGCAACTGCGGGGGTGATTGCACCAATCGTGCCTGTTGCTCACCCAGTGGTTCATCACGTGGCACCCGTGGTTCCAGTAGCATCAGTCCACTCTGCAGTGGTTCATCACCGACCCATAGTTCACGCCCCATTGGTGCACGCCCCAATAGTTCACGCTGCACCAGTGGTACCAGTCGTTAAGCACCATTCACCGATCCTTGTCCATCATTAAGGAAATAAATTATTTTCTTTATTACGTTGTTATTATCATTAATACATTGCATCTATATTATTTAGCTTGGACGAGCCTTAAAGCTAATGATGAATTCTTAAAATAGTTATTTAAAGTTACGTAGTTTGAACTTTTAATATTTCACTAATTGCGATTTCTCATATGTTTTATACGAGTGACATTAAGTGAAAAAAAATTAGAGAATACAAGAATTAATTATTGTGCTTCTTGTATGGTCCGTATATATTTGATGAAGAAAGTAGCCACTATATCAAATAAGATCTTTTAATACCGATACAGTCGAATATAAATTTCAAATTGAACTTAAAAGCAATACTTATACATGTCATTGACCAGTATAAAAATATAATTCGTAATAAATCTATCTAATATATACATTATTTTAATTAGATTCTTAGCTTGAAAACACAAAAGCATTAAACAAATTATCGATTTCAAATAAAACTCGGATTACTCTCACAATGCGGAATTCTCACAATATTGCGACCTTGGTTTTCGGAAGATTGAATTTCCCTGCACAACTGCCTCATTCCGACCTTTTTAGGGAAATAAGGGACCACCGTTAACCTTGGCGAGGATTGGAACTTAGAAATCCATTTACAAATCCGTTTAACCTTTAGAACTGATATGACTCCCGAAACCTTCATAACGTTTACAATCCATACGTTCAACATAAACTTGTACAACTTGTCATAGGAATAAGAAAGCTAAAGCAATATTCAACTGTCCGAAAAAAATAAAAGACTAAAAACACCTAAAATATACAGTCGTAATATTGCCAAAATAAAACTAGGAATAAATAGTTACCACAGCGTTTTTAATACAAAATCTGAAGACAATAATGAAATGTGTTCTTTCAAAAAATTTAATATGCACTAACTGCATTTTAAACGAATATCACATGTCGTGCGGAAAAGCTCATAAAGCCGAGATTAATTACTTACGTGAGCCGCACTCTCAACAAACATCGAATTGTTTATTTTTAGCTTGACACTAGCTTAAAGTGAGGACCGAAAATTGGTGGTTTCAGTTTCGCAGAGGTCCAAATTGAATGGTAAGTACCTGAGACGAAACGAATTTGTTCCTTAGACTACAAATTTATTCTGGCTCGGTTTCTATGGAGGTTTAGGTTTTCGTTCTAACAAATTTCATTCTCTATAAGTAATAATTTAATTAGATGAGACAAGCTTTTAAGGTTAAACGTTGAAATAGAACATAATATAATTTACTAAATATAAATTATCCTTTTACAATATTTTTCTGCCACATAAGCAATGAAGACTGTAAAGAATTTGAAAATTTTATTTAGTAAAAAATACTTTGGGTTATATATTATGCAAACTAAACCAATAAAGACGATACCAGAGAAGGAAAATATCACATTAAGCCCGGAATAACTATTGGAGTATTTAAATTTAACTGAATTCAGTGTAACACACCTGGAGACAATCATGTTTATAACATGAATATATTTGTAGCAATGCCGATGTAAGGAGTAAATGAATATTTTTATAAGGAGCGCAGATTTATGATATAAAAGTAGTACAAAAACATATTCCAGCAAAGTTATAAATAGTCTGATTAATTTCGAATAATGACAAGAAGTGTTCTTGTGAATGTGTAATTTCGTAAAAGAAATTTGTACATCAAATATTTAATTATGAAAACATTAAACAGGCCTTCTTTACTCGGAGTTTCAATTGCAAATTGTATTTTTATGGAATATCCACTGGACTCTATAAACAACGTAGGTACGGAATTTAGTTCCGAATGCAAACGTATTTTCACTCGGATAAATTAATTCTCGTCACGTCGGCAAATAGGGAAAATCTCTAGTGCATGTTCGTGGTGTGTCCATCATGGACTACAAGCGGGTTATACAATTTCTTTTAATACTATCATAGTGCGTTGTGAATTAGGCACTTCTACCGGCGCAATTAGATTTTTATCGGATAATAGGCGATATTAAACCACTTATAAAGAAATAAATCCTGTTTCAGATTTCATTTCTATTGCCAATATAATTTACTCATAGTATTACTCATACCAACAGAAAGCTCTGTGCAGGTAAAACTTTAGATATTTTTTAAGTATATAATTTAATTATTTTATAATAAATAAATTATCAGGAAGAAATTTTAATAAGACATGGCACTTATAATTTACCCACAGAATGCTATATCGTATTATATATAACCTTTTAAAGCAGTTACCACTTTGGTAAGCTTTTCGCTCACATTTGAACCAAACCTAACTCACAGTATGAATTACTGCAATATTGTAAAAAATACATTATTCAAGTTGTGTCTCTAAAACTGTGTTAATACTTAAAAATAATCCTTCAATCTCGTGTGGAATATTTACCACCAAAAAGATAGGATTATCTAGGAATCATAATTAGTTTCATTTTCATTTTGAGTAGATGTATTTTTTTAATTATAGTAATCGTGATGATATTAATCATTTACTCGAAAAGTTACACTGAACATTTGTTTCTACATGCGCAATTAGCTCTTGTTAATTTGTTGAAGGACATATCGACTGAAAATAGAAGATTTGTGTCAGGCACCGGCAAAAAGATTTTTTGTAAGACCCATCTCAAATGCGCAGGCAGAACAAGTATACCTGAATGATAACCACCGACCGGCATCTGTAACGCTTTTCCAACATTTCATCTCTTTTTAAAAACCAACTTCCTTTATAGGGTAAAATAATCTAACCGATAACTTATTAGTAGAGTATTACGATTATTTATTGTAAAATAATACGTTGATGAATCATTATTTTAAACTTGCAGTAATAAAATTATATACATTTTTATTATCAACCAACGAGTGATTATTATCTCCACAATGCACGTACAGTCATTTTTCATTACCATATTGTATTTCCGAAGCGAAATTCAACTTTCCTCTCGGGACCCGCGAATTTCCATTGCATTGATAAATTTGTGGCACGCAAGGCCATCGATGGAATTTGGGACAATACCAGCTCATTATAATAAAGCCTATAAGCGGGTCAAGGTGGGGACAAAATTATGGAACAGGTAGGCTTACGTCAGGTTTCTCTTCCGGTACCGAAAGTTGTACCCAACTTCCGAGTTTAAAAGTGATTAAATGTTCAGAAATTATGTTTTTTTTGGAAGCCGAAAAGCGCGAAAATTTTCACAAGCCTTTAAAAGAGTTTTTTTATATAATTATTATTCTTAGTAGCTGTTCAGAAGCTGATTAATATTATAATTTATTGTTATGAACGACTGCGTTCGTGTATTTCTATTTTGAGAATCTTTCGAATATCAGAAATATTACCCTATAACCCGTCTTAGTTAGCTATGACAATTAAAACATTAAACTTATCATTAAATATTGCATTAATCCAATAACTTTTTTAGGTCATATAAGCAATATTTAGGTTTAGGTTTCATTTAAATATTATGATATACTGGAGTATGAAATCTGATTAGTTGCCGAGTATTAAATTTAATCGAACAAAAAGAATTTCAGCCCTACAATTCAATGGTCTCACGTTACAATTACAATTCCTTTGATTATAAAGAGTTAATATTTTACTATCGATGCAATTTTCACTAATGATATCAACTAACGGACTGTCAGCAAAACTGAGACATCCAAAATACGTCTGTGCAATAATTGTACCTTATATGAAAAAGACTTCGCATCAGCAGAAATGATCGGCAAAAATATTAAATATTCTATGTCGTCAAGCGATTGTATGCAACAATCTTAACCATTATATTATAAGGGTTTGTATTGAAATCGAACAAATTTGACTGTTACTAGTACAACGCTATCGTGTCTCGTCACATACTTTTATAATGTTATTGAGCAAAATAAATTGACATACAAAGTGAAAATTGAATAACCCTTTTGCTAGTAAAACGTTCAAGACAATTTACCGCTTAAAAAGTATTAAGAACTTTATCCATTAGCATAAGGGATATGGGACCACATTTGGGTCAAGTTTGCTGTCCGACGCACAACAAGGTCAAATTTTCCTTGCAATTGACTCCGCTATTTATTGGATTACTCGGTAAATTGAGTGGGTATTGAAATAGATAGACCTTCGATCCTATTTCCATATTGGCTAAGTGCAAGGGTCACTTGGGCGCGTGACATTATAATTTTTAGAAGGAATAAGATATATTCAATGTTTATGAACTTTATACATAATATATAACTTTTTACATTTTGTGAAATGTTTTTTTACACCCTTTTATACACCCTCCTAAAAAAAAATAAAGCGGTTTTTGGGTTGGTTTTTTTTTTTTTTTTAAAAAAAAAAAAAAGGGGAAAATTTTCCTTTTCCCCCCCCCCCCTTTTTTCTTTTTTTTTTTTTTTTTTTTTTTAAAAAAAAAGGAAAAAACCCCGTGGGTTTTTGGTTTTAAAATTTTTTAAATTTTTTAATAAAATTACTTTATACATTCAGTGAAATGTTTTCATAGACCAATGAATACACACTCTAAAAACTGTAAAAGATGTTGGTTTGGTTTGTTGACAGTTTAAGAAATAAAGTAAACGGTCAAATCTTTCAATTTGCAAACCTCCTTATAGTAACTTATAACTATATAATATATAGTACAAATAATGGCAAAATCCCATGAGTTATTGTGGTTAAAATGTTTTCTTATTTCCGCCCTAAAATACAAAAGATATTACTTGGTACTTTGCCTCCCTAGACTAGTGTACATACCTGTCGAGCGAAACAGCGACCAGACTGTAGACAGACGCGGCGACTGATAATCCCTGCACGTACGGCACAGTTTTGCACATAAGCCAGCCGAGGACCCAAGCTGAAATAAAAATTTAAGGTCACATGAATATTTCATATAAAACCCTTATAACGCATCCTAATTATTACAATTTCTAACTTCATACATTAAAATGAGTAACTAAATTCATACATTCAATTAAAACATTGTTATAGACAAACATAAAAATAGGAATAAGGACTATTATCTAAATAATCTTTAAAAAAAATACCATCTTATGCATAAAAGCATGTTTAAATATGTACGATAATTTAAAATCTATGACCAGTGTAATGCAACAAATATAAACTTTAGTATATTTGTAACGATATTTGTAAAAAAAAATTAAGGGTTTATTTTCGTTCATCAAACCATGTTTTAAAAAAAAAGCTGTAACATTATTACCATTTGCGTCTTGTATTAGTGTTTGGTATTAATTCAGTCTTTTAGTCAGCTAAATCAACAGAGGAAAAATGTGCACTTAATGACTTTGTTGTCTTTACTACATTTGTACAACACTTTCTTCTAGAATAAGCAGAACCAACGCTGTAATATTTATTAATTTATTTAAAGTTACAAAGAAGCTTACATAAGGGCTCTTCAGTCCCTCAGAAGTGAATCATTTATTAAGAACCCAAGTGTAATCCTGCATAGAGCCTTGGGTTGGGCAAAGCAACAGGTAGAGGGAGGTCAACAAATCAATATTTACAACAGAAACTGGGTCAGGCCAGTGTACCTGTGACCTGTGTTTCTCCCTCGCACATACAGATGCACTCATAACTCCATCCCTCTCTTTGGCCTTGCCCTATTACAATACAGAAATGACTGAATGCAATTAAATAGGTATACATTTTCCGGTTCTTAGTATTAAATTTATTCGAATCTCCTAATTGGTTCGAGTCTAAACATTTTATAGATACGTTCGCTGATTAGATTCAATTTTCTCAATGCAATAAAATGTTGCTGAAGATTATTTATGCCTACTGTTTGTGACGCATACTTGTTGATCATAGTGATAAACCTATAAGTTGCAGAGACATGAGCTTTTGTCAAAGAACAACTAAGAACATCAAGAAATAGATATGGAACTACTCGTAATGCATATGTTTTTAAAAATAAATAAATGTTTAAATTAAAAGAAAAGTATAATAAGTCAGTATTGAGTTCAACAAGAGGTTGTGCAGCCATTGATGATGATGATAAAGACTAAGTATAAACTCTTCTGGCATAATAATGTTGCATATAATTTATTGTATACAGAACCGCAAAAGCCCATGAAAAACATTCTTCCTAATACGGATGTAGATGACACATACAGAAGACAGTAGAGAACAGCTGTACTATCCAAAGCAAATCATTATTTCAACGAAATCGAAGCTGAATCCGGTTCATACGCACTGCACAGCCCCGATTAATTGGTGGACGAGATCGATTTTCACGGTAAAAAGTGCCATAAACAGAAAGATGTTTGCAACTTCCGCTCGTGTTGTTCTTTCAATTTCGCGCATCCTTGACTTTTCGATTCATTAAAATTCCCTCTAAACCGACATTCGAAGTTCCATATTCTAAAGGGATCGCCACTCGTGCATAATGAATAACGCAAAAAGGGATGTTAAAACAACCAATATTTCCTACATATAAAAATTACAGTTACGTCATACAATATTTATGTTGTATATTTCAAATATATAATACTATTTTATTTATCTAACTTGTGACATCAAGTGCTTTGAAGCAAGCGTCTGGTATTCGCTGAATATGACTGCGTAAAGATGCTTTATCCCAGTGTGATACTCTCGAAATTAAAAGGCAATATATTTCTCTGCTTGATAAATTTTTAAGTTTACACTTAAAAATAATGCCCAGTTCAACCTCGTGATTGATATTCGTAGGCGAAACAATTGTATAAAATAAAGTAATAGGCGTATTCTTTTTTACATCCTCTTAATTTACTATAACCGTCCAAATAACAAATTTATCCATGTGTTTAAACATCGGAAGCAAAGAAAGCCCAGGCAATCTTATAATAATTTATGCAAATATTACCTCTCATAGGTTAAATACCTTCACAACCACACATAAAAGCCTACGTATAAGTAATTAGTGATCGCGCTCGTGTTTCTAATTACTAGCTTTTTATTTTTAGCAAGGAGCTTAAATATTAGATACTCAACTATATTATACATACTAGATTTACAGGATCACTGATAAATAGACGAACAAAACCTCATTCGTGTGAAGTCGATTTTTAAGTTATATGTTTAGGATTTATGAGATCATTTTTATTTACAGGTTTTATAAAAGAAGGTAAGGCTGGAATTGAATTGAGAAGCGCCGTATATTCGCAATTGAGTTTCAAAAGTGGAGTGCGTATGAAATCAGAATTCGTCTGTTTAACATATCCAAACATTCCTCAAAATGGATTGAAATTAAAACTATTTGTCTGGAGTTCTAGCGATCCAATATTTTCTCGGAAATATATTGGTTAGAAGGCTTCGAAGGTCGGTATTAATCTTGAACGGATTGACTGACGCTAGAGGCTACGTTTGTCGCATTCACATATTGAATTCTTGCTATTTCGCTCCGCAAAATACACATATTTTGTTATTTGGCCGCATATACTTTGGGCTACAAGTTGGGCAGTAAAAAAATTGTCTTGAATGTCAAAAAGCAATATAAATTAATAATTAATTCCAGTAAATTTATTGGTTCTTTATGCACATTTTTTTTACGTAATGAAATCAAACCAGCAATAATGCCATTTGTTTGACATTCTCACCCCTGAGGTCATCCAGGTCTTGATATTTGGACAAAATGTCAATTTCATCAACGAGGTACCTACATTTTATATTCCCTTTTCTCTCATGAATTTACTGTCCAACATTTGTTATTAAGAGGTGTTAATTATGCATGCCTCCCAAATATAGCAGACTATAATTGAAAGCTTTGAAAGCTTGCTTAAACTGTTAAAAATAACATTGATACAGATTCATAATATTCCACCGCACCCTTAGTCAATTTCGAATATGTCACATTTATTCGAGAATCCTAAGTTAAATGTTTGTAATAAATAAGTTTGCAGACGTCTACTTTAAGAAAATCCCGATGAAATGCTGACATCATAGCATGCACTGGGGACTGGTGACAACCTAATATGTTACTAATTTTGAGAAACTTCGTTCTATAAATATCAAAAGTCTGCTGAACTCTAAATTATTTCATATATGATTGTTTAGTTTACTGGACAGAGATTTTAAAAATCAGTTCTGTTTCTAGCTAAAAAATGGCTTTAGGAAAGGCATGAGTTTTATATGATATTGTAGCCGAGTTGTAACGCGCGTAGTGATTTTATGTTCGATTTCCGGCGAAATGATTATTATGTCAAAATAGTCAACAATGTGCTTCTGCTGTAAATCCAATGGATTGCATTTACATATACTGCAGGAGCGTTGTGTGCAAACGTTATTTTTTTTTAATCAGGGAGGCAGAAGAAATTATGGAGAGAAGATTAATTTGTAGTAGATATATAAGTAACTTCATTCGTAAAGGTGCTGTGAGCGACGAGGCAATCTAGACATTTGACCTACTTCAATTTAGGAGGATGTAATGCCCCGAAGCGTTTTAGCTTTATGGCTACGACGGGATGCTTGTAGCTTTTAGAGTTCCGGTTAAAAATTTAGGTGTTAAATTTATGAAATTATGACGTTTTGTGGTCTTTGAAACCATATAAAATTCGTGATTTTGCATGAGAATGGTAAGTGACATTTGTTAGAAAATGTGTTTACGCATTCGGAACTATAGAAACTCATACAAGATAGCCAGAGCTGACGAGGTAAGATTCTTTCTAGACTCTTACTAAAGTTTACAATTTGACTGCTCAAGTTACCTGAGAATCTCATAATTTCATTCAATAGCAAGTCAAGCACAAAAACTTTCTTATTCATCTTGAAATGTAAAAATATTAGCGTTCAGGGTTTTTCTTCCAAAACGAGCTCAGTTCAGTAGGAAATAATAAAATAACTTCGTCTCTGAACTAGCATTCAGTATAATTTTATAATTATATACTTATTATCAATCGGCGAGTTACATATATTTCAATATATATATTTTGTTTTTTTATTTTTTTTTTGGGGCAAACGAGCAAAATAAACACCCATTAATGGTTGCGTTGTAGGCCCTTATAGATATATATGTATATACTATAGTTATCTGTCGTAAAACTATTTACACTAATATAGTTTTTATTTGTTTGTGTAAAACACAGAGGTAAGATAATCATAAAGATTAGCTCATTAAGAATCAAGAATGTACAGAACCTTTGATATTTTATAAAAACATTCCTTGGAAGGGTCTTTATTTAGTATACTAGGGTACTAACTCATCCCTCAGCTAAAAAGTCGATGGCTGTATAACATCGTTTCGTCTTGATCGTAACTAAATATTTTCAAAAGCATCCGATATATTTACAAATTATTTGCAAATTGTAATAATTTCCAACATTATAATACAATTAACATTATGAAAAAATATGTACTACCTACTATATAAGAAATTATACGCCTAAGAAAATAAAATACTAGTGTTTTAATATATCTGCTCTATGACCCCTAAATACATAGATTTGCCAACAACTGAATATAAATCAAAACAGTGTGTTATGAATATTTGTCTATTTCATTAGTTGTGGAGATGTTGACAAAGCACACAAATATAAACCCAAGTTAGCTTATAAAATTCTGTTATTAACTAAACAGAAAAATGTGCATTGTATAGCAACACAATAGAAAATCATCGAGACATTTGTTAATTAAATACAACAATGGTTGTCGATTGAATAAATCTTATTGAAAACTGTATTCATTTGATTAGATACTTAACTTATTATTTAAAAGCTCTTGTGTTAGTTTATATCACGTTAATTAAGACTCAATTGCATTATAACAAACAAAGTAATTAGGTATTTTATAAAAGTAGATTTGCAAGGTTTACTCACGCTAAATGAAGCCCTTTACAACTATTTTTTAAGAATTGATATGTCCAAAGAAGCTGCCCGTTAGGATTTCAATGTGAAGCCGACATGTGAGGGATTTAGGGCAGATCTCTATTGGCCACTAGATAGATGGACATTTAAATGGAGTTGGAATTGTTTGAATAACGGAACGAAACTCAGTTTTATATAATTATTGCGGCCCTGTATCGGTTTTATGTATATTTGAATAGTTGTATCGCGCACACGAACAGAAATAAAACTCTGAAGAGTCATATAATTTTTTAATTTGTGTCTATGTTTGCAATAAAAATCGAAATTTCTCTAATGATATATAAAACTGGTACCTTTTTTGGTAACCGATGAGGAAATGCAATTTATGCTCTTTATGCATTCAATATGACATTTGAAGATGACAAAATAGTAGACCAATTTATTTCCCAATCACCTTTCTTACCTTACAATCAAGAGAGGAATCACGACGCAGCGAGGAAGAAAACAAGGTCTTTGCTTGGCATGTTCATATCAAAAACTATTACAATGCCCACATCAATGTCACGTTATGGGAAAAAGATCACTATTGTATCAATATAGAAGTTAATTCAAATATTGCTTTATCATTTGTTGGTAATAATGGAGAATCCGTGAAGGTATAACAAGTTCTATTCAAATTTTATAGGCCGTAAAAGCCGAGAATACGTTCTTTATTATGACGATATTACAAATGTTTCAGAAACTAGAATAAAAGCTATCTTAAGCACATTAGATATTTCAAGTAATGGAAAAGCCATTGTAGCAAACAGTTGCTTCCTTCCATCTGTTGACCATCTTTCGCATCGGATTTATAATGCGGTACTCATTGACATTCAATAGGAAGATTAATTCATGGAATATTCTGAATAGTACAAAACAGAGTCGCATCCGTTCGATCTTTTAAAACAGAGTTGTCATAGTTATACTGATTTTTGTTACTCTATTGTGTAGACGCGAAGAGAATCACAAATAATAGTTTTAAGTATTCGTACAATACTTATATAAGCTATATTTTGTCTTCAGCTGAAGATAGGCGGAAGTGGCAGTCATTAGTGGGAGACCCACCTCTGCACCTCTGAGGTGTCATAGGACAACAACAACAATATTGTGTATATACAAAATTGTATGTAATTTGTAATCTTTTACTGTCTTTTAATATAAATAAACTCCACTTAAAATCGTGTCAAAAATACTTCACCTTAGTAAATACATACTTTTTCTTATAACGCAACCAAATGCTGGAATAATCTACCAGCTCCTCTAAAAATTTCATTAACTCCAACAAATTATAAATTTATGTTAAAATTCTATTATTTTGAAAATTTTCAAAGAAGTTTATCAGAAATTAATTAAGGTGATTTTAAATATTGTACATATATAGTTAGAGTTATACAGTTATATGTTGTTGATGTTATAGGATATATATAGTTATTAATCTAATATTAAGTTAGTCGTAGAGTCACTTTTGCACTTTGGAGGCCACGGAAGATCAGCGTTGGGTCACATCTATCCCAACACATGCTGAGTGGCATCCATTTTCAGGTGACCAGTGAGATAGTTGTAGGTTTTATTTATTTATTTTAAGTACACTTTTCTATATTTTTTTGTCTATACTGGTACTTGAATAATAAAATTGTTTTCTTTCTTTTCTTTTTTTTACACAGACAAAAAAAAAACTCATATCCTGCCAATCGGACGCCATATTCGACAGCCACCGTTTTAAAAGCCTGTAAAAGCCTTTACGGCGTGACAATCGTCACGTTATTGCGAATTTCAGCAACTCAATTTGGGCAAACATTAATTGATTTTGTTTATTTTATGGACTGCTCCGTTGTATCATTGGGGAAATTTTAGTGGAGACATAAAGAGAAGTTAATTATGACCTTATTTTAATATGTCATGAGATCCGTAATGTGATTTAAATTTAATTAATTATTTACGTAGTCGATCCCCAAGTTCTAATAAATAAATGGAAATACGTTTATTTTGTCTTGATTTTACAATGATGCCTATAAGAAATACTTTATTTTTTTGAACATATAATATGCCTATAGAAGTTATTAAATATTCGATTATATATATAAAAACAGCTTTATTATTATTATATACTCAGTAAAAGTTTTAAATTAAAAGTAAATTTGAAAGTTAACACAAAGCTTAAACAAAACATTGAAATTAATTAAAGTACGGATTGCTGTAACTATAACTTTGATAAGATTTTGATTTATAGAAGTAACCCACAAAGCATTTCAAAAATTCTATGTCATTTATTTATAGTGTTAAGCTCGCATATTTCAATAAAAACAGTTGGAATAAGTTTCAATAATGTTTTCAAATGTGAACGCTTATAGAGTATTCTTGTTCAGTGAAGTTAAAATGATATGGGAAACGGGTGCACTCACATTTATTGATAAGAATGGAGAATTGAATAACTGTATGACAAAAGGCGTTGTGTATGAATTTATTTAACTTGGAATTGGAATACGTAATGTGAGGTTTTTCCCTATATGAACAAGAATGACTCCCCTCACAATAATAGCAACGGACCACACTGTTTCCATTAACTCAAAAAATGTTTTGACACTTTGACAAAAACACACATTGTTTGACACACACATGATATTTATTTATTTATACACAGGGTTACTTTGTTTATATTTAATAGTTTTTTTTACCACATCAAGATGAAATGTACCAAGCATCACTTACAACCCAACGACTATACGAAAGTTATTCTATACAAACAGCCCATACATTTTTGTGAATTAACTATTAATTTTAGCCTCAGCTGTATTCCAGATCTAACGTACAGAAAAACACGAACAGAACAGAACGAAAGATCGATATGAGGAGGGATAGTTTAAATTCCTGATATTTTAGAGAATTGTAAGAACAGTTTTTATAGAAAATTTTGATCATATTTAAAGTTTGAATTTGAATGTTATTGTTTAATTTCTAGGTTTTGATGTAAGTATAAAGTTAATACTATGGAATCGGGATTTTATAAATATACCTATATAGATATATTGATTATATAATCAATATAGTATTTTTGATTAAATATGAATTTAATATAATTTACTACTCTGGCAGAGACCATGTCAGACCTTAGAAAAACCTCGTTTCAATGTAAAGACTGATGCTTATAAAGATTATCAAAATATATTTCAATTAGATTAAATTATCGCAAATTTAAGTTTATAATTATATAACTTTATGTTTTTCGACCATCTAAACTGTTAATACAAAAGTAATTGTAAATTTGATTTAATTCTTATATAAAACGGTTGCGAGGAAATTCGATTACTTTTATAAATTTTATATTAAGTTTTGAGCGAGACATATTTAACAAGGAATGCTAAGTTATTCGTCAAGGCCAAGTGTAGGAAGTTAATAACGTCATCCTTGAATGAAAATATGCGAAGATCCCAAAGTGTTCCGGAACTGTGTGGAGGCTGCACAGATTGAATTGAGCGGAATCTCACGCATGCTCCTCTCATTATGCTAAGATGGCTGAGATTTCTACGTGAGCCTTGTTTGAATATCATCTTGGGGTTGTTTGTTTGGTGGATACGAAAATTACCATGCTAAATGATAAAAGCTTTAAAAGGGCTAGAATTATAAGGCACGCTACCAATATATAATAATGATTTGATAAAATAATATACCCAAATGAACTACGTGATTATCTAATATATAAAATTCTCGTGTCACAGGGTTCGAACTTGAACTCCTCCGAAACGGCTTGACCGATTCTCATGAAAGGGTGAGGGTATTGAGTAGGTCTGAGAATCGGCCAACATCTATTTTTCATCCCCCTAAATTTTAATGGTTTAAAATTAAAATTAAAATTTTTAGTTTCTATTTTTTTTATGATACAACATACAAAAAAATACATACAATCCTAAATTTTCATCCTTCTACGATCACCCCTTATTTTTTATTTATTAATTGAGAATTGAAACCATATGTATGGCAAAACAACGTTTGCCGGATCAGCTAGTATTTATATATATTGTAAAAAGAGGGAACAAAGATATTCTAATAGATTATTAACCTCGGCTTCATAAATTAGTTGCGATGTATATTTTTAAATGTGTTTGTTTAGAATGAGTTCTACAATTATGAGTATTTATTATATAGTAAGCAATTTTTTTTTCTCTCTCACACACTTTGTATGTTTAAGCCGCTAAGTGATCAAACCTGTAGAATAAATGTATGTATGATACAATCAATAATGGAAAATAGAAATATATTTTATTAAAGACAAAACCAACATGGTCGCTACTAATAATAATGATACGTATTATATTTTTTGAATCAGGATTTGTATGACAACGTTTTCGTAAACGTTTAAATACATCAATCTCTTGCCAAGTAAAAAAAGAAATGCAAAATCTATAACTTGTTGAAATCTCCGCTACAACTTCTTCTATTACTTTCCGAAGCACAATTTATAGGACAATGGTTTTAAGCTCCGCAAATACACAAGAGACGCATGCACCATAAATTACAATGTCCAAGTCGAGCAAGATAAATTATACAGACATGTTCAATGAACTAAAATATTTAAAAAATTAAGTACTATACCGATACTGGCGGGCTAATCAAACTAAAACATATATACAACATAAGTTTGAAAAACTTTGTGATAAGAAATAATTTTATGATTTTTCGATAGTTAAAAAACATTCGCATCGAATTGTATGTAACCTCCTTTGCGCAGTCGCTGAAAAATGCATTCTGTCTAGAAGGCCGTTTCCGCAGACTTCGTACATGAAATATTTTTTTACAATCTAGAAATTTAAATTATATAAGAAATTCTCTTGGACGGTTTACCCTATAAAAATTCAAGGTATTTAAATACAAAAGCTTGATGGGAGTCGGAACCAATGTTGTTACAAACAATTGGGCCCAGGTTATGGGGTGAATACCCCATGACCCGGTCACTTGCATCGATTTCTTGCAACTTGGTGAATACCATTGATTTGAATCAACAGAAATTGTTGTGTTAGCTATAAAAATATTTTAAAGATATGTCACTTAAAGAACACTGATATCCGATCAATATCTTTTGTTTGCATAAGGTATAATATAATAAATTTACATTAATATCTCATTTATAATTCCGTACGTGTTCACAAAATTACAAATTAAGTATAAGGAAAGGTTATTTTGTAAGTGTAAAATATTGTTTATTTGTATCGCATTTATGTTTTTACGATTTACTATATCGTAATGAAGCAGCTGTTTATTACTAAATCTTTCAAATTTTATAAAGATTTAAATGCAAAGGTAATATTCGAAACGACTCGAAATTGCTATCTACCGTTCTACTTTTAATCACTCTTGACAAATGCAAAGGGCATTCATCACTCATTTTAAAGAGAACTCATTTGCAGCAGGAGTTAAGATTGCGATTTTTGTATTTAAATTTCCAATGTTATATTATGTTCCACGTTGACTTTTCTCAATGCATTGCGGTAGGTCGTTTTTGTATTTGTATATTTGTGTGGATTGTGTTGCCATGGCAACGCGATATTGGCATCTAATATTAATTGCGTCCTATTAACCTACTTAAATCAGTCAATACAAAATCTGTTTGAAAACTTAACGGGTATGAACGAAGGTGGCATTTTACCTTACTCTTATTTACAATACACTTCAGGGGAATGGTTACGCACGATCTGGAAACCGAGATGAGGGTAGTAATGTGTGCTAAAAAAACAACAGGAGAAGATCATCAAATACAACTTTAGAAAAGTGATTTGAGAACAATAGAAATAAAACGAATAAAACTTAAAAATAAATATATTTAATATATATGCTATAAAAAGGACACTTATGTAAATTAATAAGCTTCTAATGAATCTCGTTAATTTAGCTCTTGCACTTATATAAATATGAAAAATATGAAATGTATGTAAGAAATAATCAATATCACTTAAAAAGGGGCACGAAAAAATTTTTTTTGTCTTTTTTAAAAATCGATTCCTTGTCCGAGTTTTAATTAAATTTCGTGAACAAACAGCATTTCTAACATCACAAACAAAAGCGGATCTACCAGCTTTTCCATACCTCAAATTAACTGAGTTCATTATTAAGTCAAATACCTTTTTTGAACCTTCAAATGCCTCGAATACACTTCGTGTTCATAAAACTCACAATTACGAATAAATAAACCGTATCTCGCTCGAGGTATTCTCTCAATAAAACTCATCAGCGAACAAAAAATTAACACCAACACAACTTGATAATATTAAAAACATTTATTCATTCCGCGCCTCTTCACCTCGACCTTGGTGCGACCTTGATATGCATTCCTCATAAACCTTCATTTGTGAAAACCTCTTGTCAAGTCAAAAGAGCGCGTTCTAAAGGTGAAAAATTCTAGTGAGTGACGCGTAGTGAAGGCTTGTGGGCTATGAACATTTGCCGAGTTATTATACTTACAAATAATTTGGATAAACGGCCAAGCCTTGGCGTACTGAGGTCTTGGACTATAACATATATTACAGACAGATGGACTTTCGTATTAATAATCGAGTCGAGTAGACGATATAATAATTAATTGATCGTAGAAGGGTGAAAATTTAGGATTGTATGTATTTTTGTATGTTGTATCATAAAAAAATAGAAATTAAAAATTTGTGTAAAAAATAAAAAAAAATTAGGAGTGGACTACCCTTAACATTAAGGGGGAGGAAAAAAAAGATGTTAGTCGATTCTCAGATCTACTTAATACACTCGCAAAGTTTCTTGAGAATCGGTCAAGCCGTTTCGGAGGAGTTCAAGTTCGAACCCCGTGACACGAGAATTTTACGTATTAGATTTGTAAATCGACAATTACTAATGTCGTAATAAAGGCACATTAGATGGGATAGTTAAATACTCATAAAAATAACAACGTAGTAATAAAAAACAGTGGAGATTAACTTACATTCGTATATTTTTCGTTGATTATTTTTAATTTCAATTAGAACCCTCTATAGTCTATATGAATAGAACCCTCCTTTACTTTCGCTGCTATGAAATAGGAATTTAATAGTTAATATTGTAACTGTTTGCAATTACTTTCGATTAAATTTAGTAATTCCTTCATGAATTCTATTTACTAGAACAATGTTATTATTCGAATTACAGATTTTTATTTTATTACTTTCTATGATCATGCCGAAGATGCAGCCGTGAAACATAATTCAAGCGGACTTGGAGAAGTTCTATTGAAACTATTTCTACAACTCGTTCAAAGTGATTAACATAAACTGAATGGCATTTACTCCCGAATTAATCCCAAATCAGTGTGATAACAAAGAGATAAACGAAAATAAAGTGAATGAATATCACAGAAATGAGGCGTCAGGTGGTCACCCCTTATTGTGACGAGTGGTGTCGCATATTGAGAGTCGGTAAAGTAGTCTAAGTTTAATGCACTGTGGGTAACTAAGACAAAAAACAACATTATAATCTTTGAATGTATTTCAACAGCTTAGAAGTGCATTTACTAGAGGCTAACAATGTTTAAGTTGTTCCCAAAATTTCAATCGGACTTTACCAAGCTCATTTGATAGTCAATTATTATTTAAAACAAAACAACTATGAAACTAATACTTGCTATAACCTTCAAACAACAGATTAAGCGAAAACTGTGCTAATGTTGCTTCTATTGTTCTCAGATTGCAACATCTTTGTTTTTAATTATAATCTGCTGATAGCCAGCGTTTCTTCCCGATATTCTCTTGAATTTCGAAACATCGCAATAAGTTTTTAATATCGCTGATTATCTGCCGCAGATTTAAATTTTGTGTGCCTTATATAATTAAATTTTTTCTAGTAAGTATTTCTTGAAAACTCCAAATCTAAATGGAAATATTTCATATAATGCCGTAGCATTACCATTACTTTGAATATATGAACTTCAACTGTATATTCCTACTTAGAAATACCTGGGCGTGTCGACTAATTACTTAGCTTAGCGTCGCAGACATGAAAAGAACAAAATTCCTTTCCTTATAATTAAAAGGAAGAACGTTGAAAACAAATTGTGTATTGACGGTTTAAGCACTAATAAGAATCGGTCTGGACACAATAAACTTAGCTGCCGTAAATAAAGCTGCGAGACGTGCATTCAAGAAGACACCACAGATTCCAGTTGTTATATTGTTCCTTGAGTTTAAAAAATGGCAAATATAGGTCCTTTCCAATAGGAATTGTATTTTTTCTCGTTGAAGTTTTTTTGTTTGTAGTCTTGATGTTATTTTGATATAATTATTAGTTTAAGTTAAAAAAGGATTTCTTAAAACTTTTTCAATCTAAAGTCACGCAAAGATAAAATTGTCACTTACGTACTAAAAGTCGACAAAGAATATAAATATAGTTTTTCGTCACTTAAAGGAGCAATACGCCTTAGCTTAATTTGAAGGCAATGAAGAATATGTTTGTTGGTTTTGAAGTCAATCCCCATACCTCGATAAGATAAGATATATCTTATTGAGGTATAAGGCGCTTTATTAAGGTGCTATATGTATCTTAGGTTTTATTGGAATGAAGTAACAGCGGAGCGACATAGGCCGAGGTTTCTCATGATACTTTTGTTCTATAAGTATGTTATTTACCATTAATGATGTATATGTCGGAGTGAATTTATTTTTTGCCTTAAAAAAATGTATATATTTTTGGATATATTCAAGGTAAAAAGGTTATATATAAACCATGAATATATAGTATCGAAGCTTTGCTAAGATGAACCAAAGTAAAATAGGCAGGTATCATCTGCATACAATGTTAATGACTGTAAAAACTTAAAATATTTTATTATATATTATTCTATACACTCTTTGTAAGACTAAATTGATCAAACCTAAGGATAAATAATAAAACGGTGGCGATATTCACATCAAAGGCAACTTGATAACTAAAAGAGGTTAGAATTGAAATAAATTAAAAATTAGAGCAGCTAGAGTCAACTATTCCGTGTGACCTGATGTCAAGTGGTATCAGATTGGCGATGGAGCACGTTCTCCGACAGCTTTCCATGAATCTCTGTGAACCTATACTCTGCATAGAATGACGCTTATTTGTACCATTTTTTTATGTTAAACAAAAACTGAAATTCCCTTAACTTTTCAGTGGGCAATGAGTGCTAATCTGAACAATTGTTTTGCTCAAAGGTTTATGATTTATCATATTAATATTAACACCTCATACTTTATTAGTTTAGATAAATGTTATTCGTTAATCACAGTGACTAAGAATTCACAACCTCAAAGTTGAAAATCATCAAATACTTGTTTAGGTTAACTTAACGATTATGTACTCAAGTCGAATGTACATACAATTCCCAATTTATGCAAAGGTAAGTTTCAGCGTTAATTGAAGTACTACTTAACAGTCCTTTGATGTAGACCAAACCTATACCTAAGATGAGTACTTAAGTAATTGGGTTTAGTCCCGTCTGTGTTTTGGTTTCGATCAAATGAAATCAATTTTAACATAAAACAGTTATAATAAATCACACGTATATACATATATGTTACATTAATATGTAAATAACATACTGTTGTATATGGAACATTCGGTAATGGACTTTCAAAAATACTTTCTCATTTCAGACAGCAAAGAAGTACATAGGAATTTATAGGAAATAATTAAGGATATAATTCATTAACATTTAGTAAATTATGTTAGAAAACCCATTCTAAAACAAATATACTCCTCAACTTTGTTTCTTAGTAGCAGAAAATTTGACCTGGCAGCAAACACTATAAGAATTTGTTCTTGTTTCTCAGGTGCTGCAGCATTGATGATTGCTTTTTTACATTATACTTGTAAAGCCTTCAGTGCCCTTGCCAAGAAAACACCTCAGATACGATGCAAAGCCATGGCCGACTCATCAGAGCCCGCAGAGAGTTATAGGCCGCACGCAAACTTAACACACAGGTTGTTGTGGAAATAGATTGTCAGAAGAAGTCTTATAAAAGGCTGATCTCAACATCAATAGCACAATAAGCAAATTTTCCTTCTCAGCGATAAATTACGTGAAATAATAATGCATACAAAATGCACAGTGATTAAATGACTACTTTAAATTTCTCAAAACCTTTAAGTTGACTTAACACGTATTATAAAATAAAAGGGGCATGTTTGGTTTCTTATAATCTATAAATTTAATATGAAAGAAACTATTGTATTTATGGAGGTGACACTGATATAAAAGGCTCGTTGAACTTTATTCTTCTGAGGAAACCATAAATTCAATAAGTCTCCGCATGTCGAAACTAAATAATATATTCTAGCACCTGTCTAACGCTCAACTAACGAAGCGAAACCAAATAGTCATGTTATTTTTATAAATTTCCAAACCAAAAGGTTTAAAATATTGTTTTAAAAAAGATATATTACTGAAAAACGTTCCTGACCGTATTTAAGATAGATATTGTTCTATTCATGCCCCACCTTAGTTTATTTTTATTTTTCTTTTTTTTATTTTTTTTCTCTTTATTATTATTATTATTTTTTTATTAATCTTACTTACCATAACTAACATAGCACCTAAGTCTGAATTGTTACTAACATATTAACCTATTTATATGGATCTCTGGTCTGAAATAAAGTTATTATTATTATTATATATGTCACTTATAATTATTTGATTATTATTGCCATTATATATGTCACTTAAATGTGACATTTAGCATTACCTAATTCTAACACAACACGAAATGTTTCAAAATCAAATACTCATAATAATTAAAGTTATATTTCTAAAAAAATTTTATTTAAAAATATATTTTCTTTTACAAGTTTGCGCCACACCAGGCCCAGGCTGCTGGCAAAACCTAATTGAATAACCGTGAGTGTCTCTATAGACGCACAAAACTTTATTATTTTTCTGCAAATCGCACCCGGAGTTTTATAATCATCATTGTATTAATCACTAAGTCGCATAGGCTATATATTATAAACATCCATGTTCTTTTGTGAAGTTGCTTTTAACTTGACAAACCTCTTGAAGTGTTAAGTGGCTTTAAAAAGGGTTACTAGAGTAACTCAAAGGCTTTTCTTTAGAAAATTGCAGCAATCATAAAATAATAAGATAGCTCAGCCTACTACACTAAAAGAATTTCAAAACTATAATAGTTGTGCAGGAATTAGGCGTCATGTACTCGTATATAAGCAATTGCTTTATATTAAAAGTTATCACTTCAATAATCTCTGAATTTGTAATTTGTGTTAATTTTTTTAATTATTTATACCAACGAGTTCGTCCTTAAAATTCTCATAATTCTTACATTAAAAGTGTGATAAAACGGAATTACGTTAAAAAGAAAATCGTTGGTTTTAACACCTATTTCTCTTTCAAGAACTACTTTAGAATTTATCGACGGTGAAATTGCTAATTGTGTCCAATTTTAAAAAGCTTACTTCGAATAAAATCGTCTTACTTCAAACAAAAACGTTTATTCTCTTGAAGCTGTTAATAATTTGCTATATCACTACATAGTATAAAACAAAGTCGCTTTCTCTGTACCTTTGTATGCTTAAATCTTTGAAACTACGCAACGGATTTTGATGCGGTGTTTTTAATAGATAGAGTGATTCAAGAGGAAGATTTATATGTATAATAACATCCATATAATAGTAGAGAAGTACTGTTGTATTTTTGAGGTTTCTAATGTGATGTCGTAAATAATTATATTCTTTCCGCTTACATTGCAAACGCAGGCTGAACCCTACGAGTTTTATCAAAATAATGTACTAAGTATTGTACACAATGAAAAGGTCTACAGAAAAGTCTGATATATATGTCTATCTCTTATGGATAACCCACAATAACTTTTTGGGTCATACTCTTTACGAAAGCATTTAGTTTTTATATTTGCAATATGTACTATAATATGCTCTTAGCAAATACTAATTTTTTTAAAGAGGGATAACATAACTTTAAGATTTTTTTTCTTTCTATAAAAATGATTCCGTTACTTTTCATTGAATTTCATACTTTTTTTTTTAATTCACTTAAATTTCATAATTACGTAAAATATAAATAGGATTATATTATAAAATGTTATCGCATCTGGCATCTGTTAAATAATTAGTATAAAACGCACAAACCGTATACAATGCCCTTTTGAAATTAAAGTAATTTTTGTACTCGTCCAAAAAGGATCAAGGTGACATCCGAATAAGCAGAAACACATTCCAATAAAATACTTTACAACGTATTAAAATGCGATTTATTTTTACTTTTATTCTGACATTTCCAATGCTTTTTGGCACTCATGGTCACGGCTAGACTCAGTCGCGTCTAATCCGTTATGAAGTATATTATTAAAATGTGTGATACTCGCGACAATATATAGTTAAAAATTTATTTTATATGTCTGTTTACGGGAAATGGCTTATAATATTTTTGCTTTACCATATGCTATTTTATGATTTATCTTCATATTTTGTTTCATTCACGCTCAGTGGTTGTATCGAGCGGCGGTCATCGAACCGCCGTACACTCGAGTCAAAAAGTGCAATATCTATGAGCGAGTGGATGTGACTGTATTGCCAGGCAATTTTGCGGTTGGTTGTTTCTGTTCAAGAGCTATGTTCTCAACGGGAAGTGGTTGTGAAGGTTCATATGTTTTTCAAACTAAATAAACTTCAGCAGCTACTCTAAACCGCGTGAAATGAAATGTTGCCATATGTTTTACTAACTTCACTTAGTAAACATGTTTGTAACTAATTCCCGTTTGAAAATTGCGACTATAATAGCAAACTTACTTTTGAATTCAAATTTAAGCGTGTTTGACCAATTTGAATCGAAATTGGCACAGTTGGTGCTCACCTACCTAATTTTAGTTATGTTAAATAATTAGAATACCCATGTTTCTATCTTATATAATCTAATTTTTCTTCTTTGGTATGATTTTCATATAACTATATCTCTATACCAAAACAAACCAGTGAAATAAATCTGGTCAAATAAACACTGCGTATTGTAATCGAACAGGCAACAAAATGGCAAAAATCATTAATTAAAAAGAAAACGTCTTAACACGAAATATTGTTACGCGTCGTACATCTGCAATAGGAGCTTACAAAAATTTAAACATTACTTGCAATTTAAATCAACAATCAAACTAATACAATTTAAAAAAGGTGTTCTTCATTGAATATGCTACAAGTAAAATAAATTTCTATAACCCTTCAACCCGTCTTACACGTATGTAACAATTTCATTAATATTTGAAAAATGTTTTCAGGGATAAAATTGTATTGTATTACAAAATTAAAAAGATTTAACGACTATATTTATTGATTCTATTAAATATTCATAGCTAAGACGAAGTCTGTCGAGTCAGTTAAGTATGAAATAAAACAGTGAATGGAATATTAAATATAACCCACTACGATTTATTATTTGCAAGTGCATTAATCTCTACGTCGTAGCTCGTAGCTCTTGTGGTTTACTAGGGTTTGTAAATTAATAAATGTATACTAAATATAATATAATATAATATATATAATATAATATAATATAATATAATATAATATAATATAATATAATATAATATAATATAATATAATATAATATAATATAATTATATAATATGCTGGCATTACGATGCCAACCGATTAAAGAGACCCAAACGAAATGCGAAGCCACGATATTTAATATTATACAATACGAACTATTTTTGCAATGTCGCTTCATAATGTTTTGTGTAAATAATATTTCACGGGCAATTACAACTTTCATGAACATTACTACCTACTTCCGATATTCTCTATAGTTCTCTTATAAAACAATATTTAATTATTTAAAGAATAGATAAACCGATAATTTTTAAAAAAAAAAACGATAATAATGCCTTATAAATAATAAAAAATAATGTAACAAACATAAACGTATTTCTGTAACGTAAGTCTAGTATGTACTTTGATAGTTTCAACATCCACCCTTTCGATAGAAACTTTAAAATAACTCTGAGATAATTCTTATAATAAAATAAGTTGGGTTTTGAAATACTTTAAAATTAAATACCAAACTATCTAAAATAAAATAATCTTCTATATAGACAACAGAGAGTTAACAGTTTCATTTAATGTATTAGTTAATATGTTAAATATTTTAGCATTTTAAAAAACAATATATTTTTTGTAAATAAAAGTGACTTAACGCATTTTTTAAAACCACTACATATGTGCATCGAAAAGAACATAGTAATTAGGGAAGAAGGGACTGATATCCCTATACAATAAATTAGGTAGGTTTTAAATTTACAACGTACCAAATACTGTTATTTCGCGGAGAAGCGATACCAAAGTGTCGTAAAACGTTCCTAAATATACAATATTCCCGTTAAACTTAGGAAGTTTGTATTGTGGTAACGTGTGAGTATGCGGATTTAATCACTAGTTGTAATTTCATAAGAAGCCCAAGCCATCGAGCCCACTGCTGGAAACGATTTAGCGTGGCGTATGTCCAGATCAGCCACCTCACGCATTACTTCAATATCTACTTTTAATTTTAATTATAACATTTTTTTTTTAAATTCGAAATGACACTAAAAATAGTTAATACTGATAATAGGTTTTAGTCGTGATATTAAATTGGGTTTAATTTCTTGATTTAATTGATCGTTTATAATATTATAAATAGAAAAATTCTTAATAAACCTTTCATTTTCAGATCAATCACTTATACAAAGCGAGGCAATATTATATAAGAGGTCGTTTCGTAACGCCTTGAGTGATAACTTTATAATTGTCTACGCAAGTTTTATATTGCGATATGACGTTTACATGAAGTTGTTTTCGTGATATTATATGAAAGAATTAGATTGTGTATATACTATGGTTGGTATATGTATATATTAATTGAAGCACTGCTTTGTGACTTCTTTCTATAAACTAAAAACCCTAGTGAGGTAAACGCTCTGTTACGAGGACAATGGAACGAGAATCTATCTCTAATAACGGACGGAAAGTTTATTTATAGGCTGTTCTACTTCTTAATAGTTTCTCTAACAGGTGACACCCTTAAAGTTGTACATAGTAATATTGTCTACGTAAGTACCAGTCTCTTAGATTAAATTTATTGTTTTTAATGTGGCCTTATACAAAACAAAACCCCTAAACACGTAAAGGGTCTAAATTTCCACTTTCTAAATTCAAACTTTAGTAAAATTTTATGTTTGATGCTTACCACACATTTAGAATGGTTTGTATCAATTGTGAGCAAGAAAATCGTGAATATATATTAAAATTATAGTTTTCTTTAATTAATATTAATTAAATAATTAAAATTTATTGTTAAGAGTAACATAACAAATTAATTTATATTTATTTATGTATTTTTTGATTATTATTAATTATTAAAAATTTTTATTTTCATTTATAATAAAAAAGTGTTAATTAAATTAATTTAATAAAGATATTTATTATATTTATTATTATATATAAAAGGAAGTGTTTTTTTTTAATTCAATTGTGTTATTTATTAGCTATTGCTCCTCACCCGCAACTCAGTAAGAATTTTTTCCTTTTTACCTTCAGGCTAAAGGCATTTACATGAAAGAAAGAAGACTGATGTAATATTAAAGTAATATATATTAACATATCTCTATCTTAATACAAATTATTATCGAAAACTTGCCTAATTATATAATCCATTATTTTTTATAACGGCGTAAAGTTTATTTATGTAATGCTTAGTCTATAATGAGAAAGAAATACACCTAAGCTCTTCCAGGTAAAGTATAAAATGATACTAAGTAAATAATATTAACGAAGATATCATTGGCGCGTCGTCACAAAGACCACTTTAACAACTGTAATTAAAAATTTAATCGACAACCAAAAGTTCTTAACGATAGCAAGGATGGAAACTTCAATTGTTATTTTTTATTGAATTAAAAGAAAACTGCACTGTGGTGTCTATAAAGTTTGAGGTTTGTTTGAACTGTGATCTGATACTATTGCAGTATTTTCGGATAATACATATTTTCATCGCTAACACATTTTCCAAGATACCTAAACGACACACGAAATATGATGTTATTTACTTCTAACTATACATATAATAATACTTTGATTTGCAACATGTGATACTGTACTAAAACACCATTAACACATCAGCTGTTTTCCAACTGAGTGGATCTCGCGTTACATGTCAACGAACTGCCGAAATACGTGATAACGGATGGCAATCTTTATTTGATTTCAAGAACACACGCGGTACAAAAAATGCCGTCAAATACACCGTCAGTAGAGATTTATGATAAAATGAAACACAACTTTTTGTTGTAATTGAAAGATTTAAATTTTAAATAATTGTTTTTTATCTAGGTATATGAAGTTAATTATTGATATCTATCAGTACAAGACTCTAGAATATTGGAGAAAATATTAAGTAGATGCCTCAAGTTAGACATAAACAAAGCATGCTTGGCAAACCAAACATCTATTTTATTTTTTCTTATAAGAAAGCAATCATCCAACTTGGTCTGCCTTTTGAAGTTGAGTTTTCCAGAGGGGATTGAGTAAAGTTTAACTAGTAGTTAGCTTAAAGAAAAATCATTAAAAAATCTTATTTAGCAGTCAATATGAATGAAATAATTTGCTAAAATTTACTTATGTTGCTTCTCAGGACCGATAAAGGCATTTGCTGAACTATCGTTTCCCTTTAAGTTCACCCGCGTTAATTAAGAGCACATAATACCTCGATAAACTAAAATTATTATTTTTCAGTTTTTGATTACCGCCTTCAAGCAAAGTACAAACAAACTCTTAATAATAGTAAATCCATTTTATATTGAATAGTTTGAGTTTAAAAAAAGACATCAACACTCGCATAGTTCATAACGGTCACGTATATTCTTCTTAGTTGTACAAACAAACCAATTTGTGGGAGACACTTGAATTTCACAGTGGCAGAGATTTGCACAGTAATACAGCGCTCGAATTTCAAAGGCGCGTGAACGTCTGTGGAATTCGCCAGATGTGGCATAAAACAGTTGAGGCCCAAATTGTCATATATAATTTAGACACCACTTTTTATAAATCTCTACTAAGTAAAATTTTAACTTGTAATAACAATAAAATAAATGGAATTAAATACATTGATTTTTCAGCTAAAAACTAATTTCAACAACGCATTTTTTGGAGCAGCAGAGTCCATCCTCTGAATTAAATTAAGTTTTAAGATGGGCTGCAATAGTCGGAAAACCAGAGCCGTTGAACGTGGTTCGCTTGTAACATTATGATTGTTACTAGGGGCCTCAAAGCGAGATTACTTTACGGTTTAGATATAGAGCCCCAGATTGGGATAAAGATGCGATGTTTCATTTGTGCAGTTATTCCACAAGATTAAGCTAATATAAACCCGTTATTTGTCTCCACGGCGTGAGTCTGTCTGATTATTTTGCTTGTTTAATATTTATGAGATGGGTACATTGCTTTTAAGGTGATATTCCATATTCTTTAATAATATTTGCCTTATGTCATCGTCATATCAATCAGATCAGCTAGTACGTCAAAATTATAAAAGTTTATGGTAATGTGAAAAAACCACAAGACTACTGTGTAAATATAAAAAAATATACTGAATTTAAAGTCAAATGAAAGTGCCTAATTTTTTTAGTGTAATGTTTAATTTACATTTTACTAACTGTTTAATATCAAAAGAATTGGTAATGGTCGATATTTTCCTTTTATAAAAGCTTCGCCAAATCACGTTCCAGAGTGGGTTAGCACATTGTCCTGACGTCGGGCTATAGTCTATATAGTATTGGTGATGAGGTAGTTTCACGTCACACATAGCACGACTACTTGATTAAACAAGGCAAAGTTAAAACAACATTGGTTAAAATCACTTTTACAAACAACTTACCTTAAAGTGC
Source organism: Pontia daplidice (assembly GCA_963693355.1). Taxonomy (NCBI): domain Eukaryota; kingdom Metazoa; phylum Arthropoda; class Insecta; order Lepidoptera; family Pieridae; genus Pontia; species Pontia daplidice. The sequence goes on from CAVNZL010000019.1 coordinate 2,363,567, forward strand.
GGGACCACACTAGAAATTATATGATTACAATGTAAAATTTTATTGAATTAATCAAAATAATATGTTATATAAAATTGATAAATTTATAAAGTGACAGATATGTTATGTTTTTATACACGATTCATACGTGGCTAAAATATTATACATACACACACACTACACAAGTAGGTAATGTAAGAATTGTTTTATCTCATACATACTTGAAATCAGAGTAATGTGGTTAAAAAAAAATCTCCATCCATTTAAGGATAATACAATTATGAAAACTATCATTCCCAAAGGCAGGTAACAATTACGGAATTTCGTAATAATTTTAAAGTTAGGTAAGCAATTTGATCGGCGATGTCTTAAGTCGCAGTTTGTGATCACTTTGACAACTAGTAGCTTGCCGCTTCCCAGCGGAGCATATTAATGAAGAGATTCTATTACAACCACAAAACTTACATACAGAAAATTAAATAGATAAGATTAGATTCGTTGAAAGATTTATTTTGGTTAAATTTTTATTTATTCTTGTTTTAATATCATTTAAAAATCTTTTACGTGACCACCTTATTTCTCCACCGAATCGCGATTTTTGTGTTTCGTGAATTGTTTTATTCTTGTTATTATTATTATGTGCATGTACCTTTTTTACTTAGTCTAATTTATATTATTTTTTCGTAGATTTTTTTGTTCCTTTGTTAAATTTCCTGGAAAATATCGCTTGTTAACAATACTGCCGCCCGTTGTTTTCCTTTTAGTTATTTTTTTATTATAATAGGGTTAAGTAATTCAGTAAAGAGTAAATAAATAAATATTCTTGAGTTGCCGAGTTTATTGTTTTAATTGGTTTGAATTGATTTGTTATTGTTTTAAGACAAACAATAATCAATTTAAAATGGTAAAACCGTGTGTCACTTTATAATAGGATTCACAAAATTGATTAAGTTTTAAAACCTAACGAGTATAAGCAACTATATCTCAATCTAAATACGTATTTTAATTTTGTGCACAACCTTCTCTGTTAATGCTAAATGTCAAGAGCATGATTCGTTCCATTAAAAGAACCTTCACAGATTTATACAAACAAAATACTTGTCCAAAATAAAAGCTTATCTATTAATAGAAACAAAGCCAATACGTCTAAGCCAAGGTCACTGACACCGTATCTTTTACATCAACTTTTATTACGACAATCCACCTAATGTGCCTACAGTACATTCATTCAAGGCTGTTGACAGAGCAGCTATTAATTTATACAAGAGCGTAATAAGGCTTGGCTTCTTAGCTCTATACAATTAAAATGAGCCTAACTTATGCCGAAAAATAATTTTGCTCGAAAAAATGAATAGTTTAAAAATATGGTATTTGTGCATAGGAAAACCAGAAAGAGGATTATTTAAGAAAGGTGGTTATTGACGACAAAGGCAAAAAGGAAAATAATAGACCTCACTCTAGAGAATATAAAAATATTTTTATTGTAATAATTCAAAGTCAAGCAAATAATAACAAAAGGTCTATATCTCTCTTGTACCAGACAGTTTACTGAATAAAATAATTCATATAGTAGTTATTATAATGTCTAAAATGTTCTAATAATACTTATGTGATGCACTTAAATATAGTTTCAGTATAACATCTTTACGTATTTGTTGATTAAAACCAACAATGTAACACTGCAAGACTTTCAACTCAGTAGCTCTACCATGAGTCTGCCTTCAAATTGCTCTATATCGAGAGTGAAAAATATTTGAATAAAAAATGTTATCTACTATATTTGAACTTCAACATGATATTTAATGAACGCTATAAATACTTCTATAGTGTGTCGGTATAAAAATGACATCTAATTGATCAATAAAATAGGAAAAAATGTTCATTACTGGACATATAAATTTAAAGTTAGAAGCATTATAAAGTAAATAACAAATTATTATATCAATCCCAACAAATAAACACTTCCTAGAAGGTGAAATGAAAATAATTTCAAAAGGACATCGACCCGCTCTGTGAGTGAGTGCGTTAAAATTGAGCTTCATTCGTTCTATAATGGAAGCAGGTGTTTCCCTTTGTACCGTCGTTATTCCTTCAACTTCTCTAATTGAGTTAACCACTTGAGTACTTTTTAGGGGCAAAAATCTACAATTGATAGAGTAAAATAATTTCTAATATTAAACAGGCATAGTGAATACATTTTGTTTCACTTAAAAAAGAAACCAGCCAGATGAATGATATTTGTTTTTTTCTTTTGCTGTGTTATTTAAATTATAATTAATAATTACTCTGTGCTATATACTCGAGTAACACCCGTTATAAATAAAACAATAGATGTACATAGTTTTAATTCTAGTTTAAACTGTCTTTTCATTAAGAGATATAAAAAATATTCATTAATAGCTTAGCCTTAAGCATGATGCAAAACTACATTATTGATAAAAAAAATTAATAATTTATATCTAGTTAAGCGACTCGTCTTTCTTAAAGTGTGTTTATTATTAAAATACGTACCTTTAGGCTTTGATAATGAGCAATTAAAATTAAATTAAGAATAATGAATTGACTCTTTCGTGAAATCCAATTCTTATGGAATTATTTTCAATTCTCCTTGGAATATTTAATTAAAAATATTTCTGTATTACGTAACCGAATCTTATTTTTTGAGATTTTATTGAAACTGTACAAACAAAGCATTGTATAGCTGAGGACTTATACTTATGGACAACTTTTTATAAATAAGGATGGAATACAAGATTCAACGATCAAGATATTTTTTTTAATTACAACTTCAAAACAGTCATGATTCTAAACGCAAGTTTGCCATATTGCGTGTTATTAATTAACTGACTAGATTTTTTTTAATTAAAATTTCACCTACTGAGCCTTTAAGCTTTTAGTGTTTATCTACCACAAATTTAATTAAACAACATTGTTTAATGTTTCAAATTAATTCTGAGAACGACATCGTCGAAATCCTACTTTAATAAGGAGAAATATGCCTAATATTTTGTCAGTAACCTTTTGTCACCAATACTTAAGGTTATTGTTGTGTTGGAAACAGCTGCATTAATCGCTACGGCCACTAAGCTACAGCGGCGATAATAATTTCTTATTATAGCTATCATAATTTTGTTTTTCCTATTCCCAAATAAACTAATTTTATCGGTAGAAAAATACCTATTTCAAAAATATTCATAAACATAAATAGGTATTTCTAACTGGAAATTTAACAATTGCCTCTGAAAGAGATATTCCCACCAATTACGAAAATGAAAACTTTCTGAAACTTTACCCTAAGTTTTAAATAAAACCTCCGCCGATAAATTAAAATAGACAGGTAGTCTAAGAATTTACATAAAGAAAGCTTAAAGTTTAAAAATATACAAAGATAAAACTTTTGTGATCATATTTTAATTAATAAAACTTTAACTCACGGACAAAGATGTTGGACATAAGCGTCGCGGGAAGGCAGAACACGATCACCAATATGTCAGCCACAGCTAAGTTCACAATGAAGAAATTGGTCACAGTCCTCATACGGGGCGAGCGGTACACCACCGCAATAACGAAAAAATTGCCCACAAGTCCCACGAGAAAAACCAGCAAATAAGCCACACAGTACACCGCTGTCATTGCACTGTTATGTCTGTAGATAAACTCATCGTCCAACACACCAAAATCCGACCTGTTCATAGTTATATTCATTTTATCCTGACTTAACGGACCCTCCATGTGAGTTGACAGGGGCTCCATATCTGGCAACATTGCATTCTCAGGAACAAATCTGGTATTTATCACCTCCATTATGGAATTCGACAGAGCATCCACAACGTGGTTCCGGGAATGGTCCCGCGAATGATTCTTGTGGCGAAAATGCCGCTCCGGATGCTGCGTCGAAAAGTTATAAAAGTCCACAAACTCCGAAAAGTCCGTCGGTACACGCAACGGAGCCATTTTACACATTAGCTAAGTCACAAAGTTTAAGTAGAAAGTAAGTGAATTAAAGTTCATAGTTAAAATTATAGCGTACAAAAAGTATGAAAAGTTCCGATGCCGTGAGCGCTTTAACGGATCCGTAGCACTCGCTCGTCTCTCGTAGCGGTCTCGCGCCGTCTGATACAGACACGCTACGGCATAGGCCCGAGCTTCCGACGCATGTGCATTTCAGAGCCTATGGTCATATTCAGTTAGAGCTTATAAAATAAGCCTTATTACACTAAGAAAAAGCGTTATAATTGCACCAGTATATGATATACTTGCAAAAGAATTGGGAAGGCCGAGTGGCATGCATCCCCGGAAATTGTAAAATTTTTATACATTTGGATGAGTAATTTAATTTTTAGTATGAAAACATTTTTTAATTAGACGGAATTGAATCATAACGACAAAGTAAAAATATTTTTGATTCAAAGTTGTTTTAATACAAACAATCAGTTGCAAGACCAAAACTAAGATAATAGCTTTAATCTTGTGTACAATAAAACAAAACATCATAAAATCTACGCCATAAATCTGTATCCTTTGAGCATTTCATCATCTTAATAATGTTTATGATTGCTTGGTTCTTAACTAGTCTGTCTTAATTCGCAACAAGAGACTTATTGAACTTTTTCCAAAAATAACATGACAAATCACATTCCACATTCATAGACGCTGATTTAATGAAATTCCTTTTAAAATACAAGCGCAGTGAATTTGTAGCATAAATGTGGTGACCAAATAAAACTATAAATTGTATAAAGGGAGAATTTAGTAGGAGTAGACAATAAGAAAATTGATTATATTTGGATATTTTATTAAGACATTTTAATAATACTGTATACTTATTGAAACGTTTTCATTAAACTCCATTTGTTTTTTAGATAAATTTATAACTCAGACAATGATTATGCTCAAGCATTTTAATTATAAAAATTATTAGAAACAATATTAATCGTCGATTATAATTGACTTCAAAATAATCACACAGCATAATATGTTTATTGTTAGATGAGATAAAAATCTTTCTTTACATTATTTTGGATCTAAGTTATTAAACATTATATATAAACATGAAATAAATGAATAAAAAAATATAATTTTCCAAGTTATACGTTCTCTATAAAATATTACGCCTTATTTTATAAATGGTACCCAACTCACGTTAGGTAAAACGCAACCTTCTAATTATTATGTAAGTTCATAAACCTATTTCTATTTCACGTGTTGATTGTTTAAAACTACGACTTAGAATAATACTGGATTTATAGGTTTCACATTTCTTTTGAGTAATATGCGTAATATTTGCGCTTTTTGCACCATTATAGAACGTCTGGGAACTCGATATTTCTGTATTTGTGGATTTAAAAAATAATTTAGTTTATGATATTAGATGTACGTTGGTTAAATGAGTTATCACTTGAGATAATAACGCGTTTTAAAAGCTGAGCTTCATAATTTAATCCATAATTTGCATTTGTGGAAATTTAGATGGCTTTACAAATTTATTTATTTACAAACTTTATAATGTGTGTGTATGTGTATATGTGTGCCCGTAAATAAAAGAATGATAAAACTAACCTGCCCCGAAAATTGGTTTGAATTAGATAATAAGTAGCTTTTTTGAATACCTCATAAATCGTAAATCGCAATTTATCCTTAAAAATACATAAAAATACAAAATATCATAGTTACAAAAAACTACAAGAACTACGGAACCCTTCATGGGCGAATCCGACGCGCACTTTGTTTAGTCCAATATATTTTTGATGGTTGGACCGAAATTCAAATAAATATTATTAATTAAATAAATATTATTAGTTTTTAATTTTTCGAACGATTAAATGCACTAACTGAATTTATAGTAGCCTTGCTTTGAACTCGAAGGATACGTTGCATATTGGACCACCAATCACTACCTAGCAGGTCAAAGGATATAGATTAAGAGCGAATCAGAGATTTTCCTGTGTGTCACGGTAGAATCTCAAAAGACCTGAAGCGATCATATGGAATCTATTTGGTCATCAGTTCGAACCAATTTTAAATCACTATCAAATATGCTTTGCTGGTGTAAGAAAAACAATTACAAAAAAATTAAAATGTCTCCAATGTCAACTCAATTTTCCGCTAGTTAAACGCTGTACTCTCTTTAATAAATAATGAAAATGGAGATATTTAAAGCCACGCGTGTGTAAAAGAAGGTATGTTACATTTAGCTCCAACAAAAAGTAAATTCATAGATAAAAACTGAGGTACGTAGGCCTGAACGGAAGCGAATACATTTATCAAATGTATATTCCGTTCAAATTATAAATTTGATGGACCTGGTCAATAATTTCAGCAACTTTCAGTCTAAAGGGAAGTATCAGCGCGGCGGCCTCAATCTGGTGCGACCTCGTAATCTACTTGCTACTTTATTAGCGACATATTTCCCAATCAACCTTATTGACATTGCTTATCACGCTTCGCCTTTCTCGCAAGATATATTCTTGGTATATTACGAAATATTGCCGATAGCGAATTACAATTAATTGTAAGGAATTCAGTAGAGAATGATTACTTAATTTAAAATGTTTAGGATAGTGTTATACATATATAGTATATTTAATGAAACTTTCTTATGACGGGCTTGATTATTTTGTGTTATAATTTGGGACTGAAAAGGGAAAAAACATAGGCTAGAGATTTGTTGCAACCGAAAGTCAACAAGAAATAATTAATAATAATTAATAGATAATAAGGATTTTTGTATCTTTTTGTTCTATAATTTATTATAATTTTACTATTTTTATTTTATTTTTTTCTTAAATGGCTGGTAGTCCAGAGGTCACTCCGGGGGGCACGCTGAAAACCGGCGCTCCGTCAACAAAAAATTGTTGGCGGAGCATATGCTGAGCGTGTTTCTCTTCCACGCGTCTAGTTTGTATTTAGCACTAAGTATTGTACAGTTTGGGATGTGGAATAAATGTTTATTTGTTTGTTTGAAATGGTTTTAGCTTCACGTTTTAGAAGACAGAGGCCATTTTTCCCCATAGAACCAGGAGTGAGTGTAAAAAATTGTCCAAATAATAGCCAGAGTATTCTGTCTAAATCAACATAAGTAAGTTCATGGTTTACAAATCATCTTCATATCAAATCATAAAATTCTGACGAGTGTTTTGAAAATATTATATGCGTATAATTATGATATGTGTCAAAATCTCAATACTGGTCGAGATATGCGTATAACCAAATATGTATTTTAGTAAGATGCATGTCGATCAGCCAAATTCAACAGGGTATAATGATCCAGGGGTATACCCCCATGGATCATTGAATGTTATTGTTAGTGGCCATTAAATTTTAAATGAAACATTTTCTTTTATAGTTTGCTAGCTGCTCCCCGTGGTTTCAACTAAGTTTATTAAGAGACACGTCGTAAACTTTTCTTTCGGTTTTTAATTTTCCATATAGCTAAGCGCCATCAATTTCTTAAGCTTTATTTGAAATGTAAACACTGGCTTCCCACTTTTTGGGGTTGCTAAAATCCAATACAATGCAACTCGTATGAACTTAATTACAGCATGGCCATTGTAGTCAAAAGCCACAAATTTGAATACCACGCAAAGTACCCTTTTATATTCATAAACAACACTGTAAACATTATTACATAAAACATAAAATTGTATATCACAATCAAATCGGTGGTTCGTCTGGAGCTCGTAAACTTGGCTCACCCATTGAAACGGACCCGTAAAAACTTGAATATTTAATTTATTTAGTTGATAATGAAGGAATATTTCCAATGAAATATTTTATGGGAAAAATGAAAAATAATTGCTGATAAATGTATTACACCTGCCTGCACCTGCTAAAAATTGTGTCACTATTTGACAGTTTAGTCTGAATTTCTTTATTTCTGCATTCTTGATGATCAGAGGATGAATCTTCTAAGTGCTAGCCTCAATATATTTAAAGAAAAACACTTTATTAACGGATTTAAGTTATTTATTTGTGCACAATTTAAAAATATTTACATTATTTAAAAAAAATCCGACGTTTCGCGTACTTTACAGCGTGCGTGGTCACGGTAGTTTTTCAATAGACTTTAGTTTAGATGGTATTGGATCCCAGGTGTTTGATAATTTTAAGCCGTCTTCTCTATTGAAATTGGGGCGTTTTTTGATTTCAATTGTTGTGTTTTTCTGTAAATGAGTAATAGTTATGTTAATAAAAGACAATATTAAGCCTCAATATATTCTATACGATCACATACTTGTAATAATTTTTAGTGTCATACATTTAATGAATATTAATAATTGAAAACAATTTAAATAGCGGTTTTTAACGATGTCTTTTAGGTATTTCGAAATAGATTATTTATCACAAAATGTATAATTGAAACTGAATAAACGAATAAATACGAATCCTATTTAAAGCTACCTAAATCTTTTCCTCTTATCACTACAGAGTTTATCTTTTAAAGGGGTATTACTGTCTGAGTATATTTGGTTAGAGCTTCCTTTTGACTAGATAAACCATTCAAAAAAGGTTAATTTAAGACCATTCAATCTTAGTGCTAAATATTTTATTTGGTAAATATTTTGGTGGAAAATTCCGACCACAAAGAAATAATTCGCAGAGCAACGAGCGACCTTATTGCTAATAAGCGATGACTTCCAGGGAAGTCTAGTAAGGAAAATTGCCAATTTATTTATACAAATACAAAATTGAAATATAGGTAATTCAAGATTTCATATAAATGTATAGACAATCAAAGAATCATACAATTATTTTAATAATACCATTAAGAATTAATTAAAGAAATGACCACAAGTTTTTTAAGAAAAAATTTCATGCAGCAATGATATTAATGAATGAATGGTTCTATAGTTTCAGCATGTTTATTTACAAATATCGATTTCGTTATATCAAATTAGCTTTAAAAGTATTCAAACACCATAGGCATACCAACTGAAAGGAAATAATATAAGTAAAAATGTTTAGATACTATTTAATATATATTGTTTAAAATATTCTATACAAAACAACGTAACTCATAAAATTTATCTAAATTGTTGTGTTTTGTATATATAATATATTATTTCATACGGATACAATAGTATTTGCCCTAACAAATTTCAGTGCACTTTTCAATCGTTGTTATACTCGTATAAGACAAATATTTTTACCTGCTTAAAGCCTTGATTGTATTTTAAAGCAAGCACAATGTCATTTTCGACAATCACAAAGGAAAAAAATGACTTTCCATGAAAACCAATTGAATTTAATTGAAAATTTAAGCGATAAAAGGAGCATATAGACTTACGCAAATCTTTTTCTAATATATACCTGTTTTTGTTATACTTGGTAATAGATACCCTAAATATGAAAAACGTTACTTTTTTTTGACTTCATACAAACGAGATTGTTTTTGACGAACAATCCACCACTATTTTGAAAACAAAAATTATTTTAGTAAAAAAAAAAATTCGTTATTTTTTTGGAATTTTGGGCCGTTTTTAATTATTTTTTTTTTCGAATACTTCGCAGCATGAAGGCCTGTGATTCTTGATACAGAATGTGATAACATTTGTTAAGAAAAATATTAAACTGGTTCAAAAAAATACTAAAGCTATTCTTAGCTGCATCAGATATGAGATCGTCAGAGGCGGGTCGACGCCCGGTTTTGATTTATCACCGCGGGGAACGCTCTATGGCAATAACGATAGCCTAAGAGATAAACACATTTTCATATTTTTATCAAAAAACATTCTCGATAAATGGACCATGCAATCAAAAATAAATTATAACTTCGATTTCGAACTAGTTTATTTTCTGTAACTTGTCAGCTACATATTACATTAAATTGTGTTATTATATACACAAACTACAGATTTATATTGTTAGTTCTGTTATCTATAGTAACTAAAAGAAAACAGAAGAGTTTTTGTTTGGTTGCTTGAACGCTCTAATCTCTCTAAATACAGTTATAATATTATGATGTTGGCTTATTAGGTCATATAACATGTCTTTAAAATATGCACTGGCTATATTTTTAACGTGTATAAACCTGCACGGAATATACAATAAATCTTAATCTATTTAAAGAAAAACACTTTGTTAACGGATTAATGGAGGACACCGTTAGCCAGTTTTGTAAAAATCTTTCCGGTTTTAGTCGATACCAACTCCGGGGCAATAAATACAGATAGCACATAACCTCTCTTATGCTGTGACACTTAATTTGACAATAAACACCTTTTGTCTTCAGTCTACCGTGACCACGCACGCTGTAAAGCACGCGAAACATCGGAAAAATTTAAAATAATGTAGTATACTTAAATTTTGTAAAAAAAAACATAACTTAAATTCGTTAACAAAGTGTTTTTCTTTAAATGAGTAATGGTTATGTTAATAAAAGACAATATTAAATCTTAAACTCTTTACCTCATCATCTCTTACACTAAAGAACATCAGTCAGTGAACACGTTCATACGGGTTGTAATTTCTGAGCCTTCCGTCAGTGAAACACTCGTTAATGGTCCTCTCATAAATACCACTTTGGTATTTTCACAAAATATTCGCATAAAATAATATTGATGAAACCAACTTAATAAAATTACATTGAGATAACACGGAAAACACTTCCATTTAAAAAATATATGTGGAATGCGGACATCCCAATCGTTAATTATTTAAACACATGATGGTAATATACTGAGGTGTCTATAAAAATTTGAAAGCTTAGCAGAGATGGGTGTGGCTCGATACTATTTAGTAGAATGATATTGCAATGGAGTAATAGCAGCTTGCCATTTTCTCTGAAATATGTTAAGAAAAGCCACATTTTACACGTCATATAGTATTTTGCTATCTTAAATAAAATTATTCTGACCACTCAAAGGCGAGCAAGTAGGTTCTACTACCTATTTTATAAACGTCAAAATCAAAAGAAAAAAATATTTCAAATTTCTTTTTTTAAATAGCAAAAAATTTGGAATTTCACCATTATTGCATCAAAATTGGTAAATATATAATCGAATACCTTCCGATGAGATATTATGTATATTTTTGTTTAACAACCATGACGTTCCGTAATTAACAAGTACTGCATGTTTGTATTTAACAGGTAGGTGAAACATGTAATAAAATAGGTATTTTCAATATCATACATAAACCAATCAATTTATTATAAGGTCATTTCTCGTATCGAAAAACTCAAATTTTCCGACCTAAATCATCTGTGTCTTGAAATTAAGCATAGAGTAGTGTATTAATAGAATGCTACAAACATTTTAGTAACAATCCAAGTTATAGTGGCATATCTATGATAGAATAACTATGGGTTCCTCATCAAGTACTCTATAATCTTATAGATTTAAATACTATATACTAAATACTATCAGTCCTTATTAGGCATGAGAAAATTTTGTTAGTATAAGGAAAGAATAATTTAAAAAAAAAATGTCACATAAAAATTGCCTAACCAAAAAATTAAACATTTGTTGGGTTTTGACACCTAGTAGTTGATTTTGATATTTAACGTTTGACGCTTCTCGATGAAGTTGACGTAGCCGTAGTGTAACCAGTAACCACGACCTCCATTCATCCTTCGTGGTTTTCAAGTGGAGATTTTAACATCTTTTCCCACACGAATTAAACGAATTTAACACATTAAACCTTCATAAAAGGTTAATAGAAGTGTTTCAATAGGCATTTAAGTGTAATTATCCTAAGTGTAAGTGAAAATGGCATTGAAAGCCCCACCGGTTCTTTTTGGTTTGCTTGCTCGCATTTCTCGCCGTAGTTTCTCTACATCGAAGGCTTTATCTTCAAAGCCAGTCACTGTACGAGATGCATTAAACCAAGCCATAGATGAAGAGATGGAAAGAGATGACAAAGTATTTGTCTTAGGTGAAGAAGTCGCTCAATACGACGGGGCTTATAAAGTAACAAGGTAAGGAAAATAACCTTGAAACTGATGTTTTCTAAAACTGATTTTAAGAAGATAAGAATACAATTCGTATCTACTGTAATTATTTGCTAAGATACAAGCATGATCTACAGTAATATGAGCAAGCTCGATATTATATAATACATGTTTGTTGACATTGACAGGTTTCTTATTTCTTAAGGGCAATATTTATTGTTATATAGCCTAACATTTCATATAGCCTCTCATATCTATCATATTGATGTGTAACTGGACTAACTTAAAAATGCATTTCTTTATTACTATGTTTTAAGACTAGTAATTAATAAGATTTTTTTGCAGTAAAACACTTATTAAACATTTTGACAAAAAGTATGTAAACTCTTTACATTTTTGTGGAAAATTAAGAAATTAAATATGGAATTTAATCAAATATTTCAGAGGTTTATGGAAAAAATATGGAGACAGAAGAGTTATAGATACACCAATTACAGAAATTGGTTTTGCCGGCATTGCTGTAGGTGCAGCATTTGCTGGACTCAAACCAATTTGCGAGTTTATGACTTTTAATTTCTCAATGCAGGCTATCGACCATGTAAGTTAAAATCTGCATTAAATAGAAATTTTTGATGTCCCAAAGGTATTTAAAAAAATAGGTTGTTGTTAATACAACCAAATAGAAGTTCCCATGTTTGATTTTTTGTGCATATGGGCAACATTTAATTTAGTGTCTGAATGTTATTTGTATATATAGCTTATAGCTTACCCATAAGATATGATTTAAAAGTAGTGACCTTTTGTTAATTAGTTATTTAAAACACCTTAGTCTTATTAATTTTTAAAAACAATATCATATTTCTATTATTTTTATAAGAATTGTTATATTCTTATAGTTACCAAATAACTAAAATACATAAATATTTTTCAAATTAAATTATAATCCTTTGGAGCATTTGATGGTTTTATCTGTAACTGTTATTGTGCTTTCTAATCCTGGTATTATATTTTAAACTAAAGTCCTATAAACCAACAATTTCTTTCAAAACTGGGGCAACACCCAAGATTGACTATTATTAAACAAGATTGGCATATTTATTCTCTCTTCTAATGTATATTTTTAACTCTTCAGTATTCTTGTAATATAATTTCAGATAGTTAATTCTGCAGCAAAAACATTCTATATGTCTGCTGGTGGAGTACCTGTTCCAATTGTATTCCGCGGTCCTAATGGTGCTGCAGCAGGAGTTGCCGCTCAACACTCTCAGTGTTTTGGTGCTTGGTACAGCCATTGCCCTGGACTTAAAGTTATAATGCCTTACTCTTCTGAAGATGCAAAGGGTAACCATTTAACAATGAAACAAGATCAAAAATTTAACCTTTTCTTATGATATGTAGAGTATGATTCAGTCAAGTTTTAGTGCCATGGTCAGCATAACATACTATCATACTCGAATCATAGTGTCAACCCACACTAATTTCCACCCTTATTCACTTGCATAAATTTATTTATTATTAATAAATTATTTTTATTTAATTTAAGTAGTAATTTGAATATGGCCTTTTTTATTTATATCTATAGTTCTAAGTTACTCTATAATTCTTCGTTTATTACAATAATATAATGATATTTCAGGTCTTTTAAAAGCAGCCATCCGGGACCCGGATCCTGTTGTCTTCCTAGAAGATGAAATCATGTATGGAGTACAGTTCCCTATGTCTGATGAAGCACTATCTTCTGATTTTGTACTACCAATAGGTATATAAATATTAATTTAATAAAAATTAGAATTCCATCTATAAACATGTTGAAAAAATGTTTAAAGGATGACAAAAACTTGTCTGCTTTTATCATTTTGATTGTATGGGGTAATTAATGATTACTAGGTATAAAGTAATTTGTTTTACTGTGTTTTTCTAATAAATGCTGTGCTGTGACAATGGCTGTGGTCTGGGGTGTTTGTGTTTAAAAAATATATATGGAACGTTTGGCTTGTTAGCATCTATAAAATTGTTTAACTTTGCGCTAACAGCCTGAAGTTTAACAGTGTTCTGGTGTATTCTAAAATTTGATTTGGAAAAGCCAATTGATCCAAAACAACAAAAAAGATGTTACAATATATCTGTACCAGGAATAAATTCTATTTCATATAAATAAATTGTGAGAGAATTTAAACTAAAATTAGTCATTTAAAACCAACAAGACAACAACACCTTATTGTAACTTGCAAATTCAATTCAATTCAAATGTGAGTGCCATCTAACAAATACAATATATTAGGACCATTAAATTACAGGAAAAGCAAAAATAGAGCGCGAAGGATCGCACATAACTCTAGTGTGTGCAGGCAAAGCCACCGACACAGCGTTGCAAGCAGCCAATGAATTGGCAGGAAAAGGTAATAATAAATTTCCGTAAAACCTTCGTTCGTTCGCTTCGTAATAGCAACAATTCATCTTTAAATTTTATTTAACAATTATCGCATGCCATTAACACACATATATAGTATATATATAGTACATAGTTTAGCAAGAACTTGACAGAAAAAAAACAAGATCTTTATTCTAAAAAAACTATCTACCTATCTGTTATAAACTATTCACAAAGGGAGAAAAAGTTCTTTAGTTAATCTTTAGTTTATATATCAAAAGGTTTAATATATTTATTAACTTTATTCTATCCAAGCTGAAACTTTTTTTAAGCGTGATTCAAATCCGAAATCTATCGATCCAAACAGCATATCTAGACAAAAAAAAAATTTAATGACCTTATTTGTAAAAGCGCCATCTTGTAAGCATTTTAAAAACTGATAAAAGGCTTTATGTTTTCAACGATACGTGTTTTAAAATTCCGTCAAAATTACGATGCATGCCCTTTAATATCTAATTATCAATCCTTTAATATTATCTGTGGACTCTTGTTGTACAGGCATTGAGTGTGAAGTAATAAATCTACGTACTATCAGGCCATTGGACTTCGACACTATCGCCAGATCAATTTCCAAGACACACCATCTCATTACTGTTGAACAGGGATGGCCTCAGTCTGGTTTGTATTAATTTAGTTGAGAATATCCATTTTTTATTATGATTTTACATTTGTAATATTATAAATTCGAAACGAATAGACATAGAGACATGAAGGTCCCGGTTTCGATTTCTGGTACGGCCAACATTTCTGTGATGAGTGTATGTAAAGAATACATAATAACGGGCTTGAACTTTAACTCCTCCGATACGGCTGACCGATTCTCATAATCTTTGTAAGTATAATGTCTGAAATCGGACTCTTTTTTCATCCCCCTTAATGTTAAGGGTGGTCCACCCCTAATTTTTATTTTTTAGAAAAAGAAATAGTTTCTATTTTTTTATGTTTATCAGTTATTCTGCCACAACACAAAGTTGAGAACTTTTAAGGGGATTTATATAAACTTTTTAAATATATGTATATATGAAAAGCATTATTCATAGTTAATTATTTTTCAGGAATCGGTGCTGAGATATGCGCTCGCGTAATGGAGTCACCGGCTTTCTTCGAACTAGACGCCCCAGTATGGCGTGTAACGGGCGCAGACGTTCCGATGCCGTACGCGCGTTCGTTGGAAGCGCTCGCGTTGCCACGACCCCCAGATGTAGTTGCCGCCGCTAGTGCTGTATTGGCCAACCGGTGAGTATATTTATATAAAATTACTGTTACAATTAATGATAACATTAAAATGATGCGGAGAATTTTATAAAGGCTTTTCTTGCTCGCTTTAATCGATTGCAAGATTAACTGGACCAAAGTTTTTTTATATATTTCAATTAGTGTGTTGAAGCACCTTTTCAAACCACCTTAAGGACCCATACGAGTAAATTTAATCATGTTAAATTAGTGTTATTATTTGTCATTACTTAAGTATGTATTTGTCCAAGATTAAGCGTCAGTAGTAGACTTTTGAAGTTTTCATTGTTTCCTTTCCTTATCCTTGTTTTCTTTTTAATTTGTACTGTTACATTTCTGTTTGAATTATATGTTAATTTCGAGCCTCCGTCTAATGGTAATTGGAAAAAAGCTACTTTGTATAAAACACTATATGAGATACTTCTAGACAACAGATGGCGTTATAATCAATCGAAACAAGTTGTGAACAATTTCATAAACTTTTAATTAAATTAAATAGCTCTTTTAATAAACGTTAAGGACTTGTATCAAATATATACTCTATAAATTTTAACTTTTACAGGATCGCAAGTGAAGCCGCGAATTAGAAAATGTAGGAATCTCTAGCGGACGGAGTGTAAATATTATATTTATTAAATCATGAGGACGAGCAGAATGTGATTGTTAGGAGAAATTATATTATTATTACTAAATCACGTTTTATTTATGCCTTTGTTTTCAGTTTTTAACCTTGATTAAAAGAGTACCAATATCGATTACCGACGAAATAATTAAATATAATATAAAAACAGAAACATCAGTCTGCTTCGATTTCATAAACATGTTTTATAAAAAAAAAAGAAATTTTGCTTTCAAACGGTGAGCCCATATATTATGCCTTATTTCGCTTGTATTTACGAAGTACGCTTTCGAACCAAATCAACTATTTTGCTTAGTACGAAAATTCACTGCAAATATTAAAAATACAGTCATTGTTGTAAACAAAGTTCTGATCAAATTGGCAAGGCTTCATAAAACTTTTTTTGTAATTAATATTAGACAAAAAACGTCTGATCATAAACTAAAATTAAAAATTAAGGTGTCTTGCCGTTGACAGTCGACTTAGGCACAAAGAAAGAAAGGAGCACGACAAATGTGAGCAAGACATAGGCTGAGAGTTTGAGGACCCTTTCAGCTTATATCTAAAAAAGTCTTTCCATTGCGCCACAAAGCTAAACAGTATAATACAGATGGGTAATAATTATACGACATTAAAAAACTTTGTACAACGCAACACTGGGAAGGGGTCACCTTCAATTTGAGAGAAGAGTTAGACACTCTCCTTGCAATATATGATATGGCTATGTGTCAATGTGGGTGGTTCCCTAGGCCTATATTTATCTTAAGTATTAATTCATTTATACCCTTCTAAATGTCGAATGGAGCTTGGTGCAATGGTACAGCCCCCTACAACTCATATAAAATACATTCTTAATGATCAAAAAGAGTAGCGCAGAGTTTATTACTAGTTCTTCTCTTCCGCTCTATGCTCTTCAATTGGGAACTGGTAGTAAATGTAAGCAGATGTTGTTAAGTGTACATAGTTACCGAAAAGTATTTTTTTTTTTAATTTTGAGTCTTGCCTGAAAAGACATTATAAGTATTTGCCTAAAGCCGAACTCGCAAAGTAGCCTCAAAAATGCAGCCGTTGTAGCATACCATGGCTATATTGCCTCTGTACTGCATTGTGACAGTCTTAACGGATAAAGTCAGTAGAAGGGAATTAAGTTTTTTTAAAGACTATAGGTACCGCGTCCCATTGGAATGGTGGCATTTTTGTATAAATTTGGAATTTGATTGGCATTCTAGACGCTGTAACATTCATGAAAAAAGTAGCCTCGATTCTTTAAAACCTTTCAACAAGCAGACTCGATTTTCCGAGGAATCCAACACTAGTTGTTGATATTTATCGAATTGATAGTACCGACATGTAGCTAACCTTACAGAAAAGTTCTAGGCCTTGTCTATACGTTTATAAACGTTCATCACTTTCCCAGATGCTAGAGATGTGAGTATGGTGAAATTTATAAATGCACGATTATTATAATGTAAGGAATATAAGGACTCCCCTAGTTTTGATATAAGAACATATAATTTATTCACATTTGCATGCTAATTTGAGTTGGCTAATTATGGTGCATGTATGTAGTAGAACCTTGTGTACCACTTGGCAAATAAATAAATTATTATTACTAAAAATTTGCGGACAGAAAAGGTTTTCAGTAAAACTATTATGGTGAACATTATCGACTACGTTTAATACTCTGTGTAGTCTAAAGAGATATATGTATAGGAGTATATATATTTTAGTTTGTGCACACATATTAAAATAAATACTTATATTAAATCCAGGGGAAATCCGAAAATATACAGAATAAAGCGATATACACAATGGCTGTCCCACGTCCGTGCACAAAGCGGCCGATCCATCAAAATGTCGTCGCACCCCTCCCCTTGCCCCCTTCAACTACATAGACCACTACGCTACTGATTTTACCACGCTTTTGTTATTTTAATAATAGATTAAAAAGATATATTCGTAATGGGTAGGAAATATATCTAGCGGTAGGTAGCGGAATGCACTAAGCTACTGTAATGAAACCATATAAATAAGTCAAATTGTAATTCTATGGTACTGTTTCTGCTACTATAAAGTTGAGTTTACGCTGGGATGAAACAGATGCATACTTCATTTAGGAACAATTGGAACGATTTATTTTGCATTATTTATATTCTTTAACATTAAATTTAGGGAAGGGTTTCGAACAGCAGGTGGATTAGTTGTACTATTATACCAGGACATTCATACACCTTTGTCTCCAGTACCAACATTTTTGTAACGCTTAATACTAATCCACGTTTTAGAAATCATAGTTTTAAATACAAAATGTTTGCTAATAATACATGTTTTGTATTGTAAAAATGTTTTTTGAATCAAATCCCCTCTGCAAATTTTCAGTATACTTACATTTAATAGTATTAATATTTCACCATGTATATAATTAGTTTTCCTTCAACAATAAATGAACCGATGTTTTTAAAAATATCTCAATTTCCAGCATAGCCCCCCGCAAAATACAATACGGGCCTAACGAAAACGTCAATCTTCCGAAATTCGTTCAGAAATAAAATGTAATTCTCGTGAATTTCGGTAATTCGGTGATCGATCAAGTGAACAAGGACATCCGAGTTTGGAGACGCACGTGCGAATCTACTAATATACACAATGGATTTTTGCTTAATATTTTTCTAGGCAAGCTTGTCAACAGTAAAAAATCGTATTGCCATTGCTAAATTTCAACGTATGAACGAACAGCTAAAATTGGGAAAAATCTTCAGGCATTTGTTGCGTCATATAACATAAACAGATTCATCGATTAATAATTGTGGCTTAATGGTACAAAGCAATAGACGATCATTTCATTTTGTTTTTTTTTTCCTTATAAAACTGAAACATAACGGGGGCTCAAAGGTAAGAACCTTATTTGGTTCATCTTTACTTCATTTCTAAATGAGAAAAAAAAAGTAACTTTTTCACATTCATATATTTGTACTATATGTCGTCGTATGGATTTGAAAATGATGTCCCTTTAATGGCGACCTCGAGAGCTTGATGCAAATTTGATACGTATATAATAAACTTATACTTCGTGCGAAATGTTCTTGATGAATTAGAATTAATGTCATACTTTAAAGACTCCAAAAACCAGTGGCGAAGCGATCGATCAACTCGCCTCGTTAGAACTTGCAATTGACATTGTTAGCTGACAACTTTGACAGTTCTGCTGGAACTTTAACGTGTGAACAACTTATTTGGTTTCATATTTTATTTTTATTTAATTTTTCCAACGTAATAATTTCTTACATTATTATAAACTTTTTTTAAGAAGCTAAACAGGATATTATCTCACTGCTTTTACTTACCACTGTAGTACATAGTACCTAGTAGTCACATGTTCTCTGAATGTGTCTACAAACCAAAAACCAAATTCAAAATAAAAAGTTTGCGGTTGTTGCGATTATTATAAAGCTCAAATGTCCCAAACAATTAATAATTTTCGTCAAAAGTCACACCGGAAGGTTACATTTAAATTAATCATAAATCCGTCTCGCTGTCTTTAATTAATTTACAAATCTGTAAGCAAAACCCGTGGATTAGGCGGCGGTGAAGCGTTGAAAGACCACCACTCTATAAAATTGAACCCCTCTTGAATATTTGAGCAGGGTTTAAAGTCAATGGGGCGCGGTCGCGGCTTTTAGACGTTATTTTATTGTAATTGAAAAGGGGATTATGTTTCTTCACAATATGTATTCGTAAAACTGGTTGGCTATCGAAAGTACATAAATGCTTTAATGTGTTTGCTTTATTGCGAAACCCAATTTCGATATGTTGGATAAGTACATCGAGCTGAGATCGACCGGCGAAGAAAGGTCTTTCTTACTTTGGTAGACTCATAGTGTGGATATTCAAGTTCATTACTAAAATTAAACTTTTTGAACAAATACGAGATCAACATCTGAATCCCAATTGAAAGAATGAATGTCAACCTATTTATGATGATACGAAAATTCTATATTATCTCGTTGAGAATTGCGTGACATACTATTATAAGTCTTATATAAATACTTATATATAATTATGTGGACAACATAACGTATTTAGGGCCCAAGCTTAGGAGTATGGATAGTGGTATTCCTTGTATATTTGTTTGTGCGTTACACGTCTCCGTATGGCAAGGAGAAAGTATGACAATGCTTTATATTTTGTGTTATTGGGTTTGATGATGGCTCCACTCTTAATTTTTTTTTTTATATTTTACTAACACATACATCTTACAATTAATATAATACCTTTGTGTTTAATGTATAACATAGATCAAATGTTTCGATAATTGCCTAAAGCTCCTTTTAACAAAGGCAACAATTATGTATCTTTGATCTGTAGTTTGAATTATAAACGCTTTTGTAACCTACTTCTAGTGGTGTTTAGAATAGTAGGTCTAAGGTTGGCTAGATCTAAAGATTATAATTATAATGGAACATGAAGCCGTAAAACAATTACTATTTTTAAATTTAAAAAGCATTTTTGTCAATTCATAATTAATACCTACGTCACATAAAATTATTGCTCTTGTGAATTTTAAATTTTGATTTTACCATATGATATAAAAAAGTATTCAAATTCTTAAAAGCTTCGTCTTACTGGCATACGTGCATAACTGATGGCGTTCAACGGAGATCTTAGTTCGATACATAGCAAATGATAATTTAAAAATAATAATTTTTAAAGTTTTACATAAACACTAATTGTATAAATGTGCAAATGAGTCTAACAAATAGCAAGTCAAAAGCGGAAACGACTAATTTGCAGCAAACCGTCGAATACTCTTTGCAGTCGGTGAAAATAACTTTCTCTCCACCATACTACAGGGTAGTGCTAATGGCATGTGACAGCGTGATGGATCGGAGCCGGGCTTTGGCTGAATTAGCCGCTTTTTGCACGAGATGAAACCCTCACATTTATGAATATTCTCCATTTCCGTGGAATATTTATGTCATTTTTAATATTCCAAGATACCTGATACAACTTCATTAAGGAACAAATAGATCTCTAAACTTTTTGCTTAGAACTGCATATACGGTAGAGGTAGCGCACCCGGCTCAAAGAACAATCATGTTCAAGTCTAGAGTATTTCCAAAATGGCCGCATCACTAATAAGGGGCTTAAGTATTTTCATCTGGAACTATGGCGGCAACATACGAAAGAGTTTTTTCATGTACTTTCTCATGTATGTACTTTCCCGCTATCGTAATTCAAATTAAAGCCTTAAAAACTACAATATAACGGATCTAACGGAAATCTTATAACGGACGGAGCCCCTTGTATAACACCTAATAAAAAACAAGTATTTTCTAACTCGTTTACACAATTAAAAAGTATTATACATTTATGTATATTCTGGTGAGTTCTACGTTTTCACAGGTATTCGTGTTCATATTGTAAGGTTAACTCTTCTTAGGCATATTATTTTTTCAATTAATACAAAGTACGTAAATTGTTTTGTAATCACGTAATTGCAATGTTATACTTTTCTCGTGGGATAAACGGAAAATTACGAGGTAGCCTTGTGAGTATTGCAATTCTTTAATAATATTGAATTTCGGCGGTTCCGGTCAATATGAAATCATTCGTTCAATGTAACCAGGACCACAGTTATATAATACTGTTGTTTTCACGTTGCGTAAAGCATACCCATAGAAAAATGCTTATCAATATTAGACGAGAGGATAATAATAAAAATTACTGTTAAATTAACCACAACAAAAAACCGGGCAAATGCCAAAGCATGTATATGAGCCCTGTTAAGTATCTATTTCCTTCTGTTTGTATAGCAGAATTTTTATTATATTTTTATTATTTATATACATACATGATGTATATAATGTAAAATTTTCTAAGTATCACGTTTCGTGAGATACAGCCTGGTGACAGATGGACAGACAGAGGATAGAGAAGTCTCACTAATATAGTTTTCATTTTTACCCTTTGGGTACGGAATCCTAAAAGAGGGGAAGGCAGTAATTCTCGCTGTGGTACATGTTGCTATGCTGTCAAAGATCATAGGTATGAGGTTACCTATAGTGTTTACCAGCAATACTCCTTAGAAATAACTTTAATATTACGCATTTATTGAAGTATTTAATCTTATTAAGGTAAATGAATTGTTGTCCTACTGATACCAAGGTAAATCAGCTTAGTTAAAAAGGATTTTTAACTTTTTAACATTCTTTAGGATATACGAAACATAATATTCAATAATTAATATAAAACAACATGCCTTTTAAGTTTAATTAAGGTATTTTGTTTTCGTTATGAATACAATTTCAGTGTAGGAAGTTTATTTGTACATTATAAATCTTACATATGTTATTCTAATATAAATTAACGTCACATTGTGTGTAAAATATTTTGTAATCAAAAACCAATTTCGGCCTTGATAAATGCTTGATCCGCATTATGTTCCGGATAACAAACCCAATAATTACTATTGACGTTGCTGGCCAATAACCATTATTCATATTACATAACCAGTTCTTAATAATTGTATTCAATTTCTTGGTCTGTTTGTACTATTAGGTTAAGGATAGACTACATAAATACTAAACTAAAAAATTCTAAACTGGCTGTTTTTTTAACAACAGTGTAAGTAAATTAATTAAATTTTATACGGAAATAATCAATCTTTATTAAATTAAAAAATCTATGACAATGCTTCGGTTTTATAGCAATAGTTCAGCAGCGAGTCGGCAGTTCGCGGAGGTCTTTGTCGCCGGAGGACGATTAGAAATATCTGAAAAGTAGTAAATTTTCACGAATGAGATTATACGGGCCATTGCTCACAGCATGATAGATGTGCTTTATAATACCGAATTAAACTATCAAAAAGTGATTTTAACATATGATGTTACCATGCAAAATTATAAAATAAATGAATATGCGTATTTTAATTGTGCAGGTTTGAAGGTAATTAATTGACCTTACAAAGGCGTGTCTTCATTGATCACGAGTGCTATGGAATTTACTACGTAACCTTGAAGTAAATTGTTCTGTATGTTGTTACTTTCACTTGACGTTTTGTGAACCTTGTATAGGCTTTAATATGTGAGAACGGTTAATTCGGAAAGTGTGAATTGCATTTTCTTTTAATTTTCTTCGATTGTATGTTTTACTATTATGGATGAGGCATAAAGATCAAAAGGAAGTTTACTAATGAGTAGCAACTAGTCATGCTCATATTTTCTCGAATTGTTTTTGTTAGAACAAAGTATATAGTTCATGTCTTATTTGCCGCAGTTTACAATTATAATTAATAAACAGATAAATGTTTGTAATTTATACAAAATAACAGAGGCGTAATATAATCCGAAGGCCCTACATTCGAATGTTGCTAAAGATAATATTTTTTTGAAGAACCTAGTAACAAACATCCTTCGCCTTGTTCATGTAGCATTTTAATTGTGAAATAATGTTTAAAATCAGGCTTGTAGTTTTGAACACACAAAATTAAAAATCTAAAGTGTGTTTAATAGAAAAGTATACAGAGGACGTCAGAGATAAATGTAAATATTAGTTTGTGTTTATAAAAAATATATTTTTGAATGAATCTCATTAACAAGTGAATTATATCAGGATTAACAAGATTTACTAGGTAAAATAGAACAAGTTATTTAACGTACGTACCTACGTACGTAAAACCAATATTTTAAATTTTGCTAGGCAATCTTAATGGATATTTTATTTCTTCTTATTAATTACATTTTTTTTCTATAACGTAAGTAATAATTTAAATTTGTGGACCAAATAAAAATAATCAGTTATTTTATTTGAAGAAGAGGTTCTGAGTAGGAAATCCGGTAATAATCAATTAATTATAAAATAGCATGTAAATTGGTAAATTAAAATAGATCTGCGAAGTGTATGTATAATTTTGTCACCGTTTTACATCACATTTTAATCATATGGCTTTGAGGATTATAAAAAAAAAGAAAATTCGATTTGTCAAATCCTGAAAATATGGTACCTATAAGACAGAGCGAAATCAGATCTTCAATACTTTGACAAAACATTTACATATCAACTCAAAAGTTACGTTCGAAGAGAAAAGAAAATTTTGTATGAGATAGTATTTATTTATATAGAGGTAGAAGCTACAGGTGCTAATTCATGCTACGCCGACAATACTCACCCCGGGATAATTCTCAACGCAAATGTCTTGTAATTAGAAACGATTTACCAGTTTTAATAACCATTCAATGAAACACTTTTTTACGTTCAATTTGGACTTATTTATTACTAGCTTTATATAAGACTTGGATTCTCTACTAACTATTTCACTCCTATAGAGGTTGAGTTTTAAATGTGTTTTTCTGGGTGTTCAAATTCCAAATCGCTGGTGTAGTTTTCCCCTGAAAGCATAACAGTCAGATAGAAATACAAACGGAATTGTTGATAACATTAGAATGAATTCCTTATTCTAAAATTTCGTAAGTGTGACTAATGCGTGATTGTGTGTTAGTCCTTCGTAATATTTATGTATGTACCTGCATGTTACTTTAGCTTTTACTTTGTAAATATATTCCTAACGCATTTGTATGTCTATCAATGTTTCTGTTAACTACATGAAAATGTGGTCTCTTCAATGGTAAAGTTTTATTATATCCTTTCAGAGAACAAAAACATACTACATTTCGACTATCGTATTGGTACTAATCATAAAATGCATCTTTCTATTTTCTCGTTACGCATCTTATAGGCTCATGTAATATTAATACATTATTAATGTCGCCTGGCATTCACGCCAAAAAAAGAAAGCTATCGAAGTATAATTTATCTACTTTACATTAAAATCACCAATAAGTTACACTATGATACTACTTGGTTAATTACCAACTTTCTACCAAGGTTCCAAATATTTTCAATTTATTTAGAACCAAAAAAAATGATCCAACTCTCCAACCTCGTACATATTTTCACACGTTTTACTAATTAAACAAAACACAATTTCCCATTATTTACAAGTAACCTATGACATTGTATTACCTTCATAAAACCTCTATAGTCTTCGAACTATTTGTATTAGATTTCCAAGCGATAAATATCTGCCCTACTGTATATATGGGTCTTCGCCTCAGATTTCTTCATCTTTTTCCTTGGGTTGAATACCTTAGAATTGAATATAACACGCTTTTACGCAGCTTTTAGATTTTTTTGATTTAAAATCCATAAATGAAGTGTTTATGGAATAAAGTAATTCGTTAAAATACTGTAGTTTCTTCCGCATACTTCCGCAACGTCCGGAATCATAACGAATAAAACTTTTTGCATTCATTAAGTCATTCATTGTTTAAACAGTGGTCACTCGCAGTGAGACGCCGCCGCGGCTGACAGCGTTCTGAATTTTAAGCGCGGCAATTTTTTAACATTTCATTTTTGTGTGTCAGTGTTACAAGTTTTGAATATGTTGCAAATTATTGTAAGTATTCGAAAAAAATAATTTAGTACGTAACCGTTGGTTTTATAAATATTCTTTACTTATAATATTATTATAAATTAAATTTTTTAACTGAATTATTTAAACTGGTACAGATAGATTTTAATCTTGACTTTCTTTTCTCAATCTGGTTATGAATTTATAATATTACATAAAATAAAACATCATTGAATTATAAGAGAGTATATCTGAATATACGAAAGAAATAATACACTTAAAGGGATTGCAATTGATTAAAAACTTCTAAAATATATGATTTTCAATTTGGTTCTTCAGATCCTCACCATCACATTAGCAGTAGCCGTCAACACCCAAGAGCCATACTCGGCAGCATCAGAGTCTCAACGTAGATTCGCCCTTGAAAACAGATACGATGACACAGGTCCAGGGGCAAAGGGACCAGAATCTGCCTACAACACATACAAAACACTCGAAGAAGCTCTTGTATCCTACATTGATGACCCAGACACAAAACTACCGGAGACCGAACGGGCTAAATTCGAGAGATTTGTCAACATAGACTTCAGTCAACCAATCCGGGAACTACCCAAAACAGTAGAAGAATATACTGGACTAAAACAGCCCAGTCGTCCTCAATTACAGCCCATAAGACGGCCGATACTGCCCCCACCAATACGGCAACAGGAAGAGCAATTTTTGCCCCAACAATACCAACCTATACTATCACAACCTTCATTCCAACCATATCCAGTTAAATATAGGCCGGATACACTCTTTTTACAGGACCCAAACACTAAGTACTCGTTCCTTGATTTACGTAACCCAGAACTTAAACAAAGTTTGCAAAGCGAGAGATTAGAGCCATACAGACTTCAAAGAATTCCAACATTGAACCAGCATTATACGCAGAATTTGGAGTTGAATAATCGACCTTACGATTCTCACCCCCAGTATACGTTCTCCTATGGAGTACATGTAAGTATTTTACTTTTTTTAGTATGTATATAAAAACAATTGCAAACAAAGCTAGTAAACATCTGGAATGTTATGGGGAACGATTAAAAAACATTTAAAAATCATAACTTCTAAAATTCTTAACAAATAAATTGCAATTCAAACAGGAAAGTAAAAAATGTACGACTTTTCATTTGTCTGATATGCAATCGTTAGATCCTGGTTAACGTAACACGGGACACTTCATGATATGCCCTTTCCAAGAAAAAAATGTCGTCTAAGTTGGTTCGACTCACACGAGAACTTACATACAACAAATACCGACATAATAAATTGATTATTTTATACATATTGTAGTCGTCAACTAATATCTGGCTGAAAATGAAAGTGCTTACAAATTCTCTCGCGAGCCGCTGATATTGGGTGTCTAAAAGTGATGGTAAGACTTGCTAACAGACGAGCCCTTCTATACGTTAACCTTATAAATTATAGAAATGGTGTTAGAATTAATGCCTTTACCAAATAACCAAAACATGCTAGAACTGAGCATAAATAATATACTTCTTCAACACTTATAATGTATGTATTGCTAAGATTTTCGCAGTAATGAAAACAAATTTACGCAAACCTTCACTTGCATGAATGCTTTAAATGAATAACAAAATAATTTGACTATTTAAGGAAATGGCGCGTGTATTTAAGTATTTCATTCATAAAAAGGAAGGTCAACTATAAAAATTAATAATTAAACAGGCATTTACGCATTGTTAACGTTATTTCACAAATTTATTTGGTAATGTAAAAACATGTAAAGTTCGTGATTTTCACCAGTGTAATCCATTTGAAGACGTTTTCTTTATTGCAATACGAATTTGTTTCATTAACTATTCAGAACAAAACCTCATTTTCACAAATAGACGCGTATGGATTTTATTTATTTGTTCAGATACATAATTAACTATTATATTACCTTGATAATATACACAATGCGACAGTGGATATGATTAAGTTACAAACAATAGGTAGGTAATGTAAGAACTAACATGCGAATCTTACTTTCTAGTTATCTTTAAATCTATTTCTTCTATTTACCTCGATTTCAAACCATATATTTACATTCCGCTCTTAATGATATATCGATGAATAAACTATCCACCTTAAAAATAATTCGTACATATTTCATTCGCCTAGCTAAACATTATATTTTATTCACATTTAATACCTTAAAAACATAATTGCTACTAACATGAAGAACAGTTTAGTCCATATGCCCTCTGTTAACTTAAATAGAGTTTTGTCTCTTTCTGTCAAATGCTGTTTCCGCTGTGATGAAAACTCTTGTCTAAAATGAGGACAGATTAAAGCGGTGCTATTTAAATAGCTATAAATTATTGATATAAAATTTTTAAGAGATACATCCTCTCAATGGAATCAAAAACAAGTCAATTCAGGAAGAGTTAGTTAATGACAACTTGAAATTGTCAAATGAAATTAACGGGGAAGTGTAGTAAATTAGCCTTGGTATTTAGAATATTGATTTCCGCATAACCACCAACTATTTCATGTTATTCATAAAAACTATACTCTTATTTATATGAACCAATAATGGTAATGGGAATCTCTTATACCCCTAAATTGGTTTTTAGGTCATATGACATACTATACATAGATATACAGTAACTCCAGAGACTACAGTACTTTTGCCACTCTTGCTACCTTTGCTTGTATCTTGGACACCATTAGTTTCTAAATTTCAAAGAAAATATATGTTACATAAGCATATAATAAAATATCGTGACATATGATGCTCACGATATTTAATTAATACAACTTTTTATATAATTTGTATCTGAGTCATGTAATCAGTTAATATACAGAATGTCATATTTTCATAGAAATAATTAACATACTAATTTAGAAGATAAATATAGAACCAGCACAAAATATTATATAACACAGACTGACCCTGGATTTACAACCATACAGCACCTATTAGGAAAAGGCCAGTAGGCGAGTAAATAATTGGATTAAGTGCGGGCATAACTAAGATATATGATAATATATAACTATGTAGGTATAAATAATATGCTGCGGGCGATATCTCGTGACATACAAACCATTAATATATTCATGAGCGACACAACTCCTCTACCGGAATACACTTATAGGTACCTACGGTGAAAGTGAGGGAAAGTGAATTTGTATTAGGAATTATTTTAATCGGACTAAGATATGTTAGTTTGTTTGTTTATATATATCTGAAACAAGGATCAAAGTATGTTTACTGCAATGCTATTACGCCCTGTTCGTTGACAGATTGTAGTTTGTCGGTATCATTGTGAAATTATCCTTGAAAATTTAGTATCTCTAAATTGCAAATATTATCAAGATCGCAGGGTTACACAAGAACCATAATAATCTAGTTCAATGTCGAGGTACTTAAGCATATAGCGGAATATTATCTAAAACCTTAATCTCTTCTTGAGTTTTGGAATTTCAAAGAAAAATTTCATAGAAAAATTGGGTTGGAACTAAAGATAATAAGAGGAGATAATATAACTCCTACCCATTAATGTTATTCTAGATGTGCTTTAAGACTGTTTTGTTAATTAGTTAGTTTTATTATACTCATTTTGTGAGATTAGGCAAATTCCGGATTCAAATTCCGATCAATACATTTTTAAAGTTTAAAGTTTTACGTCTTACGAGCAGCCGTCACTTTGAAAATTGATACCTTCGTATCTGAACATCAATTAAAAATGTATAAGAGTAAAAGTAACCAAACTCAGCGCGTTCTTATTACGTGAATCGCGTCATGACATACTTGATCTCCAAAATATTGCGAAAAATGTCGGTAACACGAGGAAATTACGATTGGTATTATTATATAACGCCCAAAATAGTTGCATGGTAACAACTTTTGATTAATTTGCGGCCTTAGTCCAGTAGGTATCTTGAGTATCAATTTCCGTTTGCGTACTTAGAATTATGTCAAAATTCCAATAGAAAAAATGCGTAAGCGTAAGTAAAATTATTCAAGTAAGAAGATGAGCTACATTTTACTATATTTTTATTACTCATTAATCAAGAAAATAAATAACGATGGCCAATACTAGCTCCCGGATAAACCTGAATACATATGGAAGGGTTAATTTATATAATTTAAATCTGTATATTTTTAATTCCAGGATAAAAAGACGGGTGACTCAAAATCGGCGCACGAGAGTCGAAATGGCGGTTCAGTGAAGGGGTACTACACATTTGTTGATCCCGACGGCAAACAGCGCACTGTGCACTACACCGCAGATGATAAATTTGGATTCAGGGCGACTGTTCAACGCACACAGATGAACACACAATAATTTAATTGTAACTAGCTAAAATTGTATATAATACATAATTGTATATACATGCTGTGTGCCAAAATACATCATTCACAAATTATCAAAAATCTGTTAAGAATATTCGGAGTGAAAAATATCTTAGGATCTAAAATATATCTTTACTAAACTTGGATAAAATGTATAAAATGAATGTCCGTATTATAAAGACCAATTAAGCTAATATTCTTTTCATTATTATTGATAATTTGTTGATATATAAAAATTATGTAGCCAAGTTTACCCTTGGAATTATAAGGAATTATATTCGAATAACTTTAGTTAATAAAATATTATTTAAAAGAAGGGCATAAAGAAAATACGTCATAATATCTTAATTACTATTAAACTTATCCTTACAGAACTTTTGTGAAAGTATTTCTAATATTTCTTAAACAATTTTTATAAAGAATAAAATTGTTTGTACATACACATTACTTACATATTTTTTTAGAAGAATATAAACCGAAGCTTCATACTCATACGTTATTTCTCAGTTTGAGTTATAATCAAGCGAGCTTTCTTGTTTATACCTAATATTGATAAAAGTAATGTGATGTGAAATAAATAAACTATTATAGTTAATAAGGAACAATATTTTTTATTTTTGAAGCATTTTTTTTACTACGTTTGAATTGACAGTAGCAATATATTTTATAGTTTTCCTTGATAAAGGACGCTCCAACACAAAAAGAGTTGACCAATTCAAATCAATAGTTTCTGAGATTAGCTCATTCATCAAACTTATCATAGTTATGTATTGTTATCTATGCTTATAATAAATGTGTACAATAAGTATGACATTTTATTTTCTTTATAAGATATAATTTATTCAGATATTAAGTAGCATATGATATGATACTTATTAAGTAGCAGTGTTATACTAGTGTTCATGTAGTAGTAATTTTGTCTTCATAAGTTCCTTAACGAATATTAACGCAAATACGTATTAAACAACTTTGTCCTATGCTATTTTACATCTGAAATAAGTCCACAAACAAATCAACAATTACAAATATTTGAATATTTTACAGATATAAAATATTTAAATTACATTTAGGTACATATCATATTGAATTGGCGCGCTGACATGGGCGTTTGACATTTAAGCGAAACAAGTTTTGGCGGTAACGTAGTACGATAAGTAATTTAAAATAGTTTTTGATTTTATTTAATGAAACAAATATTATTAATTAATAAATTATAATGCGAAATTATAGCATTAAATGTTATTTCCCTATTAAGAGCGAAATTTGATTTTTTCTTCAAAATAAATAAAAAAGAAGAAAGGAAATTTGTGTCACTTGTAACCAGAAATGCTTGATACTCGAAACGTATTAAATAACGTTTTTGTTAGGGTTATTTTGGCAGAGCACAAAAATCACCAATGGAAAACGATGAATACATAATAGAATTTAGGAAAAGATGATCACAATATCCATTATATTGGACATCTTTTCTTTCCATACGGGAGTGTTAAAAAATAGATCTAATAGTATCGAATACGTTGTTCAAAAAACTGACATCGAACAGCTCGTAACAGCCAGTAACTAAATGACCACTTACCGTAAAGCTAAAACTCTAAAAGTTTTCTTATAGGTTATTCTATTCCCCAAAAACATGGTCGCTTATCTAAATCGATTCGAATAGAAAAATAAAAAAAGCAGAATCTTCAAATTCATTCAATATTACCTTACAAACATTCACGAACAGTAAAATGATAAAGTCACTATCTTTTATCGATAAGCACTCACCTTGTAATATAGAAATTAACTAAAAATTGATTAATTGCTAATATATTATGATAGCAATGACAGGCGAGATCGTAATCTTCAATATCAGGATTAGCTTACGGCGATACGCAATGATTTTTATTTACTTTAATCGTGTCACGATTTGGAAATATTCTGTCGGTTACTGAATTTTCGCCTACAGTATACCCAGTTCCAGTTGGATCAATAAATATACAAAACTCAAGGTTTACAATAAAATAATAACCACCGGCCTGCTATCATACAAGGTAATGTGGCGGGTAGAAGGAGGCCTGGCCGCAGTCGTACATCTTGGCAGAATCTTCACAAGTGTCCAACTTTGCACATCGCGATAAGAAGAAGAAGATAACCAACGACCTGCTGTAATTTTTTTCCAATTCTTAACCTTCCAAGTACCAACATTTGCTTCACCTTCGCTAAAGATCGCTCCAGCAAGACTCCTCAAGATGTGATGCCTTCTCACAGACCAGTATCCACAATTTTGGACGGCTTAATATTGCTGTATTGTAAAAATCTAAAAAGGGGTTTAGTTTCTACCTGGTAGTACGGCTATAATTAGTTATACATGCCACAATTTTAGTATATATTGCAATTAAAATCTCGTGAATTTCTTGTGGCAGTTGAAGGCGAAGAAATAATTTCATGCAAAAGTCTTTATTTATATGTTTGGATAAAAAGGTACATTTTTATTCGCTTAAATTAAATTACAAATAAACTATTACGACACATTAGTAATACACTACAAAGCCTTTGTTGTAGTTGCGTCTCACTACCTACGAAATGTTTTAAAACAAAGAATTATCTCCCAAAAATCTGATAACCATAAATTGACAGAAACACTAAATTTATACTACCAGTGAAAACTAGTTTTCGCCAAAAACATGACAGTCGAATTGTTCTTTCTATTTTTTTGTAGTGGGTCAAAAAATATATTCAACGCAAAATATTGTTAGTGTTTTGTCATACTTTAACATTGCTCAGGTGTAAGTCACAGGCGAACAAAAGAGACTTCTTAATCCTCAAAACAAACAATAAACCTGTCAAAACTGCTCACAACAATGCTTCCACGCTGCTTGTACACTCATTGATACTATTAAGAATGGTTAATAATAAAGAAACATTTAGACGTACTTGTTTCGTTTATCTGTAGCAGGATTTTAGTTTGATTTTAGCAATACAGCCTTTGGGCATGACCATTGTTGAGTCTTATAACTTTGTTTTATATACCAGACAAATTATCGATTGTGTCCACACGTATCTAATAAAATTAAAGTATTATTATGATCGGTTCCACTGTACAAATCGCCCTGTTATGGAGCGTAAGATCATGGTATGTACAAACACTCAGGTTACCATTACTCACAAAATTTAGTTAGTAAACACCACAAAAAGCGATTGACTTTTCCTAGCGACAAACAATTAATCTTGCACAAAAAATTACCAAAAGACATTGATACTTCCGTAATACAATTTACAAAGATAACTCCTAATCTGGTATTGTATTCTGTAAACATGGACAGAAAGCCCATTTAAGTATTAGGATAAAAGCATTATAGTAAAAAACTGACCACCAACCGGCAGCGCATAATCTTTGTAATATTTAACTTTATACTCTAATTCGTGGATATAAGGTTTGGATTACAATGCATTGTTGAGTGTCTCTACCTGTACAGTTAGGCTTAAAATAACTCAATTCCCTGGAGGATACGCTAAATTTATTTGTCGATAAAATATCAGGAATGCAAGATAACTTATGTTGATAAATCATATTTTATTTTATAAAAACATTCATTTATGGATTTCGAAAGCCTAGTAAGTGTAATGTATTTTATTATTAATTACAAATCCTAAATTATAATTTGTAGGTAAGACTATACGCTCAAGAAGAAGAACAATAAAGTCAAATGTCAAAATCTTTAATCTATGTTTTAATAGTTCTTACCATATATCAATAAATCTGTTCTCACTAGGACGCCTCCTTACGCACGGGGCTCAAGGATTTAGATCTTATAGGACCTGGATTGATATCGATAAGTCCTTTAAAAAACAAGATTTAAGTGTGTATATAATTACTGAAGGCAAAACAAATGAAACGTTATAAAAAAATCTAATCAATAAGTTTCTTACACCTCTCAGTACCAATTAGATAAATATCAATCTCGTAATCGATACGCGATGCGCACGCGCGTTTTGTGGTTCACCACCGACATACATACAAAAACTTGTAGATTAAATTACAAATTAACTCAAAATACCTTTAACATATTATGTTATGTGTAGGTTTATTCTTTAGTGCAATATTGTGTTGTTCGCTATTGTTAATATAAGAATTTTTAGTTGTGGACCTTTGTATTTTTAAGCTATATACGCAATAAGACATTGCTTTTGCTCTTAGTAAGATTTGTATGGGAACGATCACGTGGAGAAGGATTATTGTAAATCATATCTAATTTTAGCTATAACATTTCTAATCTCTCCAAAGTCCGGGATAGAATCACGGACAATAGAATTATTAAAATTAATTTATAATACGTTCTGAAATGAAAACAAGCTTCATTCACCATTAGACCTTTATGAAAAATGTGGCATACGATTCCAAACGAGAACATTGATCCATATCAACACAAATTAAACTTATCACCTAACACACTCCAAGCATTAGAGCATAAACAAAAAACACGGGATATCATAAGAATAGCTTCGTCACCGAAAAGTAATATTTCAAAAAAGTTATGGATTGCACAAGTCAACTTTGCATTTGCAACGCTATTCCCCATACATAAAGTACAAAATATAACAGCAAAGTTGTGTAGTGATTGGTCAATTAATATGAAAAAAATCGTCTTGTCTTTCTAATTACGAGATGGAGGCATTTGACAAGGCTGGGAGATAAACAAATAAGAATATGACATTTTCCGGTCTTGAAAAAAACAGTTGACAGCGTGCAATGTCTGATTATCTTGAACGCGTGACATTTGTTGTAACTTGAGATGGGACATGCTCGCCTTGATGGGTTCGATTCACGAGTATAAAAAACTGAGTACTGTGGCTCCAGCTGAAGTTAGGACGAAATAAATGAAGCAAAAGTTGAGACAGTTTTCCATTGTTTCTTGCAGTACTAAGTAGTAAGAGCAATGTCAATAAATTTGTTATTATAATTTGCTGGTTAGTTTCCATTTGCACTACTATTAAATAGATATGAGTTGAGCTGAGCATTTATAAATGTAGATCCATTTAAGTAGATGGAATTGAAAATTTAGAAAAATCTTGTGTTGTCCATCTACAGATGAAGGCACAAAATTAATAAAAATCACACACTATTCTAACACGGTAAATCAAATGAAGGAATACAAATGTAACTTTACATTTTTAGGATGTACACAACATATATTTTCAAGAAATCTTTGAATGTTTTGTTTTCCTTTTTTTTAGACTACTTTCCCCCTAAAATATAAAATGGATATATGTTAATGTGTCCAAATACATATAAATTATAAAATTCTCTTGTCACGGGGTCCTCGAACTCTGAACTCCTCCGAAACGGCTTGGCCGATTTTCCTGAAAAATTTTGGGGGGGGTGTTTTGGGGGGGTCCCCCCCCCTTTATTATTTTTTTTTTTGTTTCTTTCACTCTACATCCTTTTTCACCCTTCTACTACCCTTATTTTTTATTTAGTAATTGAAAATTTAAACCGTATGGCAAAACAACGTTTGCCGGATCAGTAGTATAAATATAATTCTCTTTCCTTATATGTTTAACAACTCATAGAAAAAGATATTATATTTATAAAACGTAACAAGCAAACAATTTTGTGTTTATCCAAAATACCGATATAAGACTTGTATCCAAATATCTATTATCACCTGGGCTCGTTTCCCACTGACTACTCTGGTATTAGCTCTAACAATAATTAGAGTACTCAACTGAGCCGTGTGTAAACTAATATTGGAACTATCTGGGATTACGCGATTAGCTACCGTTAGCCCCTCACGATAAAACTGTCGAAATTACCATCACATCACATAGATAATAGACATAATTGACATAGATTAAAGAGCAATGGAATATATGTCGAATATTTAATTAAATCTAGTCAAGATTATGAACTGAAATACAAATAAAAAGTCTTACATTTCAATAATTCTTTTTTTGTCAGCTTTACGTTAGTAATCCTATATCATAAACGTAATTGTAGCGCTTTATTCGTTTTTTTTAAATTATTCTATTGGAGTATCCTTAATTATTACCTGTTGGCTGTTAATACCACTTAACAAATACATGTGACACCTACCAAACCTTGGTATTATAAATTAAAGTCGGCAGTCAGTATAACCACCATAATAGGCTTCGATTTGGACATACTCCATCCCATCTCACAAGACTGGGAATCCTACAAAATGATAGATGCAAAGATTGCAATACACCTCATGCAGACATTGAGCATTCTTCTCATGTCAAAAATGGAATATGCAAAGACTACTATTTTCAAGTGAGGTAAGTGATCTTAGCAAATAATTCCTCCCGCCACTTGTATGACCTATTGAAGGATAAGAATAAATAAACCTTTGTTTGAATTTATAAAAAACACGACTGGACAAATTTAGAAATGAAGTGAAGTGTGATTGTTGTTAATTTGTGTATATACTTAAATATATTAATAAAGACATGGCTTAAAGGTATTGTAACCAAGCCAAATTTAAAAAAAAACACTTAATATATAGAGAAAAGAATTACCTTGGATGGAGCTAAGGGTATTTCCAGTCATCGTCCATCGCATTCGGATTGCGATCTTAAGGGTCGCTATAACTTTCTCATCACCCTGCTCTTGAAAATATCAGTGGACTCTTTTTTATTTCCGTGACAGACCGTATGTACGAGGTTGTATGAACATTTCTGCTTACTTATGTTAGTTTTATAAGAGCGACAATTGCCCGCATTTTTACTTAATTAATTACTCTCTATAATCGTTCGAATTTGTTCTACGTTATTGTGTTAATATATTTTATAATGATTTCTCCTTTATTCATTTCCTAGGACCAGGAACCGTACATATACCACTAGCCATCGAAACAATGTATTTGGTTTGCTGTTTTTTGCGAAAAAAACTTTAACTTAAGTAATGTGTTTAAATTATTTAAGACAAATTTATCAGGAATGAACTGATAACACCGTTGCTTTTCCATTTTTATCCTTATCATTTGGGAACCATACATGTTTATCAATTGTACTTTTTAAATCATTTTTTTTAAATATAATTTCATTTGTTATTATTACTTGTTTTATTTAGAATGCCATTTTGAAACGTTTTTATCATAATTACTAGCTGATGCTGTGGTTAAACTTTTTATTAAGGGGAACGTTAGGAGAATAGGGAGACATGGGACACCACAATGTTATTTACATAGATGCCATTTGTATAAAAACATCGCTTCATGACCGTATATTTACTCCCGTTACCCCTTATTACATTTACGACGAAATAAGTTGGAAACTTTAAAGTTGGTTTAAATTTACTCGGTTTGGGATTTGCAAGCAAAAATCAATACAGAATTAAATTTCTTATTATTTTTATTCAAGTTTGTAAAAAATGAGTTAATTACAAGTTTTTAGTAAATAACATGTAACACTTAAAGTTATAAATGAGGTAAGTAGGATAGTTTAAAATCTTCTAACAATGTAATATTTTGAATTACAAATACTTTTAATTTCAATTTAATTCATCACTAATAGGTGCACAATATTTTTGGTCTTTAGCTAACATGGTTATAGTTTAATTAGAGATTTGAACAACGAAACACCAATAATTAAAAAGCAGAAATATTTTAAAAGCAGGTATAATTTAACTGTATCATATTCACGTACCTAAAAATTTATATTAAACAATTACAATGATATCGGTTTGTTTCGATAAAACTAAACATTATCAATTCAATGATAAGAAAAATCAGATATACACACATTTTTATTTTTATAACACATTCATATCTTATTTGTTCTATTATTGATGAAGTTTATTTAACTTAAAGGAATCTTATAAACCTATATCATTAAACAACGTAATAGACAACGTCTGGATACTATTCTAATAGCACCAATCGGAAAAAAAAGTTTGCTTGTTTGGATTAATTATTAAAAAGACTTTTTTAAACTTAAAGAATGCCACGGTAACTACTTAGTTACCGTGGCATTACCTACCTAGGTAGTATTATATATCTTTCAACATTGATTCGCTAGAACGTTGCCTCTCCCCTACGGACAACTTATTGAGAAGTAATTTTTTTAAGAACTGAAATTTCACTGTTAGCCGAGGGCCTTGACAGCTTAGCTGCGGGGTGTGTAGTGAATGAAACTCTGCGAAGAAAGAAAAGAAATCTAATAAGTAACATGCAACTGATTGTAAAATACATCTGATTTTCGCCGTTTGGAATACACAACATGCGGTTATATAACCTAACAAACTGCCTCGATCTTGAACTGTCAAAAATGACAGCCATCAAAGCGCGCGCTTTCAGCTGTCACTCGACAGAATGGGTGATTAATTATGGACCAATTAACAGATTTAACGGTCTTTAATCTCATTTATAGGTAGTTGTCAAACCTATGCAGTTAATTACGTTATGGCTGCGACAGATTAATAAATAAGACAAATAAGGTTAGGTTTTTATTAGTATCTGTAATAAGTGCTGAATATTTAATAATATATTTACATTATGTGTTGTTACGACCCGGAGGTATGGGAATGAGAATTCAGCCAAGGAGCATTTGTTTGCACGCTTCATTGTAAATAGTATTCTTCATCTGGATTCTACATTACGTGCTTTTCATTCTGTGGCTCCTCGTCACCAATCTCTCTCTCACTTTTGTACCTCGCTGTCATGTCATTAATTTTGAATAAGCTTAGGTATTTCTAGTTTTTTTCAGATAGCGGGAGTTTTTGAAAGTGATTAGGAAATACCAAACCTACGCAGGTATTTCCCGTTAACCTAGACAGCTAAAGAGCTAAGACTTGGTTTGCAATTAAGTTCAAGTGTCTACATAAAACGTTTTCGCCTTGAGAATTGAAGATTGATGTTGGAATAT
The DNA here is from genome assembly GCA_963693355.1 of Pontia daplidice. Classification (NCBI taxonomy): domain Eukaryota; kingdom Metazoa; phylum Arthropoda; class Insecta; order Lepidoptera; family Pieridae; genus Pontia; species Pontia daplidice. The sequence goes on from CAVNZL010000019.1 coordinate 2,402,338, forward strand.
CGCCGAAATTTAGTTCTATAATGCGTATTCTCTTAACAGATATAAAAATGCGCATAAAATGCGTAGATAGTGACTACTGTTTACTAATTTAACTCATGAATAAGGGTCTTAAACTTAATATTAATTTCTTTATTAAGATTAGAAATTTAAATAAATGATTGTAAGCTTTAAGAATAAATTTTCAAAATTTTCTTAGTAAACAGGTTAAATAAAACGCACTTACGCAAGCACACACTATAGGCATATTTTATATAACATCATCTTCACAATAATAGTAATAGTAAAATAATAGTATACTTAATACCGTGTATGGACGATTTGTTTGAAAATACTTTGTATACACCAGCACTACTTGACTAAAGATAAAGGTATAATCATGTTGCTTGCTACCGTAAACTAACTGCTTTACTTTATATTCCAATTATTTTCCCACCTTCCTTCCCACGTGACGTAAAATGACTATAAGCACTTTATTATTAAGTCAACGGTACAGATAAGCAGCGCAAATGTTTGTCTATTGATTCCCTCAAAACAATCAGCCGTAGATAATAAAATGCCACCGTGGTAGATACTCTGCGGTAAATCTTAACGTAATTAGTGAATGGAACTGCAGTTAATTATATTATACTAAGTATGAATACCCCATAATTAAACTATAAATACGAAATTAAGAATTTGTATGGTTTCTTTTGAAAGAAAATGTTGCTATAGCAAATAGGGAAGCAAACGTAAATTAATAATGGCTACAACAAATCAAATTTTGAATACAGTCCATATTTTTGTCCTATGGATGTCATTGCGTATGGTATTTCGAATGGGATCAAATATGTCAGTAGTGGCCGCATGAGGTGTTTACGCAAGATATTTAATATCCCTGTAAATCGAAAATGCTATTTCATCTTTCAATATGTTCACGCATTACAATACACGATTATTTTATTCACAAATTGCCGACTTTTTCTATTATCGAAATAAACAACGATACGCTATAATTTTCAAAATAGTGGGTAGCTCCCTAGGGAGCGTCCCTGGAGGCTATCCATCTTTCTCTGACACGGGACAAACTTGCGACATGGAAGATCCTATCTCGCGGGATATCACGCAAATTTTCTACTTGCCTTCTCTTACATCTTAAACTACCCAATACATGATTCGGGTCGAGTTTGCGTTTACTCCTTTACTGATTTTTCAATTCATTGCCGTTCTATGTTTCAGATATTTGAAAGAAAAATAGTCATTTCACAGATGGATTATATAATATTTTTTGATGTTGTATGACAGCACCGGGAGCGCTTTAACATTCATATACAGGTTTTTTTTACAAAATGGAGGGCAAACAATTAGTTTGATCACCTAATCGTAAGTTTTACCACCGCCTGCCGATAGACACTTATGATGCCAGAGGTTGTGATTTGCGTTGCCAGCCTGTGAGATGACGATATGCTCTGTATTCTTGAACATCCCTAAGTCGTATTATATGGAAGGTTAACTTTTCAAATTTCTATCTGTGAGCGTTTTTAGCAAACAAATCAACGTCGTAATTGGAAGGACCACTTTTAAATACTTAAAGTACTTATTTAAAATATATAAGTATTTTACCGACGCAACGGTGAAAGGTAAAATTAATCTATGGGGACTATTTGCAACTCTCTATTAAGGTTTTTTTACCTAAGTACTAATGTAAATAGATTAGTTTTTATGTACCGGTGAGTGGATATTCTTCCCCTTTTTTAATTCAAACAAAACTAGCTTTTGTGCTTGCTTCGTTTTAATTATGTTTAATCTGTCTCTTTTCATTATAGCGTAAACCCATTTTGTAAAGTATATTATAAAGGTTGATGGATAAACAATTATACCAACGTGATAGGAGGGGAATTTCAGAATAGTATGTAACTACGACTTGCGTAGAAAAATATTAATTCGAATCTATAAACGGCTTTTTAGATTGCCGCCTACAGTAATGCTACTAAAATAAATTGATATCGAAACGCACTTAAAGCTCTAAAGATAATCTGACTTCCATTTCTCGTTATAATCTAGTCAAAATTATCGTCGCTCGGACAGTGACAGTCGATGTCTTCATAAAAACGCCACCATTAAAATAACCCAGAACGTTTCAATTTCGACCTTAATACAAAGTACTAATGTTTGTTATAATACAGCAAACGTAAGGAAAATTGTAAAGCTCGAATTTCGATAAAGAATCCATATTTCATAATCCACACTTTTGTCTTGTAAAATGTCGCATCGGTTGTGTTAAATGATATTAGCCCTTCACGTCTAAATTTTACGGGTGCGTTTCCAGTGTAAGTTTTTATAAAAGGGTTATTAGTCATTATTGAAATGGTATCATGATGTTGTGACGTGTTTGATTAATAATGGTAAAGTCTGTGGGCTTGACTTTTATCGCAAACTATTTTTAAATTCGTATATGGTACTGGTTAATGCGTGTTTCATATCAATTTTCGTAAAGGATTTTGATAAAAAACCTTTAACAATTTAAGTAACACAAGTATTCCTTTTTTTAGTTACTTATTTAAGTACCAAAATTGAGGTCTTTGTTAGAACTATATCCGTATTTTAACAGAAAATGCGTCAATTATAAAATTTGTAGCCATTTATATTTTACATAAATTTACCAATGTTTCATATTAGTCCACACTCTTTTATCTATTTAAGATAAAAACAAAGAAAATTCAACTAAAAATATCTTCATATAAAAGTTTATTAACTTACTAACAAAGACGATCTCGTAAAGACATTCTATCTAACTCAACATAATGGTCGCGTATTAGTGGAGCTTGTCTAAGTCTATGTACTAAGTAAACTTAGTACATAAGTCCTAAGTTTTAGACATATGTAAGAACTTACAAATTTATCAGTAAAATGGTCAAACAATCTTGATCTCACTCACTTGAGCTCACTCTATAGAGATCAGAATTATCACGGGTTCCAATAAAAGCCTTCAAACCAGTTGACGTATCTTGCGAACTTATATATGTCTAAAATTGGAAGTTCTATTGTTATTACAATAGTTACGAAGCTTTTTAATTCCGTCGGCACTAACTTACTAGGCGTATTGTGATTTTTATTTTTTTATTTAATTAAGGAAACATACCTACAACAGTCAGCAGGTACATTTTCTATAGTACCTTAAGAACTAATTTACTAATTACAATATATCCAAAATACATAGTCAAAAATCATACATAAAATATACAGTATGAGACTTCATGTGAATTAAAAAAATTACTTAATAGTGTTTAAATATCTAAAGACTGGACTTAATAAGAGTCTCGATAAAACGAGACTCTTTAGACGTATCTGATTAAAATAATACCTCGGAGCTTAAATAATTTGTCAAGTATCTGTAATGGCAGAAAAGAGTTCATTATATGTATCTAATTTTAATGTGATAACAGCTGTTCACTGCGACGAACAGCACGATAATATAGTACACTTTTTTTTGGTAAAAAAAACTGTGGAAGAATTTCTCAAATCGGTCCAGCAGGTTTTAGTTTTATATATATAAACAAATATTTTCCCTTTACAATTTAAACTTGAAAATGTGGGACGTAGGCAATTTGCGACATATAATAATAACCGTAAACCTGCCACTGAACTTCGTAATTGATGATTATTATTGGTAAACGAACGCTTTCGGTAGAGGAAAATATCGTTAAAGTGAGATAGAAGATAAAAGTGTCAATTAATTTGTTGTACGTTTTATTTGTCATATGAATTCACCTATGTTTATGACATTAAAAATGTTTACAATTGGACATATTTTATAAATTCTAATATAAAGTATTTTAATGTAATTGAATAATATAGATAATGGAAATGACGTCTTCTCAAATCTACCTTGTACCTTGGTACCTTGAATTCCATGAAGGACTGCATTTAGCAAAGCATCGTGTTATTAAAAAGAGTAATTTATAGATGTGTCCCGGATTAAATCGATGTTATATGACAAATACAAAAGTTAAAAAAAATTTTTTTGATTTTTTTGGTGGCCAATTTTTTTTTAACAAAAAAACAGATTGGTATAATCTCAATTGGCAGCGGGTAATCTTAATCCGCAGCTACGAAAAATAACGCGTAACGAACCTTATGTTGAAATATGTGTGTTTAATGTTCATTGTGGTAAAATATTCAATGTGAACAAATCAATAAGCTGCATAAAAGATTCGTCACAGTTTCAGACAATAAGAGCACATAACATCTGTAACTGAACAAAGTGCGAACGCAGCAGCATTTCACACCTTCCATCGATTTACGTCCAACAAATAAATTGAACTATTTCCACTAACTGTCAGCTAGACCATTCACTACGGGGTAAATAAAAAGCGCTCGGATCCAGCCTCCCAGATTCGCAACTATTATCTTGCTCCAACCAATCCAATATGGAGATACAACGGCTGGAACGCCATTGGCTCATGTAATCCCCTCAAGACTGCCCCTTCTTCGAACTCCGCCCTTTTCATGCAAAAACACGCTAGCTATCCACAGTAAGCGCCCGTCAACGTCACAAGTACAACGCCAAGAATGTTACAAGATACACCACAGCCGTGAAACGAGTCTAAAAAAAAATCACGTTTCTTATCCGCTTATCATAAGTTGCATCACTGGTTATCTCCATCCTTTTCTTTTACCTATTCACTGTGTGTGAGAAAAAGACGGAGGATTACTTTTTGGCGCGTTGGTGTTTCTTTTGCGTTCAGTGTTCGTTCCACCTGACGGGCAAGCGGACGGCCGGTCCAGTCCCGGTTAAGTGATGTGTGTTATGTAAATCGGTCTCTTTAACAAACATGATGACTATGGACATCGGGATGTATAACAACCAGAATGGGTACAACGCTGAGTATTATCAGCAAGGATCTTATCAGCCCCCGTACGAGGGCTATCAGGAGGGCTACTATGAGCCGACCACGCATTACTATGAACCGATTCTTCATGGCCAGCCTCACGAAACGAACCCAGTAATAAGCACAGACACCGGATTGTGTTACACAAATTTGGATTATGGAGAACTGCCTCAAACATACCCGATTCAGCCGTTAGCACCGCACCCAGAGCCCTTCAAACACAGAGAAGAACCGCGACACGACGAAATGCTGCACGAACATAAATTAGACAATCATTACTTAGAGACAAAGTATAATATGCACTTTGTTGATGACACAATGCACTATAGTCATGGATCGCCGATACCATGTGGAGAGTTTGAGGTTCCGTACGTGCCGAAAGAGGAGTTCGGGGGAATGAGGGAGTTCCCCAGAGAGGGGGAGATTCCGCACCACGTGGCTCACCAGACTCATCCGCAGCATGCTGTACCCACGTATAAGTGGATGCAGGTCAAACGGAATGTGCCTAAGCCAGCAGGTAAGTTTCATATTTAAAAATTATTTGAATTATTAACGTTGTTTGAAGTCCTGTCACCCGCCGAGGGGATACATTAAACGTATTTCGACGGGAATGAAACCTATAGGTCCTGCCTAATGAAGCTACGGAAATCTAATATAGTCATTTGGTATTGATAAGTTTACATCGTAATGTCCAAGAAAGTAAAGTATCGTTTATAGAATAACGTTTTTTATTAATTCTCCTCTAGTATTCACCGGACATTCCTCGGTAAATTGACTATACAGAATGATTTTTTCGAATAAAAAGATCGTGAGATTAGCGCATTGAATCGAACAAAATTTTCAACTATTTCATCGTAATATATCTCTTTAAAGACTATACATATAAAGTCATTAAGATCCTACGCGTAGGTTACAAAAAAACCTAAAATAATATATATAAATATATAAAACGACCCCCTTAATTACCTACCTGGAAGAAGTGACTTTACTTTGTCACGTGTCCATGAGTAATAACTGGCATTATCAAACATCTGAATTCTTTTGTTTTTTGAGACGCAGATATCAGATAACGCAGTTTAAAATTTTGGTTTAGTCTACGGCCTATTAGAATATTACATATTTACATATATATCACACACATAGTTCTACATAAAACAATTACATAAACAGAGAAAAAACTTACTTATGGGCCATTTCTTTTATAGGAAACAATTGGCTGTATACAAAAATATTGAAACTATTTTTTAATTCATTATTAACTTACAATCGCTATTGGTAAGACAAGAAACATTAGGCCTCTAACTATTATTAAGAAGCTAAACTAATTCATTATCTAATTTAAGACAATCTAGATTTCCTTTCGGAAAATAATTTGTAGAGTAGATTTTCATTTTAGCTAAACGGGAAATTTAGTTTTGCCTATGTAAAGACATACAACCTTCATGAAATTCAAATTTAAGCTATCAAGGCCGTAGCAGTAAATTAACGAATCACTTAATTAAAGACCAATTAATTTGTGACAAGTGAACTTGTTAATTCGTGCCTTATTAACAATACGTTTAAATGCTTACAAGAGTTTATTAATCAAACCGATACCGCTGACATCTAATTCATTATTTTCTTATAAGATATATTTACTTTTAATAAGGTAAGGCTTTATGTACAAACAAGCCACTTTTCACTGTGTGTGTTTTTTGTTGACGTTGACACCTATATTAACTAAAATAACGTGGTATTAACGAAGATGGCCAGCAATCTTCAATATGTATATAATATATTGCATAATACATTATGCAGTTATGCAGTGTGTTTTTATATCCGACCTTACTTAACGAAAAATTACAACAGAAATTTTCTAGTGACATTAAGGAACATAATTTTAAAATAAGAATAATTGAGAGATTGTTTTTAATACTCCCCGTAACCTTCTTGAACTTTTGAAAAAGAATTCATACGGCCAGGACAGTGAATTAACATCAATATAGTGGAACTTACAGCCCAAAAGTGTGATCCATTTCAAATGTGAATAAAAATTGCAAATACTTAACGAAAATTATAATTAAATAACACAACCTACACTAATGAAGTGTATGCTGTACTGAACTTGATTTTCTATGGCGATATGTCACCTCCTGTCACGGTATAGTCGGAACAGATGACTCTATCGAAATCTCTTTGACACTTACACACGTCTAATTTGAGTCTATCATCTATGCCACGTTTCTCTTATACATTACATACATTTCATGTTATTCTTTAATGTCGTTAAATGTACCGCATGCGTGGTTTTTATTAAATATTATTACTGGCCTTTACTCATATAATATAATAGATTTTTTGACAGAGTTTTTATATCAACTACCACAGATGGTAGGTATTCTCCATTACGCTCGAGAGTGTTAATGATAATATACTTAATTATACCTATTATAAAGCGCGGTTATTTGAATGCCCAATTAGTACAATAAGAAAACAATAGGTTTTTTTATAGCTTCCAATTAGAACTATGTATGATAATATTTGAAATTACGAATCCATTAACTTTAGTGTATAGTTGAAAAATTAAAAGGGAATTATGTGTATACAACTTTGAAGTTAAACACAGTCATCTCTTTCTGTCTGATGAAATTAGTAAGAGAACCTTACTTTAGTTAAACCGTTCAAGGAAACTAGTGGGTAAATTTATGATTACGTAAGTAATAATTATGAAATTTTAAAGAGAATGCAGACTCAGTAATAAATCATAACATGCTTAGCCTTTAGCTTAGTATTCTGTATTTCAACTTTTTTCACTTTTAATAATATTCCTATAAGCCTCTCGCTGGTCACGATTGCACTCGATTTAAATGTGATTAATGTACGTATTCGTTTTAGAAAAGAAATATTATTATGATATGTTCTATATATCCATTCGGGAGAAATCGACCAATAAATACACACACAATTTCTAAGCAATGAACGTGATGATTAAACGGATGAAACAAAAACTATTAATTCGAGACGGTACGTGAAATCTATCAAATTATTTGGTGTGTCAGAGGTTGTGACCCGACTCTGACGACCTATCTGACAGAAGTGTCTGACACCCCGTAGACACGCTTCACTGCTAACAGCCAACTGACACTTTAATACGTTTCGAATTTATTAAGTTAGATTTTGACATCATTAACTTAATATGACAAATTATGAATAGAGGCAGTAAAAGTTAGATAAAATAACATCATAAAATAACTAAAACATTTCTTAAGCTATACTAAGCATTATAACGAATAGTTTTCTTGTAATATAAGAAAAAAGGTCAGGCAGAAGATTTTACAGAAATACCCGTTTATTATTAATCTGCCTCTTTTCGCAGCGTTAACATAGTTTGTCACTAAACACGAAACAGTACTTAGATAAAACAGTGCTTTTTTTACTAACGAATAATTCCCCTATTGTATTAAATATGACAAAAGAACGTTAAATGACGCCATCTTTAATAAGAATCATAAAGAAAAATAAATTACCTCCCGATTAAAATGGGGAGAAGAAAAATTATTCCAGTGACTTCATTGATACGCTTCGACGCACACAAATGCAATATGAAAATGTAAATCAAATGGAGGGTCAATTGGGTTGAATCAGTTATAAAAAATACATATTTTAACCTAATGCGGTACACCCACGTTTATTAAGGACCCTTAGAAATCAAAAGCTTTTCTTTATTAAGGCTTGAGATTTGAAAAAGTATTTGGCCCCTGGTTTAACAATTGTTGTGGTATAGTGTTTTAGCCGTAACACACTTACGAATTCACGATATTAGTGACGTGTACACATACAAGTTTTGTCGCCCTTGTCCGGTTGTCGCGTGACTGAAAACAAACACTCGGCCTAATGTCGGATTAGCCGTGTTCGCGTGCCGACCACCGATACTTATAATTTTTATTAATGTAAAATTAAGAAAACATTCTTGGTTCTTTTAAAGCAAAATGTAGATTTGACGTCGCAATAGGACGTACTAACGTACGAAAACGTTATGGCCTTCCATAGACAACTGTGAAATAATAACTTCTCAATTTATTTATAGCAAAGAGGATAGATATTTTCTATTAAATTAATCTTTGCGTAACAGGGTATTCATAATATGACAGAGAACAGTATCTTATTTAAAAGAGTTACGGATCCAGAGTGATTTAATTTGACATCGATCTTATTGGAATAAATAGAATAGATTTTTTTGAACAAGACCTTATGGTATATTATTAGTATTGTTTCATATGATATGGCATTACTCTAACCATGATTTATTAAATTTTACGAATATATTTCGTTTAAAATATTTTTTGGAACACATAATTATTTTAATCCAATATTTGCGAGATCTTGCCTCGGAGACCTTCATCCGAGAGAAACCAAATATTTACGTTCAATGACAAAAGGCAAATGTTTGCACGAATCTAAATTCATTATAGACGAGGAGTTGACAACGCTTTTAACCTTTTAAGATATCTATAACTTATCGATAAGTTGTGTTAATATACAATTTAGGTATCAGTTAGGTAATGATTATTTCAGCCCACGACATCAACTCAAAGAATCAAATTATCTTATGCAAGTCGTGATTATATATATACATATATACATTGATAATTATTTTATATGTTTTTTTTAAGATATTACACCAAAAACAACCGTTTAAGGTCTATCTTTCTCTCTACACTATTTTTTACACTATTTCTATCTCTTACACTAAGCATAAAGAGACGCGAATCACGATGACTAGAGTTTTACGGCGGCGCTGCTCACCCTGGTATTAACTATGTCACAACGCCCTGTACATGACACGACAAATTGACAGAGTTCGTTTTATTCAATTAATTTAATCCAGGAATAGTGCATGACTCAAATGTGCTTAAAGGGTGTACTTTGGTCATTTTTATTACTTTGTTTGCTCTTCTTTATGGCTGTTGGAAAGCATTCGAAGAGTGACGTGCAAATTAGTCAATTCGCACTTAAATAAAACAAAAAAAGAAAGAAGAAAGTCGTATTAATAACACTATTTTTTTTTTCAAATTAAATTGCTTCGCTCACTCCCCTGCCTTATGGTACAGGGTCGTTTTTATTCATGTGTTCATATATGTTGGTTAACAATTCTATTATAGTACTATAATTTGTAATGCAGCCGCTTATATTCCTGTATATCATGATACTAACATATCATGCGCATACTAATATTAGGTATCTCGCGACCATCTCTGCAACCAGCCTCACCGGAAATATTCTTATAATACTCAATAAATAATAATAAAACTATTTGGCTGGAATTGGTGGAGAGGTAGCTTTGACCAGGATTTTTCAATTCCAGTAGATCGAAAAGAAGTACGCGGGTATTTTGATGCGAGAGATACCGCATGGAATAAAACCGTGTTTAAATTACCATTTCACCAACGAACATCCCAAACATAAGCGAAGGCTTATCTGGAACTGACCTTTTATCTACTCGAACGTACATTCAAATGTCAAAATACGAGAAGTCAGTAATACGCGAGTCACGCTAAACGTTGCAAAAAACGACCACACATGGGCGATGCTATCAGAGCTGAGACAGGTCCTAAGACACTTTGCGGACCGTGTTCTATGCGCTCTATTGGCATGCGAATGAGTTGGGTTATTTATAAGGCGTAATTGTATTTTAATGATAAATTCAAAATGTTATTAATAAAATGATCACCGATATTAATAATAGATAGCACAATGACTGCAGGATTCAGGCTCATTGGGTGGCTATTTGCATTGGTGGTGCATAGTGGACGAAATTATTGTTTATTATGTACCTAATGACGAATTTAATTTAATATAATTTTAGATTTTAATTTTACTAACATAGTTGTTAAGATCAAATGTTGCTAACCAAATACTGGAAAATGGTCGAAATAAACAGTTTATTTATTATTTTTTTATTAACATGAATTTTCTTATCTACAAAAGGTACCATAGAATGTCTCGAGAAGCTGGTTGCTGGGCCGTCTTGAGTGTGTTTGTTTTAATTCTGTGTTTATTATATATAATAAACACATTTACATGTAATATTAAAACTAGACCCTGCTATTAATCAACCAAAAATTTAAATATATATCAAAAATTATCGAAAAAGAATCAATACAAAAAACAATATACTAAATAATAAAGTTTCACTTTGAGATCAAATTTAAAAGTAACTTATATATATAACTTCTTTTCTCTAATTTATTTTGTGAGGCCCATCTCATAAGATACAAACAAAGCAATGACAATCACCAATATTTCGCTAATAAAAATATAAAATATATATTTTCACATTTTTGAATTTGGACCAGAGGGTTTGTTTTAAGGTTGTTAGTTTTCCAAAGGACTTTTTATAAATGGCTACAAAACGTGTATCGTCCTGACATAACCAAACAAACTATCATTTGTCTTCAAAATAATTTCGCACTGGTAATAAAGCAAATTTGTTAAACAAATGGTAATGGAATATGGTACTACGCATAAACTCACGAAAAGTAAAGTGTTTCGTTTAATATAACTGTATTTTTAAGAGAAAAAACTATCCTAGAAGCCAAGAATAAATTGCTTTTTATACACCAAAGCATTATTATCTCTGAATTATATAGCCGTTGATTAAGCTTGATAAGAATCCTGTGACTTTCCCCTTCGATACAAAAAATCTGGAACACCACAAGGACAATGCAATAATATCAAGGCAACAAAGTAAAACGATTTCTCGGTCATTACACGATAAAAAGGTCCTATTACAATCATAATTTTATGACGATATTTACATAATAGCTCAATGCTTTTAAAGCGCGGCCGCCGGTTCGAATCTCGGCCAATCATTAAGTGGCGGTCACAGCTAATAATGCTTGCAAGTCACCTGCATAGATTATTGCGCTAATGGATAAGAGTATCGCGATTTCACTGCAAGTTTTTATTTATTTTATTAAGATCAGTTACTGTCAGTTGACATACAAACATACATATATACATAAAAATAAGAAAACAAAAAGCATCAGTGCAGTCAACCGACCAAAACTGTGATATGTAAACAATTAGAAATAGCCACAATTTTAAAATTACCACTGACGTTAATACTGACGTTCTACCAATATGGTTGACATCAAACCAGTTACTTAAAAGCTCTTGATTTTACTAATCAACTTGCCAGTTCAATGTGTAAATATAAATTTAGATATAATTGTCTTAACTGATTCATTTATCAAATTCATTCCATTTCTATCTTAATGTACATAAAAAGTTGAACCTAAAATATGACATTTCAAGTTCAACTTATTTTGAGTACATATTAGCTCTTTAAATATATCCGCATTATCCCTTTACAAGTGTGACATCATAACTGTAATAAAACAGAAAAATTAATGCTATAGATAAAATATGAATACTAGTCTCGCTCGCTAACTCTTATGTCTTAGAGACTATCAGCTCATAGACCTAGTAAAGCGATTAGAAGTTCATTCGACCCTCGGCCGGTGGCGGTAAGGCGGTAAGGGCCGCTATCATGATCTGAAACGTTCGCACGCGAACCACGCACGAAAATATTCTGCTCTAAGAGAACATTTTTATTTTATTATATTCTTAAATATGGACTATTGTTGTAGTAATATATTTTTAAATAAATGAAATTAGAATTTACGTAATTTAAACCCTATAACTTATAACCACTTTTAAATGTTTTATAAAGAAAAATATTGGAAAAATTCATTAATATTAATATTTTTATTTATTTATTTGTGTATATGAAATGTAAATTAATATATTCATGTAACAAGCGATAATTATAGCTTTTGAGTTAGTTATAATGTATTCATGCTTCTCTTAAGAACAAGTAAGCAATACTACAATATTAATTTCATCAGTATGTTATAATAACTGACTCCTATACTACTTCCTAGGCTAGCAACCCCTCTATCAATTCGTGTTTTACGACGGCAACTATTCTACAATTCGCTTACGATAAGTTCCATTTACAGTCACACTTGTTAAAAATGAATGTCCTATTTTCTCAGTGTAGGTCGAGGCATATACATTTCTAAGATGTTCATAAATTTTACTCAATTTCTGTGGCCAACTAGGGTTGGCGCCAAAAACTAGAACTGTCACAGATAAACGAAAATTTTATTGTCATAAAAAGTCGATCTATGAAGACTCCTTGGTGACATCTATCATCCATTTCGAGAAAAAAGTAGGGTACACTTAATGTATTTTTTTTTTTAATCATATGTAAGTTTAACGATATGGTTGAAAGTGTGATTAAGAAATTTTACATTTTAGGGTCGTTGCGAATTTCATTACAAAATCTCTAAAACTTTGAGAACAAATAACTGAACTGTCTTAAAAATTAACAAAAAGTATTTTGTAAGATATTAAAAATATCCAGTTTAGATAGTTAAAGCATTTTTAACGAGATGCTCGCATTCCGGTAGATATCATTGTTTTGTCTAAGTCGAATGACGGCGTGGGACGGTCTCTGATATTTAAGTCATTAATAACGATCCGTTAGGGTTCCGCGGGAAAACTTTTGATATAGAATAAATATCATGAAATACCATAGCGGGTTATAGTTACTTGAAGAATTATTTCGATACTTTTCGACAATTATATAAATTGTTCCGAACGAAATTATTAAAATTTATACTTGGATTTTAATAAGGTTTTGTTGATATGTTTTCTTAAATCTTTTAAATAGTACTTCTTTAACGGAAAATACGAATTCATTAAATTATTTCACTCATACAAAACAATGTCACTAAATTTGTCAACCTGTAATCAAAATATTTTTCGAGTTTATCTCCCTAGTTTTTGTACTACTCATAGTAACTACTTGATAAACGTCCTATTTAATGTATTACTCAAATATTTGTTTACCTATTTCAAATAAGTATAAAATTATCAATTTGCGTCACACGGATTAGGCAGATAACATCAATGATTAGGACTTTATCATTGGTGAGTGGCACTGTATATCTAATCTGTGGATAGCAGCGTATAGGATTTATATTGATCTAGATTTTACAATATTATTTCCAGATAACGCTAATTGATTAAATCAAACTTGCTTTAATTTTTGACTATGTTACTTTTTGAATTTAGAATTCTTATGATAGACCAGTATTATCATAAGACTGTGAGGAGTAAGAGGATCTATATCAAATTTATACCCATGAAGTATTTATACTTTGATATCTACATTAGATTAATAATCTAAAATATACAAACGTAATTGTATAATGATATATATATTATTAAAATATTTTACATATATGAATTTATGTAACTTTAAACTTTACGAAAGAGAGAGTCTTTTTACTAAAACAATATGCGTAACTATTAACGATATTCAAACTCATCCACGACTTGAAACAATTTGAAGAAATCTTTTACTTGGATAGTAAATAGTATAAGTAAATATCTGAAGTCTACTAAAAATCTTAGTACATCATACGATATCTAAAATCAATATAACGGTTAAGTCCTATCGGTCAAAAGCCTGAAATCACGATATATTGGCGACTTTTTGTTTACCTACTGATACATACTTTAAATCAACTATGGACTTCGTCAATGTAAACTTCGTCATGAGTGCAAAGTATGTGATATGAATACGATAAAAAAGATTGTATTTTTCTGTAACGAAGTAGTTTATGTATCACCATCACAGTTCAAGCTCCGAAATTTTGCACGAATGATTTTTCTTCTAATGATTGATAAAAATAAAAAAATATAAGTATTTATTTATGTAAATTGCACTATCCTTGCTTTTATATAATTAATTGGACCCTTATAAAAGGAATAGTTTTGGATAATACTGATAAAATATATGTAATACGTACAAAAATTCTACGGCCCTATTAAATGTTTTCGATATAAATTATATAATGACATATAAGATCCATATTACACGTAACAGACGTTACTGCGGCTACTTATTATTTTAAAAAAAATCATCAACCATCCTTAAAGTAAATAATCATACTATCTATGTTACTGCACTATTTAAAAAAACTTGTATAATTTCCATTTACAATAGATACAATAGTATCAAGATTAATATAACGGTCAAATTTCCCTAACAATGCTACCAACACAATGAAGTCATCAAGTTTGACATTTGGTCGGCCATCTTGCGCTGTCAACTGTCACATCGATTAGGGACCCGCGATCGATCATTCGCTATCGCGTGTTGGTATTCAGTAATTTATTATATTTTGAGTAAGTCCGGATGCAGGCCAGGTAACCTGTCAACACTCAATAAATCAATTAAACATAACATCTCAGTTTCAGTGATAACGATGCACTCCACGCTTCGATAACGGCTTTTGCTCGCAGCTCGCTATCCGGTTCTTTTTAAAAGAGTGCAAATAAGTAAAGAATCTTTGCAGTAGCTGAATATTACTCTACTATCTCGACGATGTTATGGTAAATGTAAGTCTTAAGTATTTTTGGAGAAGCTAACGTTTATGGCGTATTTAGTTTTGGCCAAAGTTAACAGTTCAATAAAAGCTTCTAAAATAGGTTACAGCGCAGCGGGACGATTTGGACGCGCTAAGCTTAAACTGTTCTTCATAATATAACGTTTATTTGACCACTGTTATCTCAACTAGACAAAAATAATTGTTCGAGCCATTGTTGCATGCTTCTATCTGTTCTACTTATGCATTATAATAGAATTTTTTTTATGTAAATTTTCTGAAATAAACTAATTATAACGGATTGCTCATTCCAATGTTTCCTTAAAGTCCTTGAATTCATACTTTTTCTAATCACAAATAAATTATCTTGCACGTTATATCTTATTAAAATTTAAATTCATACAATTTCTATTAATTTTTTTACATCTGTGATAAAAACCAGAAAGTGAACATGATAAACGTGGTTCACACACAATGAGCTGATTGTTTCATTTATCAAACGTCTACAAGTGAAATCTTTGAATTAAATCGAAGCCTATTTATTTGACATTTGTTATATCTCTGGTCAAGTGTCAATTAAGTTTCTATAGGCATGTGAAATCGGCTAAAATATAACGAGTTAGTTCTATAACTTTTAATTAATTAAATAGCAAGATTATAAGCATTATTTGAGTATTTGAAGCGATGCAACTGTATACTTATATCATAAATGCTGGTTTGGCAGTGACAACAAAAATTATTGACTCACCAAAAGATTAAATGATTTATTATTATTATGATTATGTATTTGTTAATATATAATCATTATAGTTTTGTTATTGAGAAATCTGTAACAAACAACGTCAATATCATACGCAACACAAAAATACAAACCACCAAAGATCTTGTATGTTCGTAAATCCTTGTAGTATAATCGTATATGCAAATATCGAAACACTTTTTAATAACACAGTAAAATATGATACATACGAATGAACGATAATATGAACACCAGAAAGGCGAAATATAAACATAATCATCAAATTTAGCAATAATAAGTTGAAGTTAACAATTAAAGAGACCTAGGCGTCATTTGTACAATTGGTAGTATTCATCAAAATAATTGAAACCAAAAAGTAAAAACAGTTCATAAAAATGCGATAAAATTACAGAAATAGTGCAAAATTGTGTTATTTGTGCTACCTTAAATATATTTGTCCCCTTCTGAAATAAAATAATAATTTCATAGAACACATTTACTGAGGTGCAAACTGTAGTTATCTAACTATGGGATATATAAATTAATATAGCTTACACTTTAATAAATTATGTATAACAAATTTTAAAATAAGAATGTCAGTAAACTTAGATACATAGATAGATAGAGAATTTAATAGATTCTAAAGCAGGCTGGACATAATGCGAATGTAAGATTTTCATAGAGGCGAGTTGAAAAACTTTGGGTGTCGGTATAAAGAATAGGCAATTATGTCTTCTTTGCCCAATCGTGATTAATATCGTAACATTACTATATTCCACCTTGGTAGACTAATACACTTGCATATACCAGTAATAATAAACCAGAGTTTACAGACTCATTACAATTTTTTAAACTTCCCATAGTTGTCTTTACACCAAACATAAACGAATAATACAAATAAAATAGTATTATTATTTTTTAACAATTTCAATTGTGTCAGGACCGACAAGAACGATTCATTTCAGTTTGAGTATTCATATTTTTACGCGTTGTATCTAAAATAATATTTTTATCAAACGAGCAATCTCGTCTTACAACTTTCAGTAGATATTTTGATCATTACTTACATATAAGTGAATAATTTTAACATGAGAATTGTAATAATAAATTTATCACATCTAATATTCGTGACCAAATATGGAAGTACACTGTAGTGGGTATCCACCACTATAGTGTACTTCGATATTTCGTAAAAATAAACACATAATAATATATTATTTATTTCATATTAATATCTTTGGGCTTATTTTATAGCACTAAGAACCATAAATAGTTAATTATAAAGGTATAGTTTCGATAAAACTAATTAAATTATTTTAAATTACAATTGCTACTTGCTTTTCGATAAAACATCAAATTTTACTCTTTAAACTATTGTATTGCTTTCTCTCTTTCTGTCAATCATTGCGTACCTAGTGTTAAAGAGAGACAGATGAATTATAATCCTCAAACAAATTTGAATGTTTTGTAATATAAAATGATAGTGACTCATATTAAGTCGTACTATTTTAGTAACTTACGTGATAGGAATACAAAATATTATAATATTTATTATAAACAATTATATAATATATAATAATTAATATAAACAATCAATACCGAACTAGTTTGTGAGAGACGTTGGTGAATTAATTGGTAAGATTAAGAATACGCTGTAACTTCGCTTTGACAATTTGGTTTGGCAGATCTTACAGTTACCTCTTAAACAGTAAGTCGCTATGCCCAGCCAAACTGGATTGAACGCATCCTTATCACGGTAGCTGATAGTCTGTTATCAATAAATTACCGGAGATAGTAGTGATTGATTGCGCGACTGTTCATACATACAACGTCATTTGTTTGTATTCACAAAGGAATTTTCTTCTTTCCCACAAACCTTATAAGGGTGTATTATCACTTTAACTGAAACTGGCTTTTAATTATTGTAATTTAGTTTTGCGTTGTTTCGAAATGAAGACGTGCCATCAACAATTTCGTATATATGTATATATGTAAATAGGTGGATTTCAATAAAACTTCCAAGTTGAAAAGCTTATGAAAGATATCGTTTTATAAATCAATGAAATTAATAGTGTTTTATAAAACATCGATAGTTCTCACTACTGTAACTCACATTTGTTCCTACAAAGTAATTTGGAGTGTTTCGTAATATTCTTATTAAGATTTAATATCGATCTAAATAACATCAATATTTCTATATATATCAAATAAGCAATATGTTGGTCATATACAATTACTAGAAGTATTATAATTTTCAATTTGATAATGAATAATTGATAAAATGCTACTAAATCCGGCCTGAGCGTCTGTGCGACGCTTGTAGTAAAAACTATAAATTATAAAATCATAAATACACAGACACTATTATGTAAATACGAATTGAATCAAATTTGGAATTCGATATTTCAACGATACAAGATGATAAGCGTACGCGTGCTATAAATCTTCCACAGATAATATAATCCTGTCTGTTAGTTTATCCATGGACGAACTGGAAAGAAAAATTTATCTAATCTCAAGAAATTTGTATTTTCCAAATCATTGCTTTAAAGGTTCAGCTGGTGTTGAAATTATTCATAAATATCTTTGTCTATTGTTTATGCTTATCTTTTTCCGTTTAAGAATCGGTATGTTTAATACGCCTCTAGTTCATTACAGTGTACAGGAACGATTACTTCATAATCTGTGAATAAGAATCTTGAAGAAACTATAACCCGAAACTTTCGTTCGTTCATTGTAAAATTTAAGTGTTTATTTATATAAGTAAATAGGACTTTTTAGTAAGAGTTGATACTCCTGTTATATAATCAGGAAATCTAGGTATTACTATTACTTAATATAACACAAATAAATTTACTGTTTCTCGAAAAATATTTGTATTAAATCTTGTGATATTCTCTATGCGATATTCTCTATATTTTTAAAGATCCGCTGATCTGATGATGTGTATCTATATAACTGTAGCAAGAGGTAACTGTGAACTTAAGGTACTATACTGATTGCGAATATACACTTTACACGTGTCGCTTTATATTGCGGCTATCTATGGTAGATAGATATGTTATGTAACCAAAAATATGTCCAAATATTTTCCAATAATATTTTAACTTATTAATTTGATAACAAGATGATAACATCTCCAGTTTTATCAGCTACTGAAGGACATCACTGTCCAGTGATATAAATTAATGTCATTGAATATAACAGGATATTTGATAAAATGTCGATATGTACCTAATTCACATTTTAAAAGTAATATTTCGTAAACACAGAATGGATAAATTTTGCTTAGTAAAATATTTATATATGATAGCCAATATAATATACTGGATTTCTCATGTCAAAAATCTTTATCGAGTACACGAGAAATTCCCCTTGAGTATGCGAATATTATTATTACAATTGAGATTCTTTGATTCGAAGTAATATAACAGGCGTGACTTCCACATGTAAGATTAGATAAAACTGAAGTTGTTTCAGATTATTTTTGTTTAATGTTACTAAATATAACAATTTGTTGCGACTCGAATCGAGAAAACACCGGGAAAATACGAGCCCGACTAGCACTAAGTCTAACCTGGACAAGGCATCGCTGTTACGGGGCCTCGTCATTAGCGCAAAGTTGGGACCTTGGGGCTTTAGTGGGTACAGGGGGGCATTGCATACACATGGGCCTCGAGTCCCACATTCCCCGCACCACTACATAATCTTGTCCTACTGCGGGGGTGCGTAAGAGCATTTCCCCAAGTAAAAAAAAAGCGCACTAAGTCTGACTACGTACTGTCAAAATATATTTATTTTATTCTCAGTAATAAGGTTCCCGTGTCTACCCTTTAGGCATGGAACCCTAAAAAAAATATTGAGATAAATAAATATAATAAATAATAAGAATAATATCACTAGATAGTTAAATTAAATAGTAACTGTCGCTTTATATGCTTTTTGAAAATTTGTACCGGTTTTAGCGGTTTTTTAATGTAGAGTATTCAAGTGAAATGATTAACGTATTAACATCCATTGATAGTAGAGAAGTACTGTTGTATTTTTAAGGTTTCTAATCATGTTTCTTGAATTTTTGCTTACATTGCAAACTGAGGCACAACACCTACAGAGTTGCTATCAAAATTTTGACAAAGTATTGTACCAAATAAGTAAAATTGTACAGAAAAGTCAGTGATGGAATATGTCAATCTCTTATTGATAACACAATAACGTTTCTAAGGATATTTAACTTTTTACGACAACTTTATTTTTCAGGTAGTGTATTTAGCATAAGCTTTGGAGCCGTGCTAACCCGGGCGGCGCTAGTAATAAATAAGCATAAGATACCTGTCAGACACAATTGTAAATCGCAATACCAACGTCCCTTGAAGTTTGTTAAAATTAGAATCTTACTATTTTTTATATTCAGTTAATGAGCGTCTTTGCTTTGTAGAATAAGACAGCATTTGAATTTCTTGCAAACTGAGCACTCTCGAATTGCTACATGCATCGAGTTTTAGTAAAAGGATTATGAAATTTTACGTGGCCCGCCTGACAACATCGCACACTGTCCCATTTATTCCCATTAAAACTTACAAATATTTTTACCCGTCGTTTACATTTGCGAGGTTGTATTAGTAAATCTGTTTTTAGTTCATTCATTGAATCGATGAATATTTACATTATTTAGAGTAACAAAATATTATTATTGTATAGAAAAATGAGAGATAGTTAAATATTTAAGCCCTAATCATTTCAATTGCAATTGTAACAATCAATTTGAGTTGCGGAGAGTTTCTTGCCAATTCTACCAGTCCGCCTTAAGCCTTTCCATTTCGGAATGTGTGGTAAGAGTAAATGTATATTTATTTACTTGAAAATTTAAATAAGTATATAAATAAGAACTTTTGTGTTTGAGTCAACAACATGAAACTATTGAAAAAATTTGAAACATACATTACCTAGAGAAAAGCGCGTTGATGTCTAAATTTGCGCTACTTCGCTTAACAGTACCTCAAAATACATTTATAGCAAAGAGCATTTTATATTAATTATCTTCTATTCAAGAATTAAAATTAAAAAGAAATATTCCGTTATGTCTAGATGTCTGAAGGAATAGAACTAATAAGAGAGAAATTCACGCATTTTAATACTGGATTTAAGCTCTATAAAACAGTGTGTGTAAACGACGGAAAATATCTATATATATATATTTTTAACCGAATTATTATAAATAACAGTAAAAATATGTGAATATTAATTAAAACTTAACATCCTAAAACCCAATCAGGGGCATAACTATGTACTATGTTAAACTTATTAAAAAATTTAACAGCTAAAGTTCTCTGATAACGTTTCGTTCACCTGAATCCGTTCTCAGCAGAGCCACGGCGGTATTTACAATAAATTACCTATTTTTGTTTTTTTAGGCCGAAGCGTAAATTACGTAGCGTATTTTACGTAAACGAGATTATCCTGTCGTCAGCCCCAATGCCCATACCCCAAATAAATACATGATGATCAGTCAAACCGTCAACCCGTACTATATGGAGCTATATTATTAATATTTTCACGTTTAATTTCAACGATATTTCTTTTACTATTGGCGATTGTAATTAAACAAGGAATACTATTGAATAAAAGGTATGGATACGGGAGTACAAAAAGGTTTAATTATATAAAACAGTTTAATAATAACCCCTTTCGTCAAAACGTCATAGAAACTGTTAACGATTTGAAATTTCAATCTGAGTAGACCTCAATAGTTTATGCATTTGGGCAAATTGAAAAATTCAAGTAATTCTTATTCATAAATAATGATATAAATATACAACACTTAAGTTATTTATATTCTTATTCTAATAATTTATATAATTTAAGTAATTTTAGTCGTAATTCGTAATTCTTATAAGAGTTTCAAAATGTGCCTCGGAAGTTGCTTCTAGGGGTATGATATATATAAACTTCCGAGGCAAATTTTGTGTGTGAATGTCAATATTATTAGCACTCAATACATTATCATGAATAAGAAATAATTACACTATATATATTTGAGTCAGTTATATATATTAAAAACATTTAAGGTATATCTTACTATACCTATACCTAGTTGGGTGTATCAAGAAGTTTTGAAGTAGTCTGTTTGAGCATACATATAAATAGTTTCATATTTTTTTACTATACAGATTCAATTCGTACAAATTATCTAATATAGAGGATATCAAGGTTTAAGCGGATTAAGCGCTTACTACCACAATATTAGCAACGTTTTACCTACTCAATTTTGGTAAAGCCGAAGTGATATGAATTTAATTAAAAAAATACTTTTGCAGTTTTGTATGTATTCATATCTATAATGGTACTGAAATTATCCTGCCTGCATGTATTTCTTTAACTTCTCATCCAACTGCAGTTGCACTTAAGAGAACTAAGTACAATTTATGCAAAAAATATATTATAATTGTGCTTCATAAATTACGTTGATATTTGAGTGATACAATGTTAAATCTTTAATCTAAACACTCATGTGTTCTAAAACTTAAAAATATTCAAGAATTTTTTGATATGAAAGTCTACTTTGTACTGAAATTCTGAACACGGACAATTTAAATGCATGAATAAATTGTCAACATACATTCTTTCACATAATATCTAACTAAGCTATCTAATGAAACTAAACATCTGCTTTTCAAGTTTTTAACAAGAGAATTTGAGCAAACATGGCGGTTAAAAAATAAGCGCATCTGCCACATTGTCCAATCGTCGACCAATAGCACGCATACCCGCTCCCCTAGCTGTCAGTTAGCTGTCAAATTCCAATTTTTTTCTCTCCAGGGCGTTGACATGCCAGTACATGGCCCTAACAATTGAATTGATTGAATTAAACTCAATTCAGAGACCATTATATCTCTGTAGCCATTACCACCCGCATGGTAAATACAGGGTTATTTGCAAGCATTTGAAAATAACGTGATAACAACTTTGTTGAATGTTAATGTTAAGTGTTTTTGCATAATTGTAAATATAGTCTCTTTATTGCTTGTTGGGATGTGTAGTTTATGAATTAAGATTATAGTTAATTCAAATGTGGCAACTGGTTTTAATGTACAATAAAATATTGCTGACATTTTTACTACCAGGAATAAATACGTACATATCAGACGACTTACTAAATATCAAGTAAAAAATAGTTTCATTGCATTGTAATATTTAAACAATGCCTGAATTTTAATCCAGTAACCGTTTACAATTTTGTATAGGTACGTCTAAAGGTTAGATGTCAGCCAATTGGTCCTAGACCAGTACGCGACGGAGGCGCTTCCTACCTATAAACGATTTATCTGTCAGTACCAACAAAATATAATTTGATTCACCTTGATCAGAATCACGCAATATTGACTCTTGGTGTTTGCGCACAGAATCACACGCAACTGGCCTGCGCAAACATTTGGGCCCGTAATGGATTAGTGGTGTACCGTCAGTCGTCTCCTATTACAAGCAAATATTACCACTTCGTCAGCGCTACGCAAGCATCGCAGTACTTTTCATTCTTATACCAAGAATATAAACTATGGAACACATGAACAAAGGGGATAGTACTCGCTATCGACGGAAGTAATTTTAGCCTATGATATCTTTATATATATAATTCTTCTGTGAGTGTGTATGTCACTGAACTTCTCTCAAACGGCTGGACCGATTTTGATGAAATTTTTTGTGTGTTCAAGGGGATCTGGGAATGGTTTAGATTCACAATATTATATAAAATTCTCGTGTTACGGGGTTCGAACTTGAACTCCTCCGAAACGGCTTGACCGATTCTCATGAAACTTTTTGAGCGTATTGAGTAGGTCTGAGAATCGGCCAACATCTATTTTTCATCTCCCAAAATTAAGACAACCCTAATTTTATTTTTTAGACAAAATTTTTAGTTTCTATTTTTTTATGATACAACATACAAAAATACATACAATCCTAAATTTTCACCCTTCAACAATTTATTTATTTATTAATTGAAAATTGAAATCACATGTATGGCAAAACAACGTTTGCCGGATCAGCTAGTATAATATATATTTAGAATTACCCACACCTATGGGTAATTCTAAATGTATGTAATTGATATAGGTAAAAACGTGGATTACTTATATTATATTAGCATAAGACAATTCAGCTCAACCACAAATTTTTCTTGAAGACCATTTTTCAGCAGATACGACAAAAGTGTAGGAAATGTCTACCGTGACCACGCACGCTGTAAAGTACGCGAAACGTCGGAAAAATTTTAAGTTTTGCAAAAATACACAACTTAAATCCGTTAATAAAGTGTTTTTCTTTAAATGAGTAACAGTTATGGTAATAAAAGACAAATATTAAAAGTAGGAATTTTGAAGTAAAAAGCTTTTTTCTTTAATATACTTATTAATTTTGTAATACAAATTCTAACGTAACAGACATTTGGGTATTCGGTAGATTCTCGTCGATTTGGCACGACTCCGTTTGTATATTTCTATTGAGTTATATTACCTTCAATTAGTTTGTTATTGAATGAGGTTTCTTTTCATTCTCGTTAATGTATTTGCAGCCGAAACTTTGTCCGACCGTTTCGGGCATAACACAAACAGCCGCCATTATTTGTTTTGTTAACGGATTGCGTCGGTTTAGTGGACAACTGTCTCATGTTACCAAACATTACTGCTACCTTTAGTGGCTTCAAGATAAAGAACTGGAGATTATTTATAAAATCAAATGGGCCTAATTGTGTTCTTTTAAAGAAAGAACTCTTCGTCTCTCTCTCTCACTAATTGTGTTTGCTTGTTATAAAAGAGGTAGATGTAGATGTAGAGGTACTTGAGGTAAACGTTGAATATATTTTAATTTATTTCTTTGAATATTTTTTTAAATATTTACCTACGGCAAACGATACGCTTATGCTAGAGTCAACATTTAACAAAGCTTAATGTATTAATTATTAAATAGTTTAAATATAAGAATGTTAAAAAGCGAATAAAATAAAAATTTAATAAATACGTGTAGTTGTTGGTTCGATAATAATCGGAACCTCAGTAGATAGTCTGATATTTGATTAGTAATAATAAATTTTGCAATAATTTAAATTATGTAGAAAAGCCAAAACTGGAATATACATTTTTCTATGTGTGCAACGTTCTATAAGGCTTTTCATGTTTGAGCAGTTGCGAATCGAACTTTAATTAAAATATTATTATACTAGATGATACCACCATTATATATACATATTATATGTACTATGTTATATAAATAGAAGCGATCAGTTTTATTTTCATTTAGAAATTTATTACTACGAAATGTGCATGTGTGAGAAGTTATGGTTCACTATTTTGGCTATAACCGCTTACATAAACTGTATACTATGATGTGCTTTTGTAGGACTATTTAAGAATTACATTTTTAGAATTACATAGTACTTACGCTAGTACTACATAATATACTAGCGGTTTTAGCAGCGCAGGCCAGAATAGATCGCAGATGGTAATTTTTCTCCTACTTTCTTGATATTTTGTTCAATTTATACGATATCTTTATAAATTATAACCTATGTGTTATGCTGTATACACTATTATTGTAAAGTTACATTTAAATCCACTTAATAGTTAGTACACTAGTAAACTTCCATCAATATTTACAAACTGTCGCGATTATTAGTAGGATGTATTGCGATTCCCGTTCCTAGGCGACGTTGTATAAAAGCTAGTAAAATAAATAGGCATTCATAATGAAGTTGTTAATTAAATAACTAATAACAGGGCATATGGACCGGACAGGCGGACATGAGACGTGTCAATTACGAAAAGAAGGGATTAACTTGGACATTCGGATAGTGTTCGCGACGTTTATTTATTAATTTATTTACTAACCCAAAGCGTTATTTTTGTACGACTAAGGCAAGCAATATATCTAAATACAAAAAAAACTCTTTGAGACGATTATTTATCAGATGTAATCTGTGTACGATGTCCAACGGTTCGGTTGATATGCGAGAATCTATTACTATTTTATAACGAAAGTGATGTACCGTCTAATAACGTGTACTTTACAAAGCGGTGTTTTAGAATAGAGGGTAAATAAAATGCAAAGACCAGAATATATTTATTATTGTTATTCTCATAATTATTATTAATTGTTTAAAGACGTCGTGAAGAGTATATATATAATAAGAGTATAAAATTTTGTAAATGAAACAACTTGGCGATAAAAAAGCGGCGCACAATGTATAGCCAGTACTTTTCGTTCTTGATTTGAGAACTGGCAGTAATTGAAAATTTAGGCAATCAATACATTTGCTTTCTTGAATTTTATACGTGCTGTTTGTGTTAGTAATTTGAATAAATATATCTTGACTTCGATTATGCCTCATAGTACAAACACATAACTTTCCTTAACAGGTACAATACTAGTTAGTCGGGTTAATTAATTAAAAATACATTATAATTTTAATGCAGTTTTGTTTGTAGTGTAGCTGAAGTTATACCTACTTCTGTCCTAAAGTACCTAGTGGTTACTTTTAAGTATCGTTTTTTTTAATACACGGACCGAATTAAAAATAATAAAAGAAAGACATACTTCTGGTGATCCCGACGTGTATTCCTTGAGAAAACTCACTAATACACGCAGATATGTCATTCACAAGCATATAGATCGCCTAAACTAAATTCAAAGGCACATTAACCTGACATGTCCGACACCACACTTGTTTACTTTTCTACAATAATAAACGTCAAAACTTCACTTTTCGGCCTGCAGGTTACCCCGCCACAGGGGGCCGCTAAGAGCCTGCATTGAAATATCTTTTATCTCAATGTTTGAATTAGAAAAAATTGACACATGTCATAAGTGCTTGATCCCACGTTGCTTTTGTATAAATAGTTGCAAACGCGAGACAAAAAGTCGTACGGTTCATTGACTTGCGAAAATACTGATTTATATACGTACCTACAGATACAGCATCGATATGCTTCAACGATATGAAAGTATAACTAATTTTAAAACCAAGTGGAAGCTGGATGAAAATAGCTTGAAGTTTATCTTATTACTTATATACTGTCAAGTTTTGATGAATGATAAACTATAACAGGCAGTCAAATATAGAAAGAATTAGGCATGTTTTAGTGTATGAAAAATGTCACATACTTTCATATTAAATGTATTTTTTCTTTACAGTACCCAAACTGATGATACCTCCGGCAGATTTTGTAAACCAAGGCGTCCTTGGAAGTCCCCAGGACGGACGGACCCCAAGTGGTAGCCAAATGCTAACCAACCCCATCCTCAACTTGAACAACACCGGCAGAACGAACTTCACCAACAAACAACTTACAGAACTTGAAAAAGAATTTCATTTCAACAAATACCTGACGCGAGCGAGAAGGATAGAAATAGCCTCCGCCCTACAACTGAATGAGACGCAAGTCAAGATCTGGTTTCAGAACCGACGGATGAAACAAAAGAAAAGGATCAAAGAAGGTTTAATAGTCCCTCCTGAAGCTACGCCTTCAACCTCACACGGCATCGGCTCTAATGAAAACAGTCGAGAATCGAGTTAGAATGATTATTGAAATTAAAGTGGAAAATCTAAAATTACATATTGAATCCATATTGACTATGTGCCAAAATTTTACAACAACAACCAGTGGAACTATAAAAACCTAAATAATCTTACTACCATTTTATTGGTGAGGATTACTACGATTCGTCATATAAGTGTTAAAATCAGAGATATTAATTAGCGTTTTGGTCACAGACTAACACAGAATTAAAATTGATTTAATTTATTTAAATGTTATGTACAATTTTGGCAAATAGTAGATAAAAGAAACAATTCCCAAGGTGTTTGCGAACAGTGGCTAGTCTACGATGATAAATATCCCTGTCAAAATATAAGCTCAAATAGATTAAGCTTCATATTGTAGATTAGAAGTACGTTAGACTTAATTATATCTTGCAGAGATTTAATTAATTTTTTTTGTAATGTTCGCGTTAAATCCGTTATAATGATGCTAGCGTATTGTTAATTTATAAGATTTTTAATTATTTTATAGGTGCTTCAATTGTTTTAATGAGGAATGAGATTATTTACTTTAAGTTAGCAACACTAAATTTGAACATACTCAGACTGTCTATTGCTTATCAGAAAGTGTAATTACCATAATTAGACACAAATGCATAAATATTTTTCTCTATGGTATCAGTATGGTAGTCAACTGAACACAACATAAATCAAGACAATGCTTGTAGGTTAGTGTACAACATTTTGAGAATACTCAAGTATAATATGAGCTCATGGCATCGAAACATATTGTTGAATCAATCGTTTTTTTTTAATTGTTCTTGTTACGAGAAATCACCATAATTAAAACAAAACCACCCATGAAAGTTGCCGTAATGGTCACTATGCCAGAATAATACATTAACCGATTATATTTATTTTAAAAAATAATAATATAATTAATAGAATCAGGCGTTATCTTGCGGAAGTCCATTGTACAAAATCCCAATAGACCAATATAACAAACAATACTCCGCGAAAAACCCACAACCACTCGACGCACGTTTCGCTCCGACACCGGAGCATCATCAGGATATTGCCTCTACGAACAGCGTTCGATGAGAGTCATCGGAGTATTGCTTGTATATTGGGTGTATTGGGATTTTAAAATAATAATAATTTCAAATATTTTAGAAAAACTACCTGCACTATGTCATTTCGTAAGTAATTTTCTTATAGGCATAGTTTGTATTTGTTACCCTTAATAAGTAATTTTTGTCTTTTTTAATTCTGGAATAAGAAACCGTTTCAAATAACTGGGTATGTTCAATACAACAGAACTCAATTTTATACGTTTTTATATAGAGTGATGATTTTGTTTATAGAATATCTTTACCAAAGCTGCTAAAACTTATTTATTAGGACACATAATAATTTTAAGTAATGTACAGTATATCAAATAACTGTATATAATTACGATTGGTCTTTAGATTTGACTGTGTGTACATTTTGTATTGTTAAGTATTTTAAATTCATCAATAAATTAACTGCCCTATTTTCAATGGACGTTTTATTTAAACAGGACTTTAATGCAAAAAAACTACATATTCTATTTCATTTCGAGTATTCGTGTTATTCTCCTCCTCTCCGAATCGTAACAGCGTTATTAAAAGGAAACAAAAGAATGACCTTCTTTATATACTGGTAGGTGATTCTGTGATTTATGGTTTTCAGTTTAGAGTGGAATTTAAAGAACTTAAACATATTTGTAACAAGCAAATCTGTATTTCATGCTGATACAATCATTACGGCTGAGTGATAATTTGAACGAAGACCCTTGAAGTTATTTTTAGTACCAATTTAAAAACAGCCTTGTCTTATTACTCCTCTAAGTTACACAAAGGTACTCGACAGCTCAGGGCTACTATAAAGTTATAAAGAGTGTGTATAATAGAAAACTTAACCAATATTATGTAAAGGGGTATATAGTGAACACAAGCACAAAGACGTTTAAAATTTAATACATAATCTTAAGAAATGAATATCTATAAGCATAAAATGTCTGTGTAGTATAACGTAATTAATGTATATAATGCATTTTAATTTTAATGCCCTTTAACATGCGTTTAGCACAATTAAATAACTAGTATTCTTACTTAGATTTGTACTTTATTACCGTAAAACGGTATTTGTGGCCTTGATTTCAAATTTCAAGTTATCTTTATTCAATTTATCAATGATCGATGTGTTTTTGAAGGCTGCACCGGGCGTTAAAACTCCACACCTATAAAAAACATATATTATTCTTCCGCAATTTTAAGAAGCTTTTATATAAAAGAGAAATGCAGTTTGAAAACAAAAATAAAAAGCGTTCAAATTAGATCTCATTATCGATTACGACCCAGTTAGCGTTCATCATGTCAGACTGGCAAACAGGGGTCCCGGTTTCGATCCCCGGTTACCTTCAAGAGATGTGTGATGAGCATATCTGCTGTCTGTGGTCGGATACCATATTTTTATTTATAATTAGTTTATATGCAAGGATGCATATGTTTATGGGTGCTAACACCGGTTGAGTATACAAACTATAGCGTTGCTAGGGGTAAAATGATCGTGTGAGTCTCAATATTTTTATTAAGGAGGGTAAAAAGGCTAGTTAATACATACTTGGGTATTTTCTCTCTCTCTGTGAGAATAGTGAGCGCAGAGTAAACAACAGCAATGGCAGTTCCCTCGTATGGTGTGTTTCGCTTACCTATTGGCTAAGGAATTTGAAGAAAAATTAATACAACGACTTAAAGCTACATTATAGAGAAATATAACTGATACAATTTGTTCGAATCCTATGTTAGGATGCGTATATTTTTTCAGCAAATATACTGCACGGTTATCTTATTTATAATACGAAGGGAGCAGCGGGAACAAGCAGTTATTAATAAACACAGGTGAAAACACTTACAGTACTTATTATAAAAGTCTTAGAAAGGACAAGTAGTTGAAGAATGAAAGTAGAAATGGTATTTATAGTACACGCCTTACATTATATTATAAAACTGCTCACACTAATTCTAAATATTAAAACATACATAAACTTTTACAATCATCTCATCCCGCGGAGGTCCTTTGACATCTCCCTTCCATCCAACTCCTACCATCAGGTAATCAAATCTCAGATTTTCCATTACTTTTTCATCCGGATCTCCATATGTGACAGTACCCAAAGAGAATACGCGTGGGTATTTTATAAAGAAATGGGATAAACAGAAGAATTTCAAAAGAAGAAGGATAAAAATGCCGCCAATGAAGGAAGCGAGAGCTGTGAAAAGGGACGGGAGGGAATGGTATCGTTTGAATTGTATCGGACGCGAGTTTTTAAAATGATTCTGCGTCCGCTCAACAACGCTTTCCTCTGACCCGGGAAGTGGTACACACCAGCGGTTGAACCTTTTATGCACGAAACACCTGGAATAATAACGTTATAGTTTGGTAATAAAAATAATTTCACATTTCTCACACGGTTCGTTCAATAAAGTTCGTTACTTTAAGCAATATAGCTATTAATTATGAGTACAATACCATTATCAATACACATATATCAACCAGACCACAGCCATCAAATATCACAGAAATATCGAACCCAAAACCCTCTTTAGCAGTCCAGCATTGCGCCAAATGTGTCGTCATTTTGAAATCAAAGTTTTGATGTGGTATGGATATACACATATATGCTATTGATTCTCAGATCTCTAACATGACGGTTACCTATTAGATATTGAATTCTACGTCAAATACGTTACGTTACGAAAGTTACGTCAAAAAACACGCATTAGCACTCAAAATTTCTTAACCGATTCGAAGCCATTCAGTAACAACGATTCTTCGTCTATTATTGTACATTAGAAATATAATTACACACATACAATGTTGTCACTCAGGACGAGAAGGAACGAGGAAATTCCCTTTTAAAATCGTCTACTGTATGATGAATTTTTTGCGCCTTACTTTAATAAGGAGCAAATATGTACGTTCTATTTAATGCATTAATATTATACACGAATCACAAATTTTAAATCTTTATAAAAGTCTTAGTCATTATTTCATAATAATTTATACAACTCTGCGTTGCAAATCATATACCTTTTTAATTTTAATAATTTAATACTAAGATTTTCATAAAATTAATGTCTAATTTGGGCGATTTTGTATGTTTGACAAATCACTATGACGTGATATCGTAATCAAACTACACATACAGATATATAGATTGTACATATGTCACTTTATAAGTTTCCGGAATTGGCCTCGAACAATACAATATTTAAAAAATAATTACAACATTTGAAAATTCAACTCATTGGAGATGGAATGCGCATTCCCAAAAATTAAGAACCTCAGAAGAAAAATTAATTAATGTGGTCAATCATTTTCATGACAAGAAGTCTGTGTATGAAAAACACGTGTCTGAGATTACCACGGGGGAGATAGTGGCACAAAAGTTTTCAAAATACGCAAAGGGAGAATATTTTGAGATGGAATAAATTCATTTTTTATGTTTTCAAAAGGGGGCCCGAGTGTTTTACCTATAATTTTTAAATGACAAATCTCAGTAAACTCAAATTTAAGATCACTCACGCACCTTTTCTTTAATTGCGGTTTAAGATTATCTAGTGTTGACTTTGATCCTCCCCAAAAAGGTTTCGCCATAATACTGTAACAGATAAATAAAAATGTGTAAGATTTTAATGGTGAGGTGACCGAGTAAACCCAAGAATTGAGGGCAATAAAAAAAATGGCAAAATATACAAAAAATTAAAAAAATGATATTATGCGTCTACCTCAATGGCATGCATAAATTGAAGAAAGTAAAAAGATTTCATTTGGTTCGAAAAATTTAAATAGAAACTTAAAATAAGAAAAAACTAAAAATCAATCTTTAACCGTTACAGCTATAACTTTAAAACTAGTATTTTCATATGAAAACAATTAATTCACCAATGAAAACATAAAGCAGTTTTCTTCTCAAACTATAAAAAATCCTCACTTTACGCAAGGCAAAACAAACCACAAACACCACTAATTAAATTGAAGGCTACCGTGACCTAATTAAATTGAAGGCTGGTCTCTCATCATTACAAAAAAGACAAATGAATCGAAGGTTTTGAAAAAAACACTCATCGTCTAAGAATTAAAACCGGTCTACCGGTGACAGTTGATGAAGTGAATGACCATAAAGGCATCGCTAATAACTTTATATGTAAGATACTGAAGTCACATTTAGGTAAATCACCTAAAAAGTTTACAACGATGACCATTGTTATGATGACGGCCATGATGTATTAAGTGAAGATCATTTACAATATACTAGACGTCATATATTTCAAGTCTTGTTCAATTCGGTTATCGTCCCGGGCTAGAATTTGCCATGCAAGGTTTGAAGAGTGCTGTCAAGAAAACTCAAAAATGAACTCGTACTTCAAGGCAAACTCATGTTTAAGCTTGCTTCTTTGACCTTTGCAAAGCTTCTGACCATGTTTCTTGGGACATTCTGTGGAGGAAAAGATAGCATCTCATGTACCATCAGAAGTCGTATATATATTTAAGAATTACCAAATTTACTGGGTAAAATGGGCGAACACTATGTTAGACCCATATCGGTTAGAATGTGGAATGTCTAGTGAGAGGGCCTTACTCAGGGGCAGAAGAGGACAGCAATTCTCCTCTTTATTCACCCTGTATATAAATGGACTAAACAAGCAGCTCAACGGGCAGCATGTTGATATATAGACGGCATTTGTTTTATTAATATAAGCATGCGTATGTGCTTTTGAGCGCCTAGGTCTCTAGTAAGAAAACTAGAAAATATGTGAGACGTTTGCGGCTAATCAGAGGTTAATATACAATGGTAAAAAGAGCAAGTGTTATCTTCCAAAATACTCTTGATGAATATTCCTCCTGTTCATCTTGATGGCATAAAATGAATAGTATCTAAGAAATTTGATTACCTCGACACCTGAGAGATGATCTCTCAGGTGTCGAGGTGTATTGGGGTTTCCTCCTAGAAAAAGAGAGTGTAGAAAAACACAGAGCCTTCTTTCACTACAATTTGCATTAAATATAACTATTATTAGATAAGTTACTACTTTCTATGCTTGTAGCATGTGGTCATTTGAGTACAATTTTATAACTCGTTCAGGATGTTGATATGCGCTCTCTCGCTATAACAGTGCGTCGACAATGTTTACCTGTGCCGGTGTAGGTTTTTTATTCTCACAATATACAAGCGAGCAGCATCACTGGTACGGAGTAATTATTCTAATATTTCAATTATTGTTGAGGCTGTTTTAATTAACTCACTCGTAGATCAATGCTTCCCACGTACTATTTCTGATGACATTCTTTGGCAATCCTCGGATCACGTCAGGCTGCGTTATCAAATACGCTTCCACCGAATTCAAAGTTCCTGGAAAAACAATATAAATTTAAGAATTTCAAGCGAGAGAGGTTTTCACCATTAATGGTCAGCCCACATGTAATAATATCAGGACAATACTAGTAAGGATTACTTTCGTGTTTTCGGCATTTGGTATATAGTAGTAACTATACTTCTATTGTTACAGTGCTGTCTAGTGAAGCATAAAATATATTAGTGTATTTGACTGATAATTCTAACCTTTCAAACTAAAACGCCCCCGTTGAATCAAACCCATTAAACCCTTGTGTTGTGTATGAGCAGGCAACGGACTTGATTATATAAAAGAACTAGCTGATCCGGCAAACGTTGTTTTGCCATACATGTGATTTAAATTTTCGATTAATAAAAAAAATAAGGGTTCATCGAATAAGGATTGTATGGATTTTTGTATGTTGTATCATAAAAAATAGAAACTAAAAATTTTGCCTAAAAAATAAAAAAAAAAAATTAGGGGTGGACTACCTCTAACATTTAGGGGGATGAAAA
Source organism: Pontia daplidice (assembly GCA_963693355.1). Classification (NCBI taxonomy): domain Eukaryota; kingdom Metazoa; phylum Arthropoda; class Insecta; order Lepidoptera; family Pieridae; genus Pontia; species Pontia daplidice. The sequence goes on from CAVNZL010000019.1 coordinate 2,436,851, forward strand.
ATAGATGTTGGCCGATTCTCAGACCTACTCAATACGCTCATAAAGTTTCATGAATCGGTCAAGCCGTTTCGGAGGAGTTTAAGTTCGAACATTGTGACAGGAGAATTTTATATATTAAGTAGATATAAATGTACCTGGGAACTGCTGTTGTAAGAAAAGAACTCCCAGGTCCGCGGGTAGGCATCCAAGGCCGCACGCGTTAATTACCAATACGCCATTTTCGCGCGCTGCAGCGTCATACTTCTTTATGTTTTCTAAGAACTGAAATGATATAATTACATGTAAACAATAATTCACAAGACAATTGTTTAATTAATACAAATATAATCACAATTGATAATTATTTAATTAATAATATTATGAATAATATTTAACAAACAAACACGCCCAGTGATGTAAGGGTAGTTACCGTTAGTTCGCTACACACATCTATATAGTGTGTTCTACATTCAATGGCTGCCTTGACAAGCAACTCTCCATACCAAATAAACGGACCGCTACAATTCATTACAACTTTGCAGCAACGACACATTGATTTCAAAGATTCTTCATCTTCGGCATCAGCAATTACTATCTCAATATCGGATATGTCTTCCCCTGAAATTAAATTGACAATTAAAAGCAAACATTGTTCAATTTCTTTAGAGAGAAATTTTCTATTATCAATCAATTTGTGATCGTGAAGTTATCTGGTTGTTAAAGGTTTTTACCGAATGCAAGAACTTTGGTAGTAATAAACAGAATTTTGTATGGGTTTCACATAACATAAAACTTGATATCAAGAACATTAAAAATTTATCGACCAAAAATAAAACCGTTTCACGGTTACTGCATCACTAATGATGCTGTTGTTAACTACAAGATTATATCAATTAGGCGTAAATGTAATTGAATAAACAATAATAGAACAACCTTTGATCAAATTCTGTACTAGAATAATTATCGACTCTCTGGCCCGTCCCATTTGATTTATTATCAGGAAGTATAATATTGTCTTTTAGAAACGACGTATCACAAATATAAATAAACAATAGTAACCATTAACCGCGTTTTGAAACGTTACAAAGTATTTTATTTAAAACTAAGCTATAAAGTAGAAACACTAAACATCTCAAAAACTTTAAAGGTCACCAAGGTGTATAATTTTATTACACACATAATTTTATTAGACATATTATTTGGGCCAGTCATTACGGCTTCTCTTTAAATTTTACTGTAATAAAAGTACCCACTACTGTTCTATACATGAATACATAAATGCTCGAATATCTCAAATCATTTTTTTTTAGTTTTAAAACCTAGGGGGGGGGAGATTAACGTTGATATCTCGATTCTATTATGTTTGAAGACCAACAAGAAGATAGAGAAGAAGACTTTGTTTTGTTAATATAACTATTGTAATTTCTATAATTATAATCAATTTAAACAATCAACAAAACATTTTTTTCTGCTGGCAAATGACAGAGTTTTTAATGAAAAATATTTGAATCGTGTTTAGTTGTAAATTTTTGATATATTCACAGTGCTATCATAAAATATGTATTTTATTTTTCTCGATATTTAAAAAGTTTATTTAACAAGTTAAGGTTAAGGTTAACAAGTTCAATTGTTGAATGGTTTATAAATGATAATATATCTCAACACAAGATTCATTTAGTAATGTCAAAGGGAAAATAACGTCCAGCGTACAATATATTACAATATATCACTACACTATTAATATTATTATAACTTTGCGCCCAAATCTACTAATACTTAGTAAAAAATTTAATCACCCTGTTTTATTTAACTATGTCTATATATATGTTATGTGCCGATATAGATCTGTCATATTAATTATTTGTTGGAAACTTGGTCATATTTTGTGAGGGAACGTTTGCGCATATACCTTAGTAAAGTATATAGTTATATACAATTATAGAAGGACAAAACATATAAAAACTTTTCAAACTTATTTGTAGACAATTATACTAATACATATATATCTCAATTCTAGTTCGAAGTACGTTTATAAAGTATGAATTTGAATACTAAATTTATTACCATAATCCTTGGCAATTTGCAAAGCTGCTTCCAACTTCTGTTTGGATCTACCAGCGATGGCCCAACGGATGTCCGGATAGTTCCGGAATATCCGGAATACCTCCGGTATCACGAAACGGCCAGTGTACCCACTCGCTCCAAAGATTATTAAATCAAACTTAACCGCCATCTGGGGATGGTTTATAATTGGTTGTAATGCTTCTATTCACAACACCAACGATGTTCACTCCACGTTAACGACTGCTTACGGAGAGTTATACCAGTTAGAGTTATACCAAGCATAATGTATTTCATTAATATTCATGAACCCTTAAACAATATTTCTAGTTTATAGTCATAGGTGTGTACTTATATCCAAAGTAGATCGATAAAATTTTTATATATCTACGCGATTAGTTTGGTGTCTTGCATTCGTATAGTCATATCGTCATTCTAAATCCATATTTGCGGGACACGAAGATAACAGCTTCATTTTAAAAATGTACTCTAAAACTTGGGTATCAAATGAAATCAAAAGGGCTCGCTGAGAATGCCTTGAAAAAGAATGTGAAGTCACTCTGAATGCAATATGGCAGACTTGAAGGATGTCGCCTTATGTTCATGTTCTTCTACAACATGGGTATCAAATAAAAGGATATTTAAAGTCTTAATTCAGTGCTCCAATCTGTCGACATGTTGGTTTAAACCATTGGAGTGCTGGGTATTCTGATGCCTGATACTGCCGTCTGATTTGAGTCTGTGCCAATAATAAATGAAGCCCGAAGCTCTTTGCTGCTAGTTTATGTGTCCTTACCTGGACTAAAACAGTAGAAACTCTCCTTGGTGAAGAAATAAACTGTTTGAAATTAACCGAAAAATGACCTTGCAATAAATATGCGTTGAATAATCTGACTGAGAATCCTGTCCAGCGATAACTAAATGGTAAATTAAGAGTAAAAAATAATATTAAGAACAACCTTTTTTAAAATACTTCAACTACTTGAAAAAATACTTCACGACTTTTCCTGTATATAATTAAGTAACAAAAAGTAATTATAACTGTTTCAATTAAATTCTTAAAAGACTAAGCAAGTGTATTATTATATAGTAAATTGTGTAATGACGATTTTAGTTGATAGTATAAGTTTTAAACGAAAAAAAAATCTTATTTTAATACATATCACAAGAATTGGGATATATTAAAAGCCGTCGGGAACGGCAGAGCTACATTATTATTAAAATAACGGGACACATTTAACACAGGGTCTTGCTGACTCTGTGTGGAATGGAAGCCCCAGGGTAAGCTGTTCAGGCTTGTAAAAGTACAAATAAAGAATTTTTTACTGAATACTTCCTTTCTTCTGGGGATATAAATAACCTCGTTAAAGTTTGCTTTCAATGTTGTTAGTAGCAGAACTGTATAGTGGCTAACTTCCAGCAACGCTTCGATTACATGCTCCAGACAATTACTCCCGGAAAAGCAAGCATTCATTCATGGCAGAATTCCTTGAACTAGCCTTCGTCACCAAACACCACTTCAACATACCAGAATGTGACATGTTTATGTTAGGTTTAGGTATGGTGGGGGGTTAAGTGGAGATTATTAATTATCTATATATAGTTAAGTATCTGTTGTATTGTTTTGGCATTAGATGTACTAAATAAATAAATATATAACACCCAGACCACAGCTAAAAGTCATGTTCATCACACAGATGTTAACCGTACCTAGAGGCCCGCCATGACAATTCGCCATCCATTCGGGGACCATTGGGCCAATTACATCGGCAAAATGTTTTATAATTGCTCTAATAAATTCATACCAACTTACCAACTAGTTATCTAACACACCACTGTTTATCTAAAGGCTGAAACTAACTTTACCGAACAAGGAACAATTTAGATTCAATTATCTCCTTATCTTATCAGAAAAACATATCAATCCATTTTCTAATGGTGTTTTTATAAATTATAAAAATATAGTTTTTGTGATATAAAGTTTTAAATATGAATAAACTGAGAAGAATTTGAGTAGTAATGTAAATTTATCTTCAAATGTACTTCTCTGCTGCCACATAAAATTTTAATACGAATTAATATAAAAACCTACTCAAAACAATTCAAAGAAAGATTAAGGAATATTTTTATATGCTTCGTGCACAAAGCATATAAAAAATATTCCTTACTTGTTATAATTTTATTACTAATATAATAAAATTTGTTATTAGGTTTATGAGGCTAATTTTTGGAAGTCAGTGGCAATGCGCAATGGAACTACGAGTACTAGAATTATACGATTATTAATAATTTAGTTACAGTAGGGTAACAGTCAAATACAAGCCAAGCTACTATAGATACAATTCTTACCGCTATCCGCCATATTTAAAATTGTTAAAATGTGAAGTATTAAAGATTAAAATTATTTATTTATGAGATTATAATGTTTTTTAAAACTAGACTTAAGGCATAATTTGGTGTTGGTGTCATATACTATATTATAAATTATTATTTATTTTTTCAGGTCCCTTTTACTGTTAAGTTTCCCAGCCTCGGGTTTATTTAATATATATAAATCTCCAGTGACGATGTTTGTCCACGATGGACTCCTAAACTATTAAACCGATTTTAAATTAAATTGGCACACCGTGAGCAGTCTGGTCCAATTTAAGAGATAGGATAGCTTACATCTTTAATTATAGTAGCAATTTTATTTTATTGCAAATTATTTGTCTATAATTAATTGACAGTTACAATTATCTGTTAGATCCAAAAGATTCCAACAGACGTCAACACTTTTCGACTGGATTGAGTAGGTAATCAATAGATGGCACTGCTATGTTAAACAGACAAACGTGTCATATAAAGATTAATTTATTAACCCAAATAAAGCATATTGTTTAAAACACTTTCGATTATAAACATATCCCCGCACTTATAGCAAAACAACGTTTGCCGGATCAGCTAGTTATTAATAAATTTATTCAATTTACATATGAACAAAGATCAACTTAACTAAATATTTTATAAAAACAAAGGATGAAAATCCTTTAGGCCAATACAAACAATTACTTGACAACTTAATAATACTTGATTCAAAAATTTAATTTAATTATTACGTATTAAAGCACCATACTTATATAAATTAATGGTTATTCTGGTTTACAGAGATACAGAATTATGAATATATTATAAACTTATTAAGCTAACACTTAATTTTATAAGTTTTATAGCTAGAATGCCCTTAACTCAGATACATAATAAAATAATTCAATATGGTATTTATGTATATTGAGACTTTAATATACAGTCAGTCAATTCAGAATAAGACAATAACCGATTCGTCTCTAAAATTAAAGTAACTTCGTAAAAGTTTTTATGATACAACATACAAAAAATACATACAATCCTAAATTTTCACCCTTCTACGATCAACCCTTATTTTGTTTTTATTAATTGAAAATTGAAATCACATGTATGGTAAAACAACGTTTGCCGGATCAGCTAGTTTATTATATATGAGGCAGAATAGTTCACAAAAATGCAAAAATATTGTCTAAAAAATAAAAAATAAAATTTAGGGGTGGACTACCCTTAATTTTAGGTGAAAAGATTTTGGCCGATTCTCAGACCTATCAATACGTTCAAAGTTTCAGTGAGAACCCGTTTCGGAGGAGTTCAGGTTCGAACCCCGTGCACGAGAATATTATATAATATTGTGAATCTAAACCATTCCCAGATCCCCTTGACAAACACACACAAAAAATTTAATCAAAATCGGTCCAGTCGTTTGAGAGAAGTTCAGTGACATACACACTTACGAGAACAATATATATATATAAAGATAAAGCTTGACATTACGAATTCGTTAAATCGAGAGCCAAAATGTAGTATTACCGTAACGTGTGCAATGGTTGCGAGAAAGCGTTTTCTACATTGCTAACTGAACACATTTGAATCATTGTCATCCCAAATACCTTCTTCTTCACAAAGGCAGTGCTTGTTGATAACTGACTACGGCTTCAGATAGATCCAGACCCAACCAACACCATTTTGTACTATGGAACTATAACTTAGTTTTATTATTTAAATATCAATCTCAAGGTATGTCCACGACTTCAAACTTAAGGTTATTTTCGTGAAGGTGCTTGATAATGTTCGTATCTTTGAAAGCCAAGCCCGTAGTAAGGACGCCGCCCCTGGAAATAATAAAACATATTCAATCAAAGCTGTGGAGCTTTTTCACAATACTTATTTCACCGTTATTCATAAATAATATACTTTTACTTTTATTCTCTTTTCAATTGAATAGAGAGAGTAGTAGTAATAATACTTAAATTATTATTTTTTATTATACCATTACTATTAGGAATTTTTTCATTATTTAGTTTGTGTTCCTACAGGTTACTTGAATTATAACAACGATTCTACCAAAAATAGAATAAACAGTTAATCCGAATTCAAGAAATACACAAAGTAGACATTTTCATTAAAATTACCATACTTTATAAACCAGTTTATATACACATAGTAAAAATAATAAAACTAGTAAAATGAATAAAATACTAACTCTTTGGGCATTTTGTCCTTCTCGGTAAGGATCGTGAGAGCCGAGAACAGCAGAGCCACCACTGTCGCCCCATATCCGGGATTCACACCTGACACCTGGAATACACTTACTCATATACAAAAATACTCTTGTACTTTTATGCCCACTAGATGCAGAACTTTGAATTTTAACATCAAAACTCGAGTCAAAAACCTCCTTACTAAGTTATATAGAATAATTCGATAGAAGTTCCCTATTTTTACGGCAAAAATAAGGTTTTAGTGCGAAAACTTTCTTCAGAATTCTAAAGTAGTATAAGTCAAATGTAAGAGTCACTGAGTAATGTAATATAATTGCTCAAAATGAAATATCTTTGCTATACCTTAACAGCCACCTTCTTATTGGGTGGTGTGGTGACATCGGACCCCTGGCTCCATCCTTCTCCCAGCAGTACGAAAGAGAAGACGGTGCTGTTCATCACCTCTTCGGTGGGACCCTCGCGGGTGATCGCACCCAACGACAAAATCCGAGGATGTTTCAGAAACATATTACGGAGACACTTTATCCTTAACCATAAAAAAAAACATTTTTTTAATGGTATATTTTACGATTATTTCACCACTCAAAAATAATTAACCACCTCTTGTTCGAATGTAAACCATATATGAAATGACTAAAAACTATTTTACCTGAAGAGTAAGTAGCCTAATAGCGCTAAGAAAGCGACTGCCATAGCGTAAAATATTCCGGGGAACTCTATATAGGTCTTATTTTGTATTGGTCGCTTTCCATCCCTCTCATACAAGGTTCTTTGAGTTCGGTATACAATTGGTGCGTCCGAACCGAAGAGGGGTAGACACCGGCCCGTGAATCGACGGTGGAATGGGTATCTGTAGAATACGTCATTTTGAAGAGACCATCATGTGTTGAATTTAGTAGAGGATCCAGCACCCACGCTGAGAGATGTAGGTTTAGGAAAGATTTAAGATTAAGTTACGGGTATTTAAATACTCAACCGGTTATAAACGTATAATTTTATTATAGTCCTATATCTAATATATAAAATTCTCGTGTCACGGGGTTCGGACTTGAACTCCTCCGAAACGGCTTGACCGATTCTTATGAAACTTTGTGAGCGTATTGAGTTTGAGAATCGGCCAAATCTATTTTTCATCCCCCTAAATTTTATTTTTTATTTTTTAGACAAAATTTTTAGTTTCTATTTTTTTATGATACAACATACGAAAATACATACAATCCAAATCTTTTTTTATTTATTTATTAATTGAAAATTGAAATCATATGTATGGCAAAACAACATTTGCCGGGTCAGCTAGTTATTATATTTATACTAGTTATTTAGTTAAATATAAAAAAAATCAGGTTTAAGTTAGCGGGGCTATGTTTGTAATCGAAAGCGTTTTAAACAATAAAAGTATTCTTTATTTAGGTGTATAAATTAATCTTTATATGACACGTTTGTTGGTTAACCATAGCAGTGCCATCAATTGATTACTTACTCAATCCACTCGAAAAGTCAACATCTGTTACAATATTTTGGAGTTAATAGATAATTGTGACT